>JAECZD010000052.1:0-287664 GCA_024349325.1 Pogonomyrmex californicus
TTCCACCCGCTGTAACGTCCGCCGTTCGATACATCGACGGTAATCTGTACTTTCTCGTTAAACGACAGTTCTTCAAGTACAACGAATTTACTAGAAGTGTAACTATGGCCGGTAAATTCGACCCGGAGATTTTTGGTATTGTGTGTCCAAGGGACGGACTGTTAGAGCAATTGCGCGCTCTTTTGAAAAGACTCGCTCAGATGGGGAACGTATTTTCGAGCGAGGACGATTTAGAAGAGGAGAGGGAGGAGGAAGAGGCACGGAAGTTTTCGTATAGTGTATAGAGCGAAGGATACGAAGTTTACGGACAGTATCGCGCGATCTCTTCGATCGTAAAGATGTACGATATCGAGCACTCGCAGGATTCCGAGACGCACCGAGTCGACGAGAGCGACGACGCGAGGAGGAGGAAGAGACGATGACAGGCCGATCGCGTCGAGTCATAACAACGCCGGTTGTACGAGAAATCCAGTTAAAATTCTAGAACGAAAATATCCCTTGACTAAGACGGGATACAAGTTCCTTAATGTATGTGTCACTCTTGAATGTTCCTCGCGTGTGAATATTATCCTGGGAGATAGTCATGGCAAGGAGATCTCGATGTCGCCCGATACGTGGAGGCAGCTTGTCGAGCAACGACACGTTCTCTCGAAGTATCTGCAGAGTACCAACGGAGAATCGTCATTTTCAGCCCCGTCGCATATTGGAAATATGACCGTGCGTTTCGAAAAAATCAACAACTTGACGATATTACGATATACGCCTGGAAACGTCCGCGGCTCGCTTGGCCATGTCGAAGAAAACAGTGAATAACATGTTCGAGCTCGAGCATTGCGTCAGCCGACTCGTTATCTCGTTGACCAAGATATTAGGAAAAATCGATGCGAAATTGGCGCGTTTCAATGATATCGCGTTCACCGCTAAGGATACGGAAAATATCTTGAGAGTCATACGCGATAGCGATGCCTTCGATCGTAACGACATTATCGATTGCGAACTCGTTGCTCTGTACTTTGGGATGTAAGATTGAAATGAAATAAAGTGAGATATATTGTAAAAAAATGTTTTTGTTATTTGTATTTCCTCAAGCATGTATATAAGTATAGCGAGCGATAAAAGAATTCGATTATAGTATAAGCAATGAATCTAATTATAATATATAAACACTGAATCTGATATAATAGTTTAAAACAATTTAATATATATGATACAATAATTGAAAACATTCTGATATATGATATAAGTCAACGCGATATTACAATTCGGTGATACATTCCTGTCGTTTCGACCACCAGTCGTACAGTTTGCATACGTTCTCCATAGCGCAATGCTTCGCGTGACGCTCGCAGTGGAATGCTCGAATGTCGTCTAGGGTGCTTAGGCGCCTTATATCCTCGAAATCCGCGTCGATAGTCTCGACGATCATGTCGTGGTCCGCGATGACGTCGCAGTCGAGAATCTCCTCTAATCACTTCTTTTTCTCCAAGCCTTTGACGTACACTCGTTTAGGCGCGTCTCACGATTGATCGCACACGTCGTTTCGAATCACGTGCTTCGAGAGTCTGTACGCGACGTCGCCGTCGCTCCACTGCAGGCCGTGATGATTGGAGGTTATCCAGCACGCTTTAGATTTTTCCGTCTTTGTAAGAAGATTCCAGGGTATCGCTTCTCGAAACATTCGATGAGTCAGCTCTTTTCCATTTTTTAATATCGCCACCTCTTTAACCATAAATTTCTCCCGAACGGTGAAACCTGCAGATCGACAAAAATCGGTACGTTCGGCATCGTTCTCGTATGGGGAAAATCGCGATTACGTGAGTTTACGTACGACGTTCGTCAGTGGGTTATACTCTATAACTTTATCGTGAATGATGAGACAATAAGCCGTTGTGTTAGCCGGAATGTTCTCTTTGCATTCGAATTCTATGCGAACGTCGACGGTGGCGCTCTTGATCGATTCGTTCTGGCGGGAGCAATCGATGACCACGACCGTATTGCAGAAATCTAGTGACAGTCATGAACGGTTCGCAGGTCTCGCACCCGTAATACGTCTTTCGAAATTTCAGATACATATCGTACAGCACTGCGAACTTGTTACGCTCAAAATCTAGATTCATAGGGATCTAGATTCATATTCGTCTTAGGGATAGAACTCGAATTCAAATAGAGTTTTACATTAGTCAGCTTGCAATCGTCGAATTTAGAAACGTCTTCCGACGGTACGTTTTTCCTTCCGGTCTGTGGCGCGAAAATCACGTATCGCGGTTTCTCCAATTGCGTCGCCGCTTTTACCGTCCAGGAATGCTTGGTCGTACTTTGCAACAGCGGAAATTCGTACAGATCCCACGAACGAAAGCCCATGCTCAGATATCGTCCGCTATCCAACGTTCGCAGAAGCGACAGTTTGTCATTAAGTATCACGTATGGCATTCGCCACTGTATTCTCAACAAGGTGATCTTCGGTCTCAGATCTGAATGCGCCACGACGCAATTGTTATCGTTGTGAGCGCGTATCAGAATGAGTTCGTGTCGCGCGTTTATCACTATGCGTTTGTAATCCTTGCAGAAACCGAGGAGTACGTTGAGAGGCACGCAAAAGTTGAAATCGTCCAACGCTATAGGCGGTATTTTCCATCCGGTGTTCTGTAAAGCTCTATCTCTCTCGTAGCTCAACGATGCGTAGTTTTTCATCAAGGTTGTTATGCCGACGTTTCTGTTCTTATCGATCTCCACGCCATTGAGCTCGTATCGAATCTCGTCGAACATAAACGCGACACAGTTGTTGACTAGCTTCGCTCTCGTAACTTCCTTCGCCGTGCCTTCCTTCGCGCTCTCTCTCGTCGCGAATTTTCCCTCGATGTACAGAAAACTTTCGCACGGCAACGTGTACAGATTCTGTTGTTGTATAGGTATTCGTATCTCGTCGCTGTATCCGAACGTGGTGTTAGCGTACGGATTGTAAGTGGGTTTCTATTCTCACAACGATCGTCAAAGATCGGGGCACCTCCGATACTTAAAATGTCGCTCGCCATGTCGATTCTTCACGACGCAACCTAAAGATCTTAAGAACGCGACGTTCGCGGCGTTCAACTCGTTTGCTCTTCCCTCACGCACCTTCCTCGTCGCGTCGTTTTGCAGAAGGATCGCGGATGTAGCATTTGCGTCTCCTCCTTCTCTCGCGTACCACTCGTTCAGAACGAGCATCTTTCGCTCTCGCGCATTTCTCTCTAATGCCTTCGTCGTCGCACGTGAAGTCGCGCCGTTATCTCCTCTCCGCAAAAATCGATCGGTCGCCCGTCTTGATCCACGACTCGAAGTGTGATATCGGTAACGTTTCGCGCGATGATCGGAAAGTAAATGATCAATGTCGGAGCGTTCGACAGTTTACATCCCGGAGGAACGTTCGGCGAAAACTCGTGTATCGTGTGAACCGGTTCGTTGTTGCTGTACGCACTCGCGGTGATATTGCACTCCACCCGAATGATATTCACGCCCATGATATTCACGGGTCCGTCGGACGTGTGTCATTTGTTCGGTCGTAGCACGCGCGACGATGAGAATCCCAGGAGCGAACCGATGTTGTTTGGTTTCGCGAAATCGATTTGATGCTCGCACCTGATCTCGCTTCTCATAGTGTTCTCATTGGCTCGAATGATCAGAGACCGCGCGCCCCTCTCTTCGTCGCTCTCGTCGTAGACGATGTCGTCGCTCTCGTCATCGTCCTCTTGCTTTCGTCGATCTTTCGCTTTTTAGAGATAGTGGCGTTCAGATATCTGTCTATCGCGCTCAATTCGTATGAACCCTCGGGAATCACGATCGTTTTGTCGTCGTAATAGAACTTATTATTCGTGGAATCGACGTTCGGTATAGTGTTGTACGTCTCGAAATTCGTGAGACCTAACTCGTAATCGTCGTCGCTCAGATCTAAAGCGGGAAAATAGCACGCCGTGAGGACGCTACTCTTATCGGTGAACGAAAGGCTTAGCGACATCGCGACTGATCTTCGAGAGAAATCGCAGGCACAACTGACCGCAAATGCTCTGATCGTACGTCTGATACGATCCGCGATTGTACGTTATATTTACGCCGCTGAGATATCTCTCGAGTTCCCTCGGCGGTCGAAGATTGCCGAAACCGTCGAAGTAAATCGCGTCGTTTCCCCTCCTCGCATAGGCGACCCAGTGAGTACCCGAACCCATCGAGTCGTCGAGATTCACAATGCCGCTCTCGTTGCGTCGCGCCTTCGATGGTAATGCGTCACGCATAAACACTCCTTTGAAGAAGGATACTCGTAGACGACGCGCCGAGCGGTTCAGCTGTTCGTTCATCGTAATGCCGGAGAGCGGTAACTCGAGCAATTCTAACGTTTCCTTCCACAATTTTTTTTTTCGTTCTTCTCGTCACACCGCTGCCACGTTTGTAAAGCGCTAGATGCAATTCGTGACCCTCCATCGCTCTATTGTGACGTTGCAACTCTTCCAGTTGACGCCGTGCGGTTTTACTGGCGTTCACCGCCTTCGCGACACCCGCCGCGCCACCGATCAAAGAACCGAGCGCATCTAATATCGGAAAAATGGGTAATAAGCCTCCGCGTTTCATCGTTGGAAGTATCTTCCTCCTCGTTGTCGTCGTCTTCCTCTTCTTCTTTCTCAAACCCATGCCTAGCTTTGTTTTTACTTTCATAGCAGCCCATACGGCGGTCGCGGTGGCTCTCTCGCCGAAGGTGGAATCTCCGGCCGTTATACGTTCGCGCGCCTTCTCGGCGAGAGCTCGGTCGGCGTCGTGGCGATCGGCGAGTTTCTTATTTCGCGAATAGGCGATATCGTGCTCGCGGCACGCCGCGTCCAACGAGTTTACACCTCGATCGCCGCGCGCCAATCGCTTCGCGACATGGGCCCGCAAAATTGATACCCGGGAATATGTAGTTCGAAGGGAAGCGCGTTTATCGCCGTATCGAGTAATCCCGCGCCGCTAAGTATTCGTTACAATTTTTAATAAGAGGCGCAGGACCGTCTATATGCGATCGTTGCCACGGACGATTATAATGCTCCAGACACACGCGACAACATTGCACCTTGGGGTCCGCTCTCAGATGATGGGGTAGTCTGTTCCACAGCAGCTCCACGTATCTGTCGAAATCACGCACGAGAACGAACTTCGGGATAAGTCGCAACTGTTGGACGGATAGATTGAGAATATCGCGTTTGTCCGTCAATAGGGGAAACATATCGATCACTGTGCGCGATCGAATTACTGTCGAGTATAAGTGAAGCGATTATCGATCGCGTCTCCTCGAAGCGAGCGCGCGTAAATGCGATTCGTTCGACGGTCGGCTATAGGAGTGCCCAATCTCGACCGTAAGACTCGACGAATCTCGGGCGACGCGGTCGGGAGGGCGCGCAGACACGGCCCTCTACTACCGAACACGATATGTTGCATCATTTGCGGCCCCTCCAATTGCGGTAAAACGAACGTGTTGATAAGCATGCTCGAAAGTCCGCACGGCGCGCGCTTCGAGAACGTGTACATCTACTCGAAATCCCTGCAACAACCGAAGTATCGATACCTGGCGGAACTGCTCGAGTCGATGGACGAGATCGGCTATCGCGCGTTCTCGAACAATAGCGACGTCGTGCCACCGAGCGAGGCGCTTCCCGATTCGATATTCGTGTCCGGTGACGTGGCCTGTGACAAGCAGAACGCGATCAGGGAATATTTCGTCATGGATCGACACTCGAACATCGATTGTTTCTATCTTTATCAGACATACGCTAAAATTCCGAAACACTTGATACGCGACAACGCGAATCTCTTGATTCTGTTTAAGCAGGATGGCACTAACTTAAAGCACATTTAGAACGAGCACGTGAACACGGATATGTCGTATTAGTATTTTTATGCCTTGTGTCGCGCGTGTTGGAAACGCAAATATAGTTTCGTAGTCATCGATAAGGACAGCTCGTTAAGGAACGGTAGATACAGATGAGGGTTTAACGATTTCACCGTGGTGTAGAGCGATCAGTTGTGCGACGAGGATGGACGTTGACGCTGCGGCTGGTACGGATGTCGCTCGGCGGGAAAAAACGGCGCGAGAGATCGCGAAGACTCAGAATTCTATACGTAAAAAGTACAGAGAGTTAAAGACCGGTGAGATAGAAGAGGAGATCGCGCTGGAGAGGCGACTCAAGCCGATCGTTCAGCCGTTGAAACGAATCGCCGAGAACACTGCGCGAGACGAGTCGACCGAGGGAATCGATCCGATCGCGTTCGTCGGCGCTAAGAGGAAACGCGAGACCGACGACGACGACGAGCCGCCGTCGAGACCGACGAAGAGACGCCTCTCGACGAGATCGCCCTTGATCGCGACGGTGAGTCCCGCGACCAGAAACGAATCGGAAGAATCGATCTCGAACGATCAATGGGGACTGTTAGGTCGCAAATATATGGGCGCGCTTCTAAGCGGGGACAGACAGAGCGAAATCGATCACGTTTACGAGGTGTACTTCGACTTGGACGGCTCGATGCTTGGCGACAAGCGATTCGACGTGGCCGACGACGACAGCGTGATCGTGGGTGACACGCGATATCCGGGTACCCCGGACTTATACGAATTGATCTTCAAGAGACTTCCCGACGACGCCGAGTACACGGAGAACGACAAGCAAACGTACAAGAGTATACTGTTGACTACGAACGCCCATCGGCGTGGCCACAACGCGCTTATGCCCATTCTAGGAAACAAAGATTTCAAGTACAAGCATATCATCGCGCCGCTATTGCTCGATAGAGACAAAAGTGACGCTGGTACTGGTAAAACGAGAAAAAAAGGGATCGACTCTGTTCCATCCGCTATGCGGGTGAGAGACAAAGAAATCGAATACGTTCACTGGGATGATCTCAACGAACTAGTCGGTCGTCTTCGATTGCTCGATGCCTCTCGACGAGCTGGCAACGACGCTCACGATAACGAGATTCTATCGATACTCGAGGAGCTTCGCGAGATCGACGCGATCGAGTAAAACGCGGCGCGCGCTCGCGGCGACCGGTATTCCCGTTATGTTGGTGAACAAGTTCGGAAGACCATTGGAATCGTTCGGCGGAGGCGACAGGGCACGCTCGCGACCGTCGATCGATCTTCCCTGCGTCGCTATGTGCGTAACAACGCGCTCTGTCTAAGTGACGATTACTACGACGCGAGAGACAGAACCATACGGCGTTTAGCCGCACCTAGAATCGATACCGACGCCGCGAGGAAGAGCTACGTGGACAGCGCGTTTCGAGACGCGGAAACGAGGATCTCCGAGACGAGCGAACTCTCGGCGAGCACTCGTATGTTGCTGTCGGAGATGAACGAGAGCACGGTCAGATCGATCGGCGAATTGGAGGAATCTATGGCGCGCGTAGCCAGATTGTTTCTCAAATACGATACACAGATCGCCGAGATTACGAGTAGATTATCGCGCGCGGTAGATTCGTCACCCACGAGGATATGATGTCCGTGAACAAATTCGGGAAGTCTTTGGAGAGGCAGCGCGACGTTGACGATCGTTCGACGATCGCATCCCTGCGGGCGTACGTGCATCGCAGCGCGCTCTGCCTTAATCCGGATGATTACGACGTCAACAGACGCAAGATACGCCATTTGGATACGCCGATCGACGATACCGACGCGACGACCAAGGGTTACGTCGACGACGCGCTTCGCGTAAGGAGCGAGGAGTCGAAAGTTCTAACGAACGAACTACGAAAACAGCTGGAAGATATGAACAAGCGAATTCGGAATATTCTCCTACAGTATTACGACGTAAAAATCGAAGTGGACGTTCTGCGACACCTCGAGAAGAAGAGAGAGGCCTCGCTTGTCGCGCTCGATAAACGGAATAACCAACGAATTAGACCTGTCCATGTTTCAACGTGCGCTGGGACGAACGGAGGAAAAACAGGACAAAGTGCGAGCTAGAGATTCGAGCGAGATCCGAAAGATCGTCGAGACGCTCGGCGACGCTCAGGAGAAACGAACGCAGATCCTAGAGGAATCACTGCGAAATCTAGAGAAATCCCTGCGAAATGAGCTCGACCCGTCGTCGACGAGCTGCGAGAGAATATTGACGAACGTGGGGAATCTCGCGCGTAGCGTGACAGATCTGACGAGGATCGCGAGAGAACTGACGGACAAAAGGGTAACGAGAGAGACGCTGGACAAGACGCTGGCCTCGTTGAACGTGGATAAAGTAGTGACTAGAGAAACGATAAACAAATTACTAGTTGCACTAAAAATGGATATTCCAAATACTATGAAACACGCAATTAACGTTTGGAACGAGGAACAGGAGCGAACGCGCGAAGCGACGAGCACGAATAAAACCAATGCGAATCGCGCCTCCTTGTAAATCAGCGATGAACGTTGAGAAGAGGAGACTCGTCGAGGAGCTTCACGCGCCCGCGCGAAGAAACTTTCCGCGTCGTCGAGTCGTGGTGCACGGTGCGACGACGACCTGTGGCAGGCCGATGTCGTCAAGATGCGTCCATACGCGCGACGAAACAAAGGCTACAACTACGTGATGACGGTCATCGACGTGTTGAGCAAGTATGCGTGGACTGTGCCGCTGAAGAGCAAGAGCGGAAGCGAGGTAGCCGCGGCGTTCCAGGTATCCAAGATATTTCGCGACGACGTTCGACATCCGCGAAATCTACAAACGGACAAGGGCAAGGAGTTCTACAACGTCTCCGTAAAAGCGGTTACTGATAAGTACGATATACGTCACTATTCGACGTACTCGGTGATGAAGGCGGCGGTTGTGGAGCGATTTAAGCGCACGCTCAAGAACAACATGTGGAAGCTCTTCACGCTCAACGGATCGTACAGATGGCTCGACGCTCTACCGCGTTTAATCTCGGAGTATAACAATCGCGCGCATCGAACGATCGGAATGCGACCGACGGACGTAACTCCCGCCATTGCCAAGAGACTCCTCTCCACGGTATACAGTCATTTGAAGATCGCAGCCCCCGCAAGATTCAAGGTGAACGATCCGGTACTCGTCAGCAAGTTCAAAACGATTTTCGAGAAGGGATATACGCCTAACTGGACGACCGAGATTTTTCGAATCGCTAAGGTGCAACGCACAAATCCCGTGACTGCTGAAAGATACCGTAGAGAGCCAATAGCCGGAGGGTTTTACGAACACGAGTTACTGCGAGTTTCCAATCCCGATATCTATCTCGTAGAGAAAGTGCTACGTAGAAAGAACGATAGAGTTTTCGTCAAATGATTAGGAATGGACAATACACATAACTCTTGGCTTCATAAAACAGCTGTATTGTAATGAATAAAAAGTGTATTACTTATTCTACATTGGTACAAATGTTTATACTACATTAGTATCTAATAACGGTATCTTATAATGGCCCCACGGTAATGTATTGGTGGAGTCGGGTATTAAGTATCGCTTGTCGTCATGAGGACTCAAAGTTAGCTTTAGTTCGAACAAGGTGTAAACCTCGTGCAGCATTGAGCGTATGCACGCCTGACGTCTCGATTGCTGCGACGATTCGTTCAAGCAACGCGCGAAATCCTCGAACGTTATCGTTTTCGCGACAGTACTCCTCTTAACACCCTTTATTCTCTTCGTATCGCTCTTTCCCAAAACTCTCAGAACGTACATCTTCGCCCTGAGTCCTATGAACTCCGTCATGATCGCTCCATTGTTCTCGTCTTTCATCAAACCGAGAACCTTCTTATTAGCGCGCGGTATATCGTATGCGTTGTCGTCGGGGTAATCGCTGGTGTCGAATCTCGCGATATCTCGCTTCATATTCTCGTAAACGTTTCGACATTCCAGAAAATATATCAAGCTATCGGTATCCGTATACATGATTTTGCATTTAGAGCGATAGAGCGACATCATATAATCGTAATGAAAATTGTACAATCGTATCATGGTATCTTAGATATCTCTAGAATGCACATACCGACGTAGATTGGTTTGTTAAACTGAACCTCGAATTTGCGCAACTCGATAGCTATGAGATTCTCGTCGAAGACGCTCCTACTGTGAAAATTCGGTTTCGCGATCAGCGCCTCCGCGCCATATCTTTCGTCCCAACGCGTCACGAGTCTCACGTCTACGTAATTGCGCACGTTCTCCATTGTTTTGCCGAAAATCGCGTTGTTCATCAGTTTATACAGATTCCTCTCGAACTCGTTGCTCGCGCGAGTTCTCCGTTCCGTATTGAACTCGATGTACGCGCGCAGCCAAGGAGACTGCGCGAACGGCAACGCGCGATAGATCTTCGTCACGCGTAAACCGTGTCGCACGCACTGCTGAAGATTGCGATAATGCGTCACGTAACGCGACTTGTCGTAGAGCGTGGCGAGTAGCTTTTCGTTTCGATTTCCCGGCGGTCGGGCGTCGGGCAGGACGGAAGATCCGCGTGGTTGTCGTGAAGATAACGCGGATACTCGAGATCGATTTCTAGAATATAACCGATATCGGAATCAGGTGATACGGACATAACGTCGAGACCCTCGACATTCTCGACCCACCGAAATTCCGCATACGGTAAAGGTTCGCACATGGCCCAGCCGTAGAGATTGTTCACATCGTAGTGCATGAGATACGACGACGGCTGAGACGAGTCATATGACGATTCATATTGGTTATTAATTCGCGCGTATCTGTTCGAGCATTGGCTCAAACCGCCGCGTATACCGTGCTCTACGAACATCATCATATCGATATCGGTAAGCAGATCGAATCGAACGTTCGTGTATTTCAACATAGCGTCACACGTATATCCCGGTAATGTGAAATAATGCGCTGGATCCAAATCGTAACTTTCCATACAAGTATCTCGAAAATTTTCAAAAACATCCGCCAAGAGAAGCACATCCGTTTTCAAATATAGATCGCTGTATTCGCTGAGAGTTCTCACGTGAAAACGCTCCCATATCCTTCGCGCGTGTTCGTAATCGCTAACGCTCACAGTTTCGCCAGTTAAAGAACTGTGAAAGGCTTCGATCGGCGGTAACTCGGTCACTAACAGTTTATCAACGCTATCGATGTACTCGTATGGAAATACGCCCTTGCGCGTGAGCAACTCGAAATCTTCCGCGATGAGATCGAAAAATTCGAATCGCGAGATCCTCAATTTTTCCCGATCTAGATACGAAGTTACTTTTTCTAAACTAGTATTGAGAAACTTAAACGAAATCCACGAAACGTAGCTTAACACAAGTTTTCCATTTTCCGTACGCCGAATCGTTGACGATTTTCGAAAACGCGATGTAATTCTTCTTAGTCAACGGTAACAAATCGACTCTATCCTCGAAAGCGTTCGCTATATCCTTAATAATGAAATGTGCATCGTAACCGGATAGATTGTGAAAAAAAAACGGGAATAACGAACGCGTTCTGATAGTTCAAATTGCAGCTCGCATGCGCGGGTCCTCTGTACCGTCCGGTAAGATGACAGTGATCGCGCACGCGAATATCGTACGACCCAAAGCTCTTTCCGCACACGTGACAATTTGTCGCGTTCCGAAAGCGCTCCGAAAGCGCTCCGCTCATTCGGCGTGAGTTCCGACATCGGTACGCTCGCGCACAGAACCTTCTTCACGCGACACGCGAGAGCGCGCAGCTCCTCGACGAACCGAGACGCAGTCGTCGCCTCGGCGAGATCTATACGCGGATACGATTCCGTTGTACGTGCTACGCAAATAATATCCCACGCTAAACGCCTTGTGGTGTTGATAAGCGAATCTATTGTCGAGATTCCAGTGAACCATTGATCTCCCTTTTCTAAAACGCACTCCAGATCTGCATACACGACGAATCGTAGTCTCTCCTTTCTATCGTGATTGTGAAAAGAGAGCAACTTGTCATCCTCGCTCGGAAGAATAACGGCGCAGTCGTTCGCTCTTTCGCACTCGACGCTATGCGCGACTAATTTCTCGTCCGAGTAAAAATAATGTAGACATCTGAAAAATATAATTTATAATTAATACAAAATTTATCTCGCGACGAGCATAATCTCTCTTACGCTTACCGGTCGCATATGTATTTTTTTTCCTTATGCTTGTTTATTTGCAACGTTAACAGTCGAGACAGGTGCTTTATCCATACGAAATGACCGACGTTATCGCCGCGCCGCTCGTTCGACAGATAGAGCAAATTTACGTGCGTAGACTTCTTGTTCCCCGTGAGCGACAAAGGAACGATCATGATACCGTTCCTCCCCCTTTCTCTCGAATGGCAATACATTGATAGACAAATCATTAAGACGTTCGAATCTAGCGATGTTTCGTAGTGTCATAGGAAAATCGATACCATCGAAATTCAGCATCAACGAATAGTGAGAATACGACGACGGTCTATCCGAATGTAAATCAACGGGATATAGAGCGGCCATCATCGCCCACGCGAAACACGCGTTGTCGTTTGAACGTACGTTAATCACGGTTCTCTTATATCTTATCTTCGGAGGAAGTGACATCCAACATTCAGCGTGCATAGGATTACACTTGTTTACATTGATCATCAAATTTAATATCCGAAGTAACGCCCAATCGCTATCGCGTTTCTGAAATTCCTCCAGCGACGTCAGAACAACATTCATAACGTCTCCGTCGTACCATTCTCGTAGATCGGACATATCGAATAGCTGACAATTCCTCGTGCGAATGTTCTTAACAGCGCTCTTATTATTCGCGACAAATTTCCCGTGAAACACGATGTTGACCTTTAAACACGCGTGCATATCGAGATCGACTCGCACTCGCTCGAGCACCGTGGCCCTCGCGTCTTCGAGAAACCGTCGAGGTTCGATGTACTCGATGTTTACCACAGCACCCGTTCGTACACGATTTGCGAAAACCGTCTCGATATCCATCCATTCGAATCCCTTCGAACCGTCGTATCCTGCACCCAAGTAACCAAAATGTCGACTCAAAGCGAATCTCGCACCCTCTAACTGCGCTACTCGAGAGACCAGAGAATTTATCGTTCTAGTAATCGTAGATGGGGGAAACCGACCCGGGGAAACCCCGCGACCGCCTTACCGACCGAGGAGGGTAAACCTATCTCGACGACCGCCAGAGGGATCCACTTTCTCTCCTCGGATACGAACCCCCTGAGGAAAGAAAACCATTCTTACCGACTCAGGTGGATATTCCTCCGGATACGAACCCCCTGGGGATTCTACGACCCCCTCTCCGCTCCTCCCCCCTTGACGCCCCGAGGGCCCTCCTTGTTTACCTTCTGCAATTTATTTTCACAACGATAAATAATCGAATTAAACATTTATCATAGAAAATTGCAGAATTCAAATGTGGATTTGAGTGAATACCATTGATAATTTCGAAAATTACACTTCTCGCAAACCATTCTTCTCAGTTCCTTACGTCAAAAACGTATCTGAGAAATTTTCAACAATAACCAATAGATATAATCTTAAACTGTTATACCAATAGATATAATCTTAAACTGTAGCTTATTCTATAACTAATTCTCTCAGCTCAAAACAGGTAAAGACACACTAGATCCGATGGCATACCCTGAAGTAGTATATGAAATTAGTTGTAAAGATTACGATGCAACTTATGTTGGCCAGACAAAAAGATTACTTAAAACAAGAATTAATGAGCATTTCCGAGATATTAACAAAGGTAACAGTTCTCTTTCGGTCATTTCAATTCATAGAATCGCATCACGATTTTAATTGGAAAATATTAAAATTTTGGACAAAGAACCATCTTGAAACAAAAGAATAATTTCGGAAATGATTCATATTAAAAAACAATCTCATGGCCTAGATAAGCAAAATGATATGGATCTTTTATCTAATTGTTACTTCCCCATCCTCAATTTACCACCCTCCCCCCACAAACCCCCTCCCTCCTAACATTACATTCCCTCCTAATCATGCTACTCAGTTTTTATTTTGTACAAGGTCGATCTTGGTCTTATTTCTACACAAATTTTCAGTAGTTAATCAACATATATTGTCGTTATATTATATCATATTGTAATTTCTGATTATTCAACTTGCACCACTGGCTGTCTCCAAGGTATTTTATTTTGCTTGACATAATTCTCGTCATTCTTATTATCACATTCTTTTTTTAATATGTTATTGCCATCCATATTCAATTACTTTTTGATGTTGGTCAACTTTGATTAGTTTTTTTCTTTTTTGACTTTACTATTATTTAGGACCAACTTTCGATTTTCTAATTGTGACGTCGCATGATGTTCAAGCATGGTATCTTTACTTGGAGATTCGTCACGATATATCCACATAGATACTCTGACGCAATATCGATTTCAATGACAATTTATCAGACCGCGAGGCAAAGATTTGTTTTTCCGACTCTTTTCATCATCGATGACTTTGCCAAATGCTGCGTAACTTTTGTCTGTACAGTTTTAATATATAATTATGTTTCTTAACTTTATTTTATACAATTTTCACCAATGGAATATACCTAGTTAGATAATTAATGTGCGAAGCTTTTCTTTTGTTTTGACGCGTATTAGGATTATTATGATTTTAAGTCTTGTTTTTCGATCAATTTCAATTTTTATCACACTGAGGATGATCTAATATAAGATCAAAACGACGTTTGTTTATTGTATATTCGTTTATTAATTTTGTTTATTAGATTCTTTTATTAATTTATGTATTTATTTTCACTAATATACGAATACTTATATACGAATGTTTTCATATTGTTTTTTACTTTTATGCTCCTGATTTTTTATATATAAATTCATCATATCAAAATTCATATCAAAATTGTATTACTATTATCTTGTTTCTGCGATAAAATTAATCTCTAATCTCCAATCCGAAACTGTAATAAAATGTGCGCATATGCGCTTTACGGAATTCAACCATAGATAGATAGATAGATGGTTTAGATTAGGTTAGGTTAGGTTATAATATAGTTCCTCAGGCTGTCTTTTTCTTTGAAGAAGGTAGTACGGACTTCACAAAGCCGAGGTACCCAAGCTGGTGTGAATGGAAGTGAGTGTATGTGTAATGGATGTTTGAAGTGCAGCAGAAGGCTGCTGGATATTCCTGATAGACTAACCAAGGGAGGAGTAATAGTCTCCTGACCGTAGTGGGAGATAAAGTCTGTACCGGGCCTTTGAAGAGCAGAAGCCCCTCATGTAAACTGTGGGAAAATCGCTCTCTCTCACTGGACGGAGCCTATGTCGGGGTTGAAGGCAGCTGGAAGGCGCACGTATGTGGGATTACTGAGGCCAGTATTCCCGATACCCGAGCCGTGTAGAGTAAATCACGGCACCATCTAGCCCGAAATCCGGATGACCGCCCTTCGGATGGGTACGGATCTGGGTGATAGGAGTGACGTAAAACCTTTTGCATCATTTATGATGCGGGCGTATCCCGTAATCTTTTTTGTTACAGTCATTTCTTAGTGCAGATAGGGATAGATGTGGCCAGCTCAATAAGCCGCTTCTCGGCTTCTGTACTTTTCACTAGGGATCTATTTTCAGCGGGGAAGTAACCACATTGCGGTGTGATTCCTATGATGGGCGAATCGCTACTATTACGATTTGCGGCATGGAAAGCGCTTCAACTTTTGAGCAGGATGGATCTTCAACGACGATGACTTCCAATAAGGACGCAATTATGGATCAAGAACAGGACTTAAGGAAACCCCGGGTGATTAACTGCGAGGAGATGAAGGTTCGGGTGGAGAGACTCCCAACTACTCTCATATCTTTGCAACAGCAGGAAGTAAATTTGGATGACATTATTGTTATATCTCCTACGATAAGTGAAAAAGCGCATATGGTATGGTGTTGAATGTAGCTGATATTAGGGCTCTTGCTCCTCTTAAGCAGAGGGCCCGCGTGGCCCTAATTACAAGGATCTGCGTAGATCTTCTTCTAGAGGCGGGTCCCTCATGGCCCAAGGGTGATATAAGTTGGCCTACCAAACCCGACGATGACGATGCCGACGACTAATACAAACTCAAGGAAGAAGAAGGCTCCAATTAATGAGGATGGAGAATTTTGGAGTGGATGAAGATGGAGAATTTTCACAGAATGAAGAATCAACGATGACCCTATGGATGAACATGCTCCAACTTATCGGCTTGGCTCACATCTTATAGAGTTATCCAATTAAATTGAAGAAATGCGTAATAAATCTCCGCGAATTCATAGCGGATTTAAAATAAAAAAATATCTGGTTAAAATTAAAACTATTACCGATATTTTAATTGAACGTGCACAAGCTGATAGATCTGATGACAGGTCTCGAAGAATGGCGTCCAATTTAACGAGGGAAGTTAAACTATTGAAAGAAAAGATTAACAGGTTTAAAGAAGATAATAAACAACTAAAACTTGAAAATGAAAGAATGAGTATTATGAAAAATTGATGGCACCTTCGACTTCTTCGAAACTCTTTTCCTCACCATATCCAAACTATCCAAAAGACGTAGTCTTATATATAGCGAGGTGTGCGCGACTGCTTTTAAAAAGTTTTTTAGATTAATAGTATATAAAAAACTTATCTGAAAGAGGAAAGGAACAAGGAATTAGTTGATATGGTAACGAAAAGGGTATTACTTATCTTAAATTTGATGGGACTACTTCCATCCTTGCCTAGTCCTGGGATCTTGAGAAGTGATGTAGATTCTGCTACTTCTATTCCTGTAAATAAGAAAGTAAATATCAAGGAAAGAAACAAGAAGATTAAAGAAAATAAGTCTTGGCCTTTGTTACGCAAAAAGATTTCTGATATCGAAGCCTCTATGTCAGAAGCGATTTTACTCACGACAACAGACACAGACTCAGAATGGACACAAGAGGGAAAGTACTTCTCTTCTTCTCAAATAAGAAGGGAGAGTGTGCGTCACGGCGGGGCCCGATCACGAACCAGTCGTGAAAACTAGTAATTATTTTGCGAAAAAATATCACCTCAGCCAGGAATCGAACCTGGATCTCCTGCTTACCGGGCAAGCATCTTATCCCTTCGACTACCGAGGCATATGATGATATTTATCGCAAATAACATGTTAATAACATTTAGAATAACATGTCAACAATACAATGATACATATATATACGTATATTACAATATACATATATACATGTATTCTTTCGAATCTCCACGACCGATACTCTTCTTTTCTTCCGGAAAGAAGAGGAAAAGGGAGCGAAAAAGGAAGCGAGAGATTCACTCCAACCTCCCTCTACCCAGTCAAGGGAAGGAAGGGAGGGGAATCCTTTGGATGGAGGATGAGAAGAAGGATAAGGATAATAGGATCAAAGATCTTGGCAGTAAGGTATCTACAATAAGAAAACTACCAGACAAAGTGGAATCTCTAAGGGGGGATAAGAGATGACTTCCGCGAACTTCTGCGGTAACTATCAAAGCTACTGACGGTAAGTTATGTGATTTAGCATTTCAAAAAATTCGAGAAATGGTATCTCGCATAGAATTTGGCATAGAAAGAACTAAAATGAGATATACAAAAACGAGTGACTTGTTAATTGAAATATTCGGAGAGAATAATTCTGACAAAGCTAATAAATTAACGACGAAGGCTAAACAGATTGTGAGCCCAAGCATTAAAATCTCGCGTCCAGTCAAGATGGCAAGTATTAGGCTTTCGGGAATTGATAATTCTATCTCTAAGGATGAATTATTAAATGCAGTTGTGAAACAAGGCAATTCTAAACTATATGAAGTTAATAGTACATTGAGGCCTATGTTCAATCGTTTAAGTATAGTCTGGATTCGATGCCTACTGGCAGCGGCAATCAAGCTATCTAAGGATGGTAGAATGTCTGTCAGATGGACGGAAGTTAAGGTGGAAATGTTGGAGGAAAGGCCTGTACAATGTTACAGATGCTTAGAGTTCGGCCATTTGAGCCGAGATTGTATAAATCCTAGCGATAGAACTGGATCGTATTAGGTGTGGCGAAAAAGGCCATTTATTCAATCAATGCAATAAGGATCCTAAATGTATTCTCTGTTTCGAGGCCGGTTTACAGTCGGATTACAGACTGGACTCAACTAGATGTTACGCATTGAAGTATCCAAATAAACTTAGGTCTGTTCGTAAACTAGCAGATCCTAGAGTCACTGAGATGAATATGGAGACTATCAATGATGTATAAGGCCTTGCAAATTAATTTAAATCATGCCAAAAGGGCACAGGACTTTATGCTCCATTACGCTAAGGAGAATTCCATTAATATGGTATTCGTTTTGGAGCCTTATAAAATGGAGGGAGGTGGCAGTTGGTTTCCTTCCTATAATAAGAGTTGTGCAATACTATTTCTTGACTCCAAGGATAATCGTTCACGGTGATCAAGAAGGACGATGGATGGTGATTATGAAACGTCAATGATCATCTCATAGTCAGCTGTTACTTTTCGCCAAACCGCACTCTGGCGGATTTTAGTGAGTGCTTTAGTACTTAGATAATTTACTTAATTTAATTCGTGATTATCTTTTTAACAAAATAATTTTAGCCGGGAATTTTAACGCGCGATTGACTAGTTGGTTCGACAAAAAGACGAATGATAGAAGTATTTTATTGCAAAGATGGATGACCTCTGTTGTCGATAATGAATAATTCTAACCTCACGCGAATAAAAGCAGGGTGACTCGGTAATAGATTTTACTCTCTGATGATATTATCAGAAATCGTTTAAAGTGGAAATTGTTGGTCTCATTCGAATCTTTGTTGGATCATAAATATATATTGTAGTTTGTTAGTACCCCCAAAAAACGGGATAGACCCCAATATCTCTCGAAAGGGATGGAACCCAGATAAGATGAACGCAGACAAGTTTCATGAAATTTTAACTAGAAACATAAATATTACTTGTAATGACCAAGACAACGCGTCTAATTATGCTCGCTCGTTGACTGAACTGATCAAACTAGTATACGATTCATCTATGCCTAAGTCTAGTGTAATCCATCACTGCTGTAATCCGTGCTGCATATTGATGGAATAGCGAAATTTCTGAATTGCGTAATCCGTGTAATAGGTCTAAACGTAAACATACGCCATCTAGGAAACAGGTCTTAACTCTAATTTCGAGGCCATTCGATTGGACTATATTGCAAAGAAGCATAAGCTCAAGGAAGTAATTGTAAAACCTCAGAAAGCGGCGTGGAACTACTCGAAGAAATCAATAAAGACCCGTGGACCTCTATCGCGCGAAAAAACTCAAAAGCTCGGAATATATTGCTCCACTAGATTATTTATCCTTTGAGAAAATTAGCGAAGTAGTTAAGTCACTCTTTTTCCCATTTCGTAAGAAAATCAAATGGAACAAGGATGCAATTCTAGTGGAAAATGAAATACCGGAAGTCAGCGAAGACGAAGTAATCGGTGCTATTAAAGTCTTGTTCGCGCAAAGCCGCTCCTGATCTTAATGATTCACGAATCTATTGGCGAATATATTGATAGATAGTGTGATGCAATAGATACTTCTATTTTTACGATATGCCTTAATAAATGTTTAAAAGAGAGTCTATTTTCGGTTAAGCATGAGTGGAAGCATGCCCGCTTAGTATTACTAAGAAAACCAGGTAAAACGGATGACGCGTCGTCTTATTCCGTCCTATTTGCCTTTTAAGTGATGTTGGTAAATTATTAGAACACATAATATTTAATAAAATAGTATTGCATTTGGACTCTGGAACTCTTTCTCGCTTGAGCCATCAACAGATTTTCGAACCGGACGATCCACATGTGATGCTTTAATAAGAATGCAACAAATAATCAAGTCACACGACGGAAGGCGATTATTGTCTAGCGGTTAGTTTAGACATTAAAAATGCATTCAATTCGCTTCCTTGGCATATAATTGCGACTCTTTTCACAAGGAGACAAGGAGATTATTTAGTTAAAATAGTCATGGACTACTTGTCCAATAGAGAAATTTTAACGGTTAAAAAGAATAGGCTGTGTAAATTTTATTCGATGACATGTAGCGTGCCTCAGGGCTCTGTCCTGCGACTACTACTTTGGAACATTACATATGATAGTTTGTTGAATGTTGGCCTATCACTAGGCTCTTACACTATCTGTTTCGCTGATGATATGTTGGTACTAATTAGTAGCAATAATTTTGGTCAGTTAGCCAACAAAGCTAATCTTGTATGTGACCTGTTAATTAGGAAAATTAAAGAGTTAGAGTTAGAGGTTTCTCCGACTAAAACAGAAGCTGTGCTTTTCTGTCCTAAAAAAGAGCAGAATCGGAATTGATAATTTCTATTCAAATCGATGGGGTGACTATTCAATTCACTCGATGCATGAAATATCTAGGTATAATGGTTGACGATGCGTGACGTTTCTCAAACCATTTTGAAATGGTTACTAGAAAGGCGGGGAAGATTCTATCGACTTAATTTGCTAATGCCCAATTTGCGGAGTCCGAAATTTTGTAAGCGAAAGTTGTACTTTAACGTAATTCATTCAATTATGCTATATGGGACGCCTCTCTGAGTCAAAGACGATGTACTTGTTAGGCAAAATAGTTCAAGTTCGTTAATCGGATTCAGCGTTGAGTAGCGGCCCGAGTTATCTCGACGTATCGTACAGTGTCTCCCGCAGCCTCCCTGCTTCTCGCTGGGATTCCTCCTTTTGTGGTTCTGGCGAGGGGCAGAAAGTATGTGTACAGAATAATTTCTGACTTGGAGATGCGGCACCAGTAGACTGATGGATAAGGTAATGTAATGTAATCAAGGTGAGGGCCAAATAGGTCATTATGGATTCGTGGAAAGTTCGAGAATATTTTTCCTGACGATCCTGCATATCGCACGCGTAGGATGATAATGCCAAGTTTTAACGAATGATTAACTAGATCACACAGTCAGCTGTCCTTCAGACTAACGCAGATTTTAACATGACACGGATGCTTTAGCAATTACCTTTGTAGGATAAGTAAATTCCACTCAAAACGATGTGAGTTTTATGACGCATTATTAGACGATGCGAACCATACAATGTTTGCATGCGAGGTCCTCTCTGAGAGAGAAGGCTGAACATAGAGTAGGTCAGTCTATAACGGATACATTGATTCCGATCATGTTGATCGGTCAAGAAGAGTGGAATGGAGTGGTCTCCCTTGCAGAGGAGATTATGTCCCGTAAAGAAAAGGCGGAGAGATGGAGGCATGGTGTTCCGCAGGGTCGCGGCGCATTAGGTATATGACCTTTTAGTCACACGTCTAATTACTATATTCCGTTAGGCGGATCGGTCCTCCGCATGGCCGGTAGGCGTGAGTGTGGCCTCTATGAGCACTCCTGCATGTGCTTCATCCTTGCAAAAAGAAAGATTAGTTATTCTACTTACCTGTTCTTCTTTCTTTTCGCGTTCTGACTTCCGGTTCCGCTGTAGTCCTGGTCCCTTGGTGATCTTGGCTCTGGTTTTGGATTCTGAGTTGCCATAGTCCTGGTGGTTTCTGAAAAAAAAAAGAAAAAGTTAGTGGAAAATTACTGCGAGTAGCGGGCTTCACATTGCGAGCATGATTGGATGGGATCCTGAGGTAATACCCTTCGGAGTCCCGGAGTCCTCTCTGTTAAGCCTAGGATGAGTGAGATAAAGAGGATGGTTTTTAGTGGGTAGAATCTGGCTAACGGCTGAATCCCACACTGTCTGGAGGGAGCGGTTACCTCTAACCGTGCGTAAATGCATTTTTCCTCCTCTCGCAAAAAAAGGTTGTAATATATAGGGTTAAATTATAATTGTACTTTTTATACTCTGAAAATAAACGTTTTTATTTGTATTTTTATATTAAAAAACATGTCAAATATATTATACACATTGTGCATATTGTACTGTGTATATAAACATATTTTATGTAATATTTAAAACATTTCGCCTTAAATATGTCTGTATTTAATGTAATCTTAAAAGTAATCTAAATACGACTGCTCTAAACATACGGTCATCTCAGAATATTGCTTCATTAAAACATGAATTCGATTGGGAGAATGTACATTCTTGATCATGAACCGAACTATCAAAAAAGATTGATATCTGAGATAATTTTTATTAAAGAGCAGAGAGAGAGAGAGAGAGAGAGAGAGAGAGAGAGAGAGAGAGAGAGAGAGAGAGAGAGAGAGAGAGAGAGTATCAATTTAAATAAAGAAAGACACGGAATTATTCAACGAATCATATTTTGACCCTTAGACAATTATCCATAACATAAATGTTTTATTTACCCCCTCCCCCCTAATTCCTTGTTATATATTTTATGAACGCTTCTTTCGTTTGGCCACAATGCCAAACTCAGCTCAGTGTTGTTTATTACAGTGTTTATACAATGTTAATTACCAACGTTCGACAGCCTATCACAATTTTTAATCAAGGAATGAAATTACAGAACAAAGAAGTTGTCACTCCGTTTCGTCAGACTTGACTTTCAAATCTCATGTTCTCTCGCATTTTATTCTTACACTGACATGTAAGTCTTACAAACATTTTGACTATTCCTTTACCGACTTTTTATTTTGATAAAATTTCATTTTACTCAATCTTTAGATTTACAATTCCGTGCACGGTAACGATTCTTTGGACTCTTCACATACTCAACAATCGTTACGAACTATTTTTAAGCATTGAAGCATTTTTAAGCATTGGAATCATCATTCACGCTTATCAACGATGAATTCTCCTATTATATTAGGTGTACAAAAAAATTCTGAGCTTTAGATTTCATACAACCGAAATAACAACTTAAATTTTATATATCTTCCCGCCCTTTTGCGATTTTAAAGCGTTGACATTTGGCCTTCTAAAATGCCATATGGTTTGGCGTTTGATGCACATAAAACCTCAAAAATCAGTAGTGTTTACGGCAATAACAAAAGAGCATATTCGATTTTCCATCCACTTCGCGTTTCATCTGAAGAAAAATGCTGCTGAAGCCACTGCAATGATTTGTGCTGCATATGGAGAGAACGCTGTAAGTCATACTACATGTAAAAGATGGGATCAAAAATTTCGCCAAGGAGATTTCAGTCTTGAAGATGAACCGCGTGCTGGACGCCCTCAAAAGATTGAAACGGACGAATTGCAAGCACTGCTGGATATAAACTCTGCGCAAACTGAAAAGGAGCTTGCAGAACAGCTTGGTGTTAAGCAGCAAACCATTTCCGTACGTTTACATACGATGGGAAACGTTCTGAAGGAAGGCAGATGGGTTCCGCATGAATTGTCCGAAGACAACAAAAATCGTCGGCGTGACACTGCACTCACTTTGCTTTCAAAGTTCCGAAAAAAATATTTTCTGCAGAAAATCATTATAAGCGATGAAAAGTGGATTCTTTATGATAACCCTAAACGTAGAAAATCATGGGTTGACCCTGGTCATCCTTCGACATCGACGCCGAAGCTCAATATCCACGCCAAGAAGGTTTTGCTCTGTATCTGGTGGGATTGGAACGGTGTGTGAAAGGTGTGTTGTATTACGAATTGTTACAACGAGTGAAACAATCACGGCAGACCGCTACCAACAACAATTGACCAATTTGAGCGATGCATTAGAAGAAAAGAGGCCATTTACTGGCCAAGGATGTCGTAAAGTGATCTTGCTTCATGACAATGCTCGACCACATGTTGCGAAAGCGACTCAGGACCATATCTTTGCGTTAGGCTGGGAACTTCTCCCGCACGCGGCGTATAGCCCAGACATGGCGCCTTCCGATTACTACCTATTCCGGTCACTGCAGCATCATTTGGCTGATACACATTTCGTGAGATTTGAAGAGATATGAAAATGCATTGATGACTTTATCGCTTCGAAGCTTCTATCGTCAAGGAATTCCCAAGCTACCCGAAAGATGGCAAAAGATCAAGTTGATGCAAACGAGGAATATTTCGCTGATTAATATTTTTTTGTTTGTTTTTGAATAAAGATTGAATTTTACAAAAAAAAGCTCAGAACTTTTTTGTACACCTAATACATTGTCATTTGACTTTTCTGCAAGATTGTGAGACTGTGCTGCATCAATGTGAGAATAAGACTACAACATCGATATTATTTTACAAGACAACTTCCGTTTACGTCTTATTTCGTTTCTTTGTTGTATTTTCTCTTCTTTCGACTCCATAACAATCTTATACAATGACATTTGTTGAGTTTGGATGTGGCAGTTATGTATCTAACAGTTAACTCTTACAGCGTTTTCCCTTGGGACGCACTTAGAGCGTGCTTGGTGTAGTTGCTCATAAGCGCTGCACTGCACTCGTGGTGTATGTACACACACTTCATGCTGTCGTGTTTATTTCAGACTATGAACTTGTGGCAGTTTTAAGTTGCATAGAATCTGTATTTGATAAAATAAATAAATAAATAATAAACAAATTAAATAAGGCTAATATGTTACTAAATAATAATGTAAAAAGAAGGCACATAAAAGTTTAGCTGGATCTTCTTGCTAAGTGTTGCTTATTATAAAATAATCAAATCAAACGTTTCGACCTGTATCTTCAGTGACACTTTTTTGAACGGCAAATGAATTCTTAATTATTGTACGAACCGTTATTACAATTACATCATCCAGTTAGTGTATAGAAAAAACTGTGTTGATCAATAGGTTCGGTGCTCACTCTCTAGACTCCTGTGAGCAAACACGTTAATAAGCTTGAACATTTTATAGAGAAAACTTTTGTAATGCAAGGACGCGCAATGTAAAGTCGACAATGGAATTCCATTGTACAATGCAGTGCAATGATTCGCGAGATCATAGTAACGCGTAACATTACCGACATTGAGTCGATAATCGCGTGTGTGCGAATTTTATTAGAACATCAGCAATTATAAAAATAATAGGTAACCTTTTTTTAAGATTTTTAGGGTTTTATTCTTTTTCTTTTCAATAAAATTTGAATATTTAAAATTTAAATATTTTTATTATTATTTATTCCTTATTTAAAAATGTACACGCAAACCCATAAAGTACAACAAGGTAAAATAAAAGTGAAAGTAATTGTAAAATATAACTAAATAATATTTTATTTTCAATTTCAAATAAAAAATATTGCGTTGAATTTTATTATGTTTTTCCCATTGTGTATACAATTATACATATATCCATACATAAATTATATCTCTATTATATGCGCTTTTCAGATTAAGTATTCACTTCAGTATTGAGTCCCAATATTATTTAAACAGTTCCTTTCAGAACTATCAAATGGTATTTTTCAAAGCCACCAAATTGTTTGATGAAGAAATACGCTCAACATAATTACACATAATTTTAGTATTTACAAAAAGAAAAATTTTGAAAAATTAATATTCAACATTAATAAATGATCTATTTCTTCATTTTTCTTCCTCATATTTATCCTTATTTATTCTACATAATTGTAAGTATATATCTATATAATATAATTGTAAGTATATATCTATATAATAATTATAATTTCTAATGTAACATATGTAATAAATTATAAATTTATATAGTTAGAAATCTGAAAAGCGATATATAACGGAAATATAATTTATGTATGGATTAGGTATTATACGCAATAGAAAAAAACATAATAAAATTCAATGCAATATTTTTTATTTAAAATTAAAAATTAAATAATTAGATCATATTTATTGGGTTGTCGGAAAAGTCATGATGCGTTTTTGTAACAGATGGCGCTAGTTCATTTTTCCAATGTGGAGAGAAAAAAGATAAACTCTAAACCAATGTCAGTTTAGCTAAAAAGATTTATGATCTACAGGAAATTACAGGATTCAAAGACACGGAGGAAACCGAACACGAACTGGAGGAAACGGAAAACACGGAGAAAACTGAGGAGATCGATGAAATGGATATTCAGCTCTTGTAAGAAAATTTCTTATTTTTCTAGAAATTTTATAAATTTAAAAAATTTGTTAAGAAAGTCTGAAAATTTTTATTTTTTTCAGAGGACAACATCAAGAATACTTAGTACATGACTAAAGAAGACACTGACGAAACCGAGGACAACATAGACGACGACAAGATTCAGGAGATGGACGAAAATTTACAGATACTACAAGAGGAGGAAGAAAGTACGGATTATTTATGGTAAATTTTGTATTTTCTGGTATTTTGGAGAAGCAGTATTACTTACACTTGGATGTGCTTCACAGAGAACGGCGGGATGGGGCCGTTCTCGTCTCTAATTCATTTGCTTTCTGTTTCAGGTATGCAATATGGAGAAGCAAATGTTTGGTTGTGCTTCACAGAAAAGGGCGGGGATGCCCTTTTCATATACAGGAAATACAAAATAACAGTAATATAATATTAATGTTATAATCTCTTACTTAAATATGTAACAATACAATATTCTGTACGCAATAGTTAAATTGTTAAATAAAAAAATATAACATTGATGTTTTATAACTGTTACTTTGTGTTTACTGGATAATTTTTTTATAATTTATAATTCAATTAATTTATTAATCATAATTTTAAATTTAAATTATAATTAATAATAAATAAAATAATAATAATTATTATTATTACTATTATTATTATTATTATTCTTTTATTTATTATTAATTACAATTTAAATTATGATTAACAAATTAATGTGAATTAATTATAAATTAATATTTAAAATTATAAATAATTATATTTATAATTTTAAATATTAATTTATAATTTATTGTATAATTTATTATATATATATATATATATGTACATAATATATATTATGTACATATATATACATATATACATAAAATTTTTTTAAATTATACATATAGTTTAATATAATGTGTACAATAAATGAATGTTTTTTAATTATAATTAAAATAAATAATACTGTTTTTTATAACCTTTATAATAACAAGAAAAGGGGTAAGAAAAGAAAGAAGGGGGAGGAAGTGGTATAAAAATGCATCCTTGTATTGGTATTCTACTGATACTGTGAGAGTACAGGGTATAATTTTATACATCCTTACATCAAATGCACAGTAGCGCTACGGTAGCCGTACCGCGTATCAATACGATGTATTGATAATGTACGCATATGGTACGCACATACGTGATAGGTATGGTACTGATACGTACGGTACGACGTACGTTCACTGTACAAGTACCATGGAAATATTTTGTTATCTGGGAGATACTATGATGATACACTGTATTGTAATATTATGTACACTTTTTGTACTACTACTGTACAGTTACGCCATACCCCGCCATCTTGTGGCAGTACAGTAATAGTACGATACTGACCTTTGTGCGCAAGTCGCACGCTTGGTTACTGGGTAATTATATATACATTCTTATCTACAATTTGTCAATGTAGCATGGACACACTCGCATCTATTTCACGAGACATGATTTTATCGGCAGTGTCGTAAAATAGATGTGACTTGTAGTTCCACAATTATAGACGTTGGTGGCGGTAGTGTACGACGATTTCTATGGTGTCACGAAAAAGACCGGCGTGACCGCTTTCAGATTCTTCTTTGGTATAGTATAGAGTTCTGTGTTTAAGCCATAAGAAATTGACCAATCATAGTCGAATATACTCCTCATATTCAACTGTGATTGGTCGATTTTTCACACCTTAAAGCTTAAGTTATCTATTATTGATCGCGACTTATGTTAAGCGATGTCTACAATCTTTGAATATATAAACATGGAGGAGGAATTGCCTATATTTTCTATAAGCCGAAAGTGTATTCAAAGTATGTGCGAGAGAGAAAGATAGAGTGATACTCGTCGTCTCTGCGCATGTATCAAAATCATAAGCAATAGCTTATTCACTAAAATTGATGAGAAACAATTATCTGCTAATATATTTGACCTGATATTTTTGATAATGGCTGGCTTGGCTGATATTTTTGATAATTATTTGATATTAGGTGTACAAAAAAGTTCTGAGCTTTAGATTTCATACAACCGAAATAACAATTTAAATTTTATATATCTTTTCGCTCCTTTGCGGTTTTAAAGCGTTGACATTTGGCCTTCTAAAATGCCATACGGTTTGGCGTTTGACCTCAAAAATCAGTAGTGTTCACGATGGCAACAACAAAAGAGCATATTCGATTTTCCATCCACTTCGCGTTTCATCTGAAGAAAAATGCTGCTGAAGCCACTGCAATGATTTGTGCTGCATATGGAGAGAACTGTAAGTCATACTACATGTAAAAGATGGTATCAAAAATTTCGCCAAGGAGATTTCAGTCTTGAAGATAAACCGCGTGCTGGACGCCCTCAAAAGATTGAAACGGACGAATTGCAAGCTCTGCTGGATATAAACTCTGCGCAAACTGAAAAGGAGCTTGCAGAACAGCTTGGCGTTACGCAGCAAACCATTTCCGTACATTTACATACGATGGGAAAGGTTCAGAAGGAAGGCAGATGGGTTCCGCATGAATTGTTCGAAGACAAAAATCGTAGGCGTGACACTGCACTCACTTTGCTTTCAAAGTTCCGGAAAAAAGATTTTCTGCACAAAATCATTACAGGCGATGAAAAGTGGATTCTTTATGATAACCCTAAACGTAGAAAATCATGGGTTGACTTTGGTCAACCTTTGACATCGACGCCAAAGCCCAATATCCACGCCAAGAAGGTGCTCTGTATCCGGTGGGATTGGAAAGGTGTGTTGTATTACGAGTTGTTACAACCGGGTGAAACAATCACGGCAGACCGCTACCAACAACAATTTGAGCGATGCATTAGAAGAAAAGAGGCCATTTACTGGCCAAGGACGTCGTAAAATGATCTTGCTTCATGACAATGCTCGACCACATGTTGCGAAAGCGACTCAGGACCATATCTTTGTTAGGCTGGGAACTTCTCCCGCACGCGGCGTATAGCCCAGACATGGCGCCTTCCGATTACTACCTATTCCGGTCGCTGCAGCATCATTTGGCTGATACACATTTCGTGAGATTTGAAGAGATATGAAAATGCATTGATGACTTTATCGCTTCGAAGCCGGTGAGCTTCTATCGTCAAGGAATTCGCAAGCTACCCGAAAGATGGCAAAAGATCGTTGATGCAAACGGGGAATATTTCGCTGATTAATATTTTTTTGTTTGTTTTTGAATAAAGATTGAATTTTACAAAAAAAAGCTCAGAACTTTTTTGTATACCTAATAACAGTACTTGTTTCCATAATATGACATCAGCCTTCACCAATACCAAAATGAGCATATTGACCATGTTCCATTGAGATAGTTACTGCTTTCCTTGGGATTTTTAAGAGCGTTCGGGCGTCTGATGGAAGAGACTGCATAGCATTTTCTTTTCTAAAAACTTGCAATAGACTGGTCACGGCGGATTTACAAATATTATGGAACATGGCTCCATTTCACGAGATTTTTTTGCAATCGATCAATATTCATACCATTATGTCCATCATCTGATTTTGATGAAGAATTATTATCATATTCGAGTGATATAAATTCGTCTCCGATTATTGCTTCCTGTAAGATTTCTGGTATAATTTCCTCTTGTATGTTGTGTTGAATAATTTCATCTAATGCGATTTCCGAGATAGCGTTCGTTTCATCGTCCATTTACTTCTAGAAGACAGCTATCGCAATTTTCGACCGAATATGCCATTTCGTTGTTTTTATGCTTAAAGATTGTTCTGTATTTCCTGTATCACGTGTTGTGAAATTCTTCGCCGGTACTTATGGTTATATTGTTTGTATTTCGGCATGATTGTAATTAGCAATATATGTAAAACTGTAGATAAAATATAGTTTTATTACTTGATATATTTACATGCATATAGATCATTATATGAAATTTTCATTCTGCATTTCACTCTATGTCGAAAACAACTAGTTTCATTTTAATTCCTGCTAATTTATTCAACTTTACATGAGTATATTAATGAAAATAAAGAACCAAATTAAATTATAGAATATTGAGCATAATTAAAAGTAGTGACGATAATGGCATGAAAATATTATTTAATATTTTTATGTACGCTAATGTGCTCAAATAATCAATAATTTACGAGATATTTTATATTTCATTATGACATATTTTGATATAAAATTTAAAATATCTCATAAACTATTAGTCTTCAACTAATTATCTATCTTAATATTTTTATTTATAGAATAATAAGATAAATCAATTGGTATAAAAAACATATAGTAGCTTATAAATAAATATATGATTGCATATATTGTAAATTGCATACTTCCTTGAAAGCAACGGTATTCTTAGAACATTAAATAATATGGTATATGTAATAAAATTTAATTAATTTAAAATTAATTCGTCTATAATATTAATTAATATAATTAAATTAATAATATCAGGAGACACGGTAGTGTCTCGGGTCAAGTCAACCGAGAACACTGCCGTGTGACTTTTATGCAAGTCGTCGAGGTTCGAGCATCTGAAATTATCGAATCTCAATAACGGCTATACTGATCAAGTTCTAAGTAGGCTTGATCGATAGCTTGAGTCCGACTTGCATAATAAAAGTATTTTTATTTTTCTGCTACGTGCCCTACAAGCAGAGATATTGCTACACAGTCTGATTTGGAAATTTTTACTTTAAGAAACGTCATTATCGTCGCCTTTGTACGGCTGCAATGTCTGTCACGAGATGTCATTATTAATCTTATCGACCCAGAGGATTATCAGACTGAAGTCAGGGTTATTGTAGATCTAGCGAATCAATGTTCGCTGGGTCCTGCAGTGACCCTGATTTATCGGCCTGATTTATCCGCTGGGTCGATAAAATTGATTGATATAAACACGGTAGTGTTTTTGGTTAGACTTCTCGGGTATCAATATAATAATAAATACGCGTATATTAAAATTAAAAAGGAAACATTAGCAGTATTAATAAATTGCATACTACTATTATTCTTTTTCTGCACGTCCGAGTGGTGGCCAACGATGTTGACGTTCGCGGCGAGTTTGACAATTTGTAATAATTTCGGAGTGTAACTCATGTTTGTGTCTATACTTTGCAGGTAAGTTCTATTTTTCATTTTATCAGAGAACAAAGATATTATTTTTTTATTCAATCTTATTTACATACTCTTATTATGTCACTCTAGAAAAATCAGTTCCAAAGCAAATAAAAATGAAAATTTATTAATTAAAATACCATATCTAGAGAACTATACATATATTATAATTTTGAATCATATTTCTAATCAACTATTTATTATTAGACAATTACATACATATATATATATATATATATATATAATTGCAAAATTTACAAAGAATTTAAAGATTGATATTTGATAATTTCCAACTTATATTGATCTTAAACTATTTAATAACAATATATATGTGTGTGTATATATACACATTGTTTGATCGGATTGCATGGATGATTATTTAAGTTTATTATTTCTTCCAATATATATATATATATATATATATAGAATATATGAAATAATAAGATTACATATTTATTTATTAGGTATATATATATATATATATATATATATATATATATATATATATATATACTATAAAATTACCTTTTTTTTAAAAAAAGGTAAAAAAAGGGTGTCAAGTATAGTGGAATACTTCAAAATGTCTGATATCACTATAAAATTACCTTTTTTTTAAAAAAAGATAAAAAAAAGGGTGTCAAGTATAGTGGATATTGCCAACTCAAATGATTGTGTAAAATTTATATAAAAGATTTGATATCAATAATTGGCGCCAAGTTATAGTCTTACAAACATGAAGCTACAAGTCCATTTTAGTTAAATAATAAATTTTGCCTTTATTTGTAACATTCAAATAATCTCATCATTAGTTTTGCATTTTCGTTTGATCTAAGCAGCGCCAAGTGTTTTTACATAAAAATTTTCTTTATTTAAATAAAATTTTATCATTTATTTTATACTGTTACTTTATAATTCTTTGTAATAAAAACGTAAATTAAGTAATTGAGCAATTTTGTGATATAAAAATATTTTAAAGCTAAATAATTACTACCACTTGGGTTAGAAAAAGAAGTTTTTAATGGATAGAAAGATATACATATAATTTGGTTTTTATTATTTTTAAATTAAAGAAACTATTACTTGAGTTTTATTTTTTTAAAACAGGTTTATCAAATCTTTTATACGATTGAAATATATAATTTGACTAAAATGGACTTGTAGCTTCATGTTTGTAAGACTATAATTTGGCGCCAATTATTGATATCAAATCTTTTATATAAATTTTACAATCATTTGAGTTGGCAATATCCACTATACTTGACACCCTTTTTTTTATCTTTTTTTAAAAAAAAAGTAATTTTATAGTGATTTCTATTACTAGAAAATAAAACATTTCCAAGACATCCTTCTGATGTCCTATAAACGTCAGTTATAAGACGATAAACATAGATATTTCAGAACTATTATTTAGACGTAGGACAAATATATGTAACAAACTCATTCAATTTTATTTAAGAAAACTATAAAAAAATTAGAAATGAACTGGGTTAAAAAATTGGATATATTGACGACATACCTTGGACATCCCTAAAACGTCTGTATAAATAATTTTATTATAAGACATCCAAATATCCTTGGGACGTATTTTAGACATCCAGTGTACCGTGATATATGGGACGTTTCAGGACATATTTCGGACATCCAAAGGACGTGTTGCATCCATGTGTTACATGGGTAGGACTTTATAAAAAATTTATTATTATTACTCTTTATTATAATATATTCATAATTTTTAAAAATGTTTCCATAGAAAGAAATATTTCATTATGAGCGTCAAATAATACTCGTCTCCTTTTAACGATATACAAAGAGAAAGAAAACAACTTAAAAAAAAGACAATTGAAACAAGGACAATTTTAGGAAACTATTGTCAAAGAAATAAATAGAATTAATCCTAAGATACAGAAGACTGTAATTCAGTGCAGCAATAAGATTGCTTATTTAAAACATACTTATAAAAATATCAAAGATCATAATAACAAATCTGGCAACAACAGAAAAAATTGGTCATTTTATGAGATATTTTAAAAGAACTGTATGATTTTATTAAAAGAGAGAAAATTATAGAAAGATTGAAAGTTATAAAAAATATTAAAAGTTTTTTTCTAATAGGATATGGATGATATTTTTGGCAATCGAACATGGGTCACTCCAAAATTTGGCTTCAAAAGCTGATCCAAGTCAGTTTTCAGCATTCTAGTTCAACGTCAACATTAACATCGTCAGCAAGTCGTAAAGTGTCCAAAAGGAAAAAAGAAGCTCTCTTAGATGAATTAATAAGTGAAATTAAAGCTCGTTATAAGGAAAAAAATGCGAGAAGAAAAAAAACTTGAAATGTTTGAAAAATTTAGAGAGGAAAAAGTTCAGATGCATAAGGAAAAATTAACATGCAACAAAAATTATTGAACGTAATGACAAAGTTATACTCAACAAAAAAGTAATACAACTTTTTTTTAAGTTTTAAATATTTTAAATATTATTCAATTTTTTAATTATATTTATAAATTTGCATTGTTTCTTTTTATATTATAGTTTCAAACGAAATGTTTTTGTTATTTTGAAATGTTGATTAATATTTTTTTGTTTGTAAATTTTTGTTTAAATTTTATTAAGACTGAGTACACTAAGTTTTGAAGAACTGATTATTTTATTTATAATAATGAAATTCTGTTTTTATTTTATATCTTATATAATAAAGTAATATTCGAATGTGATATAAAAGGCTAACTCGAATGATACACCTAGACTAGAGTTTGTATCAGGCGAGCTCCGAATTTGTACATTCATAGAGTATAATGCCTTTCTTTTTCTACAAAATAATGATAAAACATTTTAGCATATTATATATTAAATTGTTTGGCAGATTAAAAATTTTGTGAGTACACACATAAACTTATATAGAAATAAAAATTCATCTTTATATTATACAATTCTTCACTTTCTTCACAAAAATGCACTCTCCAAAAATTAAAAATTTATGAACAATTTTATACAAACTGCTATGGATATAATTTTTATCGGATAAATTCTATATGTTTATATAGAATTTATAAAATAACATTGCAAATATATGCGTAACATTTGATAGTAAATATGCTAAAAAATGGACTTATAATAAAAATAATGCTTCTGAAAATATGTGATAAATGGTAAAAAAAAAAAAAAAAACAAAGATTCTGAAAGACTCTCAAAGATTCTCAAAGACTTAATTATCAATAACAATTTTTTGCAAAGGCACACAATTGCAACTATGCCAAGTATGTTTTATAAGCAGCGGTTATTTGTTCAAGGAAAATAAACATCAGGACCGTATGTGGCCGTTAGACGTGCATGTACAATATGGGAAGAAGTCTTTCCATAATGCAAATAAATCTTCATTTCTTATAACTTTAGTCAGGACATCGATTGCACCTGTAAACTCTGGTTTGCCATTTATTGTTTTCATATTTTAGATTCTTGTTTTAGCGATATCTACAGACATAGAAGCAGCAATAGTGACTAAACCAGAAATCATAGAACTTGCAAAGTGTAATACAATATTTTCCTTACAATATTCTGTGTCCAGCAATGCTTGTTTTGCCTGAGAGTATGATGCCAATTGTGCTGCGTTTACAATCATAGCTCGACCCATAGTAGGAATGGCACCACGTCACAATGTAAAGAAAGTACAATCTTATTACTTAAAATATCTTTTTTTATTAAAAATTATTAGAATTAAAAAATAAATACAAAACATTGTATTTTATGTTTGGAGTAAACGATCACAAAAAATTCTTCATTAATAAATTGTCATAATTAAACAAATGCAAAATGCATTATTAAATTTATATAACGGTTTTACATTACGTTGTAAAAATTTATAAATGTTGAAATTGAGAACTTATAAGAACTTATGAGAGTAATTAGAATGTCTTTAAAAAATTATAAAATAATTTATAACACTTATAATACTTCAAATACTTATAACTTATAAAACATTGTTATAAAAACTCAAACTTAAACTAAAATCGCATTTGTAAATTGTTCATTATCATATTATGTTTTGCTTTAACGGCATCAATATTTGCATTTTGCATGCAAATGTATTATGACATTGATTTTCAATATTATTTTCAATATCGTCTATTATATCATTATTTAAAATACAAATATTGTGAAGGAGCAACTATATATTCAGGAATTTTTTTAAATCTACAAATGACAATCTATCAAACATTCTCCTCCATCTTGTTTTTAATATTCCAAATGTTCTTTCAATTATTATGCGAACTGCTGCCAGACAACAATTAATTTCTTTCCAAGTAAGATAGCCATTATTTTTAAAGAGCACTATTAAATTTAAATAGGATAGGATATGCAACATCTCCTACAATGTAACTTTCATCAGGAAAGTAGACATCTGGTTGCTCCATATAGTCATTTATTTGTGAATTACATAACACTCCTGCATGACCTACTTACACTTGTAAATAATAGTTTTTGAGTGTAAACTGCCTGAAATACAAGTTGAAATTTCAAAAAAACATTTACTTAAATATTTTATATTATATCTGATATAAATCCATTAGATAGATCGCTCACACAAATGTTATGGATATTATATTAGATAATTTGAATATTTGAATATTTAAAAAAATGATTTTTTTGAGAAATTTGAACGTTTTATACTTCAGTAGCTATTGGTTTTAAAATTTATATTTATTAAGGCTTTTAAACTTTAAATGATTCAAAAAAATCGCCCGCTAAAGTTATAACATACTTAAAATATGCCTTGTATAATATGTAAATTTAACATATATATAGTATAAAACTTTGTGTTTATTTGAAGATGGATAGCGAAGTATCCTTTACAGCAAATATAATCATCATCATTTTCAGTAGGTTTATTTATTTCGATGAGTGTTCCATCGATAGCTCCAATAATCCATTTATTTTATAAAAATCATTCATTACTTTGGTAGCTTTTTGTCCAATAGCTTCGGTAGTTTTTTGTCATTGAATAAATTGATGTGCAATTTGGAAAAGAGCAAATATGATTCTCCTTAATGCTCGAAAGCAAGTTGTTTTATCAACTCCAAACATGTCACTCACTGATCTGCATACAAAAATTAAGCTTTAGTAGTCAAAGAATAAAATGTTTAAGAGTGGAAGATTCAGGTTCGATTTCTGGTTGAAATAATATTTTTCACAATCAGAATTTCTTATGAGGAGGATAAAAGAAGAAGTTCATATAATCGGTATTAAATTTAATTCGATTTAAAGCCGCTACATTGCAAAGCATTGAAGATAGTATTATATAAGCAATGAATTTAATTCGTACACATATACATATGTATAATTAAATCTTGCCTTCTGAGCTATACTATGTTTCTTTTTCAATTGTTTATTAACATATTTTTGGCTTGTATTGATATATTTTTTATTCAAAAATTAGTCTATATCTATTGAAATGATTAATAGAGATAAAAATTGAAGGAAATATGTATGAAAATAATGAGAGTCAAGCATAGTTTTAGGAAAATTTACTTGTATTCAATAAGAAATACATTACAAACATTTCGGCTTAAATTCAAGAGAATACATAATAAGAATACATAAAGTAGAAAATTTTATTTTATCTTGAACTCTAAGTACATTATACATATTTTCTTCAATTTTTTAAATAGACGGCATTTTTATATTATTGTTCAATAGAGATAACAAATTAATATAAAATTATACCGAAAACTTTCAGGTGTAGCCATAAATTATAATGACATTAATAGCTGATTTTTTGCTGGAATTGATTTGTTTCCAAATTCGCTATTCTTTTCTTCCAATATCGGACCAATTAATAATAAAATTCTTTCGAACAATTGGATATAATCTATTAACACAATGTTATTAATTGTATTCTTTTATATATACAAATATACGGTTACAAATATTATATTGATTAATATAATATTCATATTTATTGCAAATTATTTTTTCAGATTACATACCGAAAGTGCTTTTTAAAGTCATCGGCATTTAAATAATTAACAACATTTTTCATGTAGTTCTGAACTTTACAAACTTTATTTAAATCAGATTTATTATCTTGGATAATTGTATTTATATTTAATATCAAATCATCATCGCTCAAGTCGGAAGAAAAAAATTTTACAAATTCACTGTCATTAGCTGCGTTCCGATATTCACTGCCAGTACTGAAAATCTATAATATACGTGACCTGAACTATATATTTTCAGTACTGGCAGTGAATATCGGAACGCAGTCATTATCACTATTACTATCTTCGAATAAGTCGATTAATTAATCAATTTCAGAATTTTTTAATTTAATACAGATTGTGTTGCTTAAAACATATTATGTAAATTATTATTTTGAAAATTTTTTGAAATAAAAGCAATTGTCATTAGATATAGGTTATGAGTAAGCTTTCATGTACAATGATGTGTACAGTGCTTTGCGGAACGACCATTTGGGCGCAAAATAATGCGTATGATGCTGCTGGAACGCAGCCATTGTGACTGAACACAGTCCAGTAAACACGTGTTTCTTTCGAATAGTCTTGTTGAGATCTCTGAGTTGAGTTGATGTGTTTTGTTTCTATATAAATTTTTTTAAACGGCTGTAACGCTTCGCGTTTTGTTTTCCTATCATTTCGAACTTTGTTACATTATTTGCCGAGTTTGCTTTACACATTATTTTTGCTAATTATTCGTGATCTGCATCGATTCATGAGGAGTCAAAACTATTATAAGGAACAGTAGTCACTTCAAATAACTTTTGCATAGTGAACAATTACTAGTGATTTTATATATTGAATAATTAGTTATTGATTGATTTATTAAATTCCTTGTTTAATTGATCAAGTGAGTGAACATACTACATGAATGTGTTGAAACATAATACAATGTATAAAAAAAAGTGGAAGAATTTTTAATTAGTTATTCGATATAGACCTGTGTCATCGTTAGAATCGACTGATCGTTATGCAAAGTCATACGTGAGTATAAACATTCACATTTGTTTGTACTCCTTCCGCTTCTCTCTCTCTCTCTCTCTCTCTCTCCCTCTCCTTCTTCTCTTTCTCTCTCTTTCTCATTACTGATCACTTGATAATTATTTAGAATATGGTCCTCCGATAATTTGATAAAATTAAGCTCAATCGACGCGGTTTCATTCAAAATAAAGAAAATTGGCAGAAAGACGCGGCGGTCTGCCTCACGAACCGTGATATTAAGCGTTAAAGTTGACCACTTTTTTTATTAGAAAATCTGTCATACCGACATAATACAGCGAAGTATGCGCAGTGATTACGTTTGCATGCTTAATGATTACACACGTATGCTGTACAGTCAAATGCACACGAAATTTAAACTTAATAATAAAACAAAGGAACCGCAACAGTTATTATTGCGAGACGTAAAATTATACAAAAATAAAGATAATGATTATTTATTCCTAACGACGGCTTCGAAGAAAAAAACATCACACTTAAATTAAAAAATGTACTAGTCCTTCTTAACAATATGTGATATGTATATATTTGTATATAATATATTGTATATATTTAATAATAGATTTTTATTATGAATGTTAAAAAATATTTGCTGAATAGACGTACGCAGGGAAAACTTTTTATTATTAACTTTTTATTAAGAATTTTATAAGAACTTTTTATTAAGAATTTCTTCCCCTTTCCCTCCTCTCTTCCTCCGCGCGGAGAGAGGGAGGGAAAGAGAAAGGAAAATTCTTGCTTGGAGTTTGGATCAAACGAATAATAGACAAGGGCAGTCATCTAACCCTCGCGCTATATTCTCGTCAAGTTAGGCCTAAGGCCTATTCTACAATGCGTCGTATATTGATGTCGTGGGCCGTAAGAATGGGCCAATCACAATTAAGTATTCTCCCCACATTCTGTGACTGGTTAATTCTTGTGGCTTGCGGCTTGCGACACTGACACCGACACACAACGCATTGTAGAAAGGTCTAAAGGTCATATCAGATTAGCGATTGCGCAGTTACGATTGCTGGTTGACGATTCTATTTTAGCCAATTACAATGTAGCCGATCCTGGTTACGATCAATGTGATTAGTAATAGTAGAATTGTTAATCGGCAACCGGGCAACCGCTAATCTGATATCGCCTTAAGACTTGTTCTACAATACGTCAATGTTACAAGCCGCAAGTCACAAGAATTGACCAATCACAGACGAATATGGGAAGAATATGATTGTAATTGGCCCATTCTTACAGTCCACGGTCCATGATACTGACAGACGATGCATTGTAGAATAGGCCGACGGTTGTAACAGAGTCGCAGACATAATCGTAGTCGTAATTCCAACGCACAAGGAATTGCGTTGGAATTATGACTACGACTACGATTCTATTACAATCATCTTTTTATTTCGGCTTTAAATTTGCTCGTTTGATGATTCTAATGTCGAGCCACTCGCGTTTATCATTCTAAAAATTTACTACGTTCACACGACGACGTTAATATATGTATATGTGTGTATGTCATTGTATTGTTGACTTGTTGTTCTAAACACGTTATTGCGATAAATATCATCACATGCCTCGGTAGTCGAAAGGATAAGATGCCTGCCCGGTAAGCAGGAGATCCAGGTTCGATTCCTGGCTGAGGTGGTATTTTTTGCAAAATAATTACGAGTTTTCACGACTGGTTCGTGGTCGGGCCCCGCCGTGACGCACACCCTCCCTTCTTATTCGGGGGCTCGAGCCATGCTTGATGCAATCTCTCCTGCCGCCCTTCAGGGGGACCCATTGTTCTCTCTTCGCCTGTTTGAAAAAATGCGGCTTCGCCGCGCTTCACTCAGAGGGAATAATTGGTTTTTCCGGCTCTACTTTGCAACGAGAGAAACCGTGTAGCTTCGATGACGTTGGCGACTGAGAAGTGATGGGATCGAACAAGCGTAAGCGGTGGAGCACTGGCGCACCAGGAGGATTATTTGTATATTTGCCAATGGCGTTGGAGGGTGTCGCCGCTGCAGTCCGACCTGCATCCATCGAGTGAGAGACCAACATCGCTCTGGAGTACCGGTCGTGGGGATTCGAGAGAATATACATATATATATGTATATTGTAATATATGTATATGTGTGTATGTCATTGTATTGTTGACTTGTTGTTCTAAACACGTTATTGCGATAAATATCATCACATGCCTCGGTAGTCGAAAGGATAAGATGCCTGCCCGGTAAGCAGGAGATCCAGGTTCGATTCCTGGCTGAGGTGGTATTTTTTCGCAAAATAATTACGAGTTTTCACGACTGGTTCGTGGTCGGGCCCCGCCGTGACGCACACCCTCCCTTCTTATGTATATACACATATACATATACATATATTCGGCTTAGTAACAACTGTAGTTAATAAAATCTCACATTAGATTGGTACATTCTTTTAAATCTAAAATTGTGATCCAATTAAATACAAGAAATCACTAACTACGGTTGTTACAGTCGTTAAACCAGTTTAACGTCACTGTGTAAACGCGGTAATAGATATAAATTTATATACAGGCACATACACCCCCCACACACACACACACACACACACACATACACACACATTTTGTTATATTAAAAATAGAAATATATCTAATCAGAAAATAATAAAAGAAATATAAAAAAGATTTCATTATATTTTTTATTGCATGTTTTATATTTTATTCTTTATTTGTAAAATTTCATTTTTTTTTTTTTTATTATTTATTACACATACGCATGTCGTGCGTGCCTGTATATGGATGGTATCCCAAACAGCACAAAGCCGACTATTAGTCGATTATAAGTCGGCAGAAAAAGTCTAAAGTCGACTTTAAAATTAGATTGAATGTCAACTTATAGTCGACTAATAGTCGACAAATGTCCCGATTATAGTCGGCTATAAGTCAGCCATATCAGTCAACTTAAAGTCGACTTTATGACAACTATAAGTCGACATATTTTGCTTGGTTATGGCGACGAGGTTGACTTTTGGCCGACAATAAGTCGACTTTCAGATTATTTAATATAGGTTATGGTGATTACGTCGACTTTTAGTCGACAATAAATAGACATTCTTTACAAAGCTTTATTTATATTTATTTTCGTCTATTTAATATATATTTATTAACTATTAACATTAGAAATATAAACTTTTAAATAAAATTTATAATATAAAAAACACATTTTTATATATAAAAAAACCTATTTCAGTAGTATTCGCAATCTGTCACCAGATCGTCGCAACCACTCTTGCATACATGCCTCTACTTCAGTTACCGTGGTATTTGAATCTTTCTTTAAAACAATGGCTACAAACGAAGTAATAAAATAATCGATATAAATATAACTGCATTTCAATATACGTATCCTGAACTATATTTAAATATTTAAATATAGTTCAGGACACGTATATTATAGATTTTCAATACTGGCAGTGAATATTAGAATTCAGCTTATATACAAATATTTTTATTATTATATAAGTGTACAATGTGATTCGGAATAATCACATAATCAGATATGTTTTGATTTAAATTTGAGACAAATTTCGATATAAAAATATTGTACGATTATTTTTTTAATTATTATTTTAACGTTAACTAATTATGGCACGAGTCCAGCAAATAGATACAAGCGACGCAACTTAATCAGATCGAATACGGGATTACAAGGAATGGTTGTTCTTTTTTTCTTGTGGAGGAAATTTTTAAGAAGCATAAATCTCTTCAAGCACATCTCGGCCGAGGAAGTATCATAATTTATGAGAGGAATTTGGAAAAGTCTATGTAAACATAATTATTTAAAAAAAAAACTACGTTTCTTCAGATTATGTTTTTGACAGAAACAGAACAAAGATATAGACAATGACAATGACAGATAGAAACAAAATGAGTGAGCGAATAAACGAGTAATCCAGTGAGCAAATGAATGATTGAGCGAATAAGCGAGTGACAAAATGAACGAGTGTGAAAATGAGCGAATGAGCAAGTAAGTATATCTCTGTCTATCTTCTAGACGTGTCGTAATTTATTAACGTGATCCATTAATAATTAAAAAAGTAATCGTACAAAATTGATATACCAATTATTGTATCGGTTAATTTTGATTTTCTGAATGCTGATTTATTCTTCTTTTGTCCCGTCCATGAGTATGCCTGTGCAAGTTCATATCCAAAAATTTGAAACATTATATTCCTTACAAGTTTTGATAGTTTCTCCACCCAATTGTGACATTTTTACCATCTGTAACAAATGTATATTTAAATGTTTTAAATGTGTATGTGCGCATTTATTATTCATTATTATTTATTGCATAATTTGCTTAATTTATATATTTTTTAAATAATCTTGATACTTTTAATTATTTTTAATAAATTTTCACTATATGATTATTATATTAATAAAAACATAAATTTAATTACATTTTTATGATAATTACATTCATTTATTTAAGAATGGATATGTTCCTAATTGAAATTTTTGCTAAAACTGACGTATGACGTATATATACATACTTAAATCAATAATTAATAGTAATTATTATAATTAATAAAATATAATATTACTTTTATACATTTAGATGACTGAATATAATTTACTTAATTTTTATTAATGTAATTAATTAAAGCCATCAAGCCATAAAGTCACTGTTGCTGTAAGCCTTTTAATTTATAAAGAATAAAATATTTACAAATAGTCGTCGAACATTCGCATCTTCTAATCTATTGTTGAAATTATCTATTTGCTGTACTGTACTGAGAGGGAAATTCGGTAAAAGAGAGAAGTCGACTTCTTGTATTTCATTTCGTTCATTTCCATTTTCTAGGAAATGAATAATTTTGTTCAGCTTACGCTCAATTGTCGCAAATTTTGTATAATATCCTCGACGACATTTTTCTGAACAATAAAAAGAAGAAGCAAACAATTAAAAATAAGATAAAACTGAAAATGTAATAGAAATTAATTATTGAAATTAATTTAATTATTGATTTTATTTAATTATTGAGTTTGTGATAATTATTAGATCTATTAGTAATCAATAAATAAACCCAAACTTACCACAACAAACTGTGTGCTCCAACTCTATTGATTCCTTGTCCCTATTATTTTCCTTATTTTCATTATTTTGTATAATATCAAACAATGGTTGATATACAAAATGATTTGATTTACTTGTAGAAGGATGGAATGTTATATCTGATAATATTCTTGGCCGAGCTGAATCTCCTAAAAAATTGCAAGAAACATAGAATGGGATCCGATAGCTCACATTGCTGATTGGTTAATTTAATATATTAAATTAACCAATCATATAATATATATATATATATATATATATATATATATATATATATATATATATATATTATATACAGGGTGTCCCACGATAAAGCTACGAGCTGCATTGTAGGTGTAGAAGAGATCAAGGGAAATATATTATTTTAATATATTTGATATATATATATATATATATATATATATATATATATATATATATACACATATACATGTGTGTGTGTGTGTGTGTGTGTGTGTGTGTGTGTGTGTGTGTGTGTGTGTGTGTGTGTGTGTGTGTGTGTGTGTGTGTGTGTGTGTGTGTGTGTGTGTGTGTGTGTGTGTGTGTGTGTGTGTGTGTGTGTGTGTGTGTGTGTGTATCAAAATATATTATTTTAATAAGTTAATGAGTAAGAGATTAATGAGTAATAGAAAAAGACATCGCCCAATATAAATAAATGTGTGCTATATGCGCATTATATGTTTAGAAGACTCTCCCTAAATATGTTTATATTAACATTAGTCAATAAGTATATGGCATTACAGGAGTGGAAAATTACTTTCAAACATATCATGTAACGTCACTAAAGCTGTTTTATCTTTTTTTGGTTCAACTATGTCGTCAACTGTTTTCGGCATTTCTGAAAAACAGTATAAATAGAAATAAGGTTTGTTATTTATAAATATTTACATTTATTACTAAATTTATGTATTAATAGTAATATATATATATATATATATATATATATATATATATATATATATAGTAATGATTTCAAATACCTCTACTTCAATACCTTTTTCTTGTTTATCATCGAGCTTATTGTCTATCTTGTTTATCATCACTGGTTGTTGTGTTTCTGAAAAGCAAAATAAAAAATATGTCTTTATATTTAATTTTCTAAATAGATTTTTACATTTTTATTTCATAAAACGAAAAAGATATCTCTACATTTGCTTTTATATACAGTTATCATATTTTTTAATATTATCTTGCACAAAGTTATATTTTATCCTATAAGATATAATTCAAACTTTAAAGAAATTGAATAATATATCTTATTCAATTTCAAATGTTACGTTTTTTGTAAAAAGTCGAATAAGATAACAGTTTTTTCAACAATCAAATATGTAAATATTAATTAATGTAATACCTGTACTATTGTATTTCAATCCATCACTTTTTATGATATCTATTACAGGTTTATATTCCAAAATTCTATCTGTAACATTTAACCAATCTTCAAAAACATTGTCCATATTTGCAGTAACCTCGTTATTTGATTTTGTAGATGTACATGCTAAACACATAAATAAATAAATAAACACACACACACACACACACACACGCGCGCGCGCGCATGAAATTGTATAATTTACAAAGAGTTGATATTATTTATATTCTATGCATACATTAATAACAAACCTGGTTTAGTTGACAATTTCTTATTCGATAGGCTCAGTGAATCTGATATATATTCACTTTCTGGTATATAATGTGATGACATGAAAAATTTCTTCTTTTTTGGTTCATCTACAAATTTTCAAAATTATTATAACAGGTTTATATTTTGACTGTAATATATAAAATTTATTATAGACTAGACATGCACACTAACGCGCTCACTATTCAGTTTTTCATCACTATATTTATTTTTTACAAAAACCAAACATATAATATAAATTATTATATACCATCGCTGCTCGATGTGTCGCCATAAAATTTTCGCGATTTTATAAGTCTTTTTTTTGTTTCCTTTGTTTGTTCCTGTATAACAATATTGTCATCTGACGCAGACATTTCGCTTACTGCTTTTTCAACAGCCCGTGCATTTGAATAATTTCCATAAGGACCAAAGCTCTTATTAAATTTAAATTCATTCCAATCATTACATGGCAACTGTTTCATACGAGCTTGAGAAAGCTGTTTAGTTTTTTTAGGCATTTTAAATGTAGACTGCCCAAAGTCTATCCATGTTTCTGGCACTGTTATGCAATACGTATTATATAACAATACGTAAAACATCTGTAAAAATTTAAAAACATATATTAATATAAGTAATTATAAAATGACCAACAATGAAGAGCTTACAAAATATTGTATATATTATATGAAAATATGTCAAAAGACAGTACTAAATTTGTAGCATTGTTAATTTTATTAAGAAAATGTTACACTTAATATTTTTATTTATAAAGTACATAAAACAGAAAAATAAGTAATACGTACGAAATTGAAATCTCTATTGCTAAGCATATTATTCCACAATTGTTATTGTTGATAGGATTATTTTAATTGAATGAAGAATGTAATAATGGCATGCAACACCAAGAAGTTGGGTATTCAAACGGAAGTTGAACAGCTTTATTAACGATTTCTGTAATTGGCCACATCTGTTCATCCGTTGATAAATTTTTAACCACATATATGTCCATATGTGAGTCACAAGGATAAAATGACAACAAATTTTTTGTTAAAAACTTTTTTCCAATAATAACACCTATTTCCTTTTTGTTATAACAAATATGATCAATTACGACAATTGTTTTGTCCTTGAGATAACAACAATTATTGAGTTTCTTATTTTCCAATTGAATGTTGCTGAATTCAATGGTGCAATAAGCATTGATACAATTCATTGGAGGAAGTTTAAAACATTTGTTTTTCAATATAGGTATACTGCTTTTGTTATAATCTGATTGAAGGACTGCGTTGTAATTTTCAGAAATTCTATTATATAATTGCTGTAGTGGCTTTTCTCAGCATTTTTTTTATAGCCTGCATGTAATTTTCGAAAGGAAAAGCAGAAAAATCATCCAATGATCCAAACATCAGTACATCTTCATTAATATGAATTAAATTATGCACATTATAAACGATAGTTTCTTCACCGTATAAATATTTAAATATATGTACAAATTCATTCAGTAGATCTTTGGTGTATTTATTGTTACGAAAACAATCTGTTGGATGACACAATATCCGTATTGCACAATTTATTGCATTGAAATGAAGTAAGTTATCTTCAGGCATAATATTTATCAAGATAATAGGTCCAAGATAAATTAAAAATTCCCGCAACTCTGTCGCTTTCCAATATTTTAATTCGTACAGAGAACGTGGTTTTCGAGCAAACTCCTTCGATACCCATTTTGACATTGTAATTAACTTTTCTGACAACTCTGCTATTTTTCGCCCACTTAATCTTGATGTTTGATATCCACTAGTCCATAATTGCAAGAGTTTCTTCATAACTCCTAAACACACCAAGTGCATGTAATCTAAAGGAAACTGTGAAACCATTGGCAGTTGTATTGATTCGAAAGGAGATACACCAGTATGGTGATGTTCTTGTACTCTATTTTTGAAACTGTCATCAGTTCGAAGAGGTGCACTGGGTTCCAAAAATAACATGTGATGATTAGAATAGGTACCTTCTTGCATACACTTTCCACATCCAAAGAATCCATTATGATCTTTTGTACAAGTTACGAATGCTCTTGCAGGACTATCGCAAATTACACTTCTAATTAATACAGTGTATCTTTTCTTGCCGAAAATAAATCCTTTATCTCGGAGAATCTTATATTCCTCACAGAAAGGTTAACAATTTATCTGGAGAAGATGGTTTCTTGTATCCATGATAAGCACTAATTACAAATGGTGAAAATCTTTTGTCATCATAAATTTTACCTAATATTGGCCAAATTTAACTTTTACTGCTTTTTGATATTGGAAGTCTATTGATATTTAAGTCAATCAAAATCACATCATTGCTGATTATAAATTTTTTGCATATCAATTATTCAATTAATGCTTCTTCTAGACTGTAATGAAAAAAGCTTTCATTATCTTCTGATACCTGTACGATACTATTTCTCGGCGTATTTAACAGCGTGTTTGCATCCTTAGGCAGATCAGTATGACCACATGAATGCAATTTATTCAATAATTCTGATAAAGCAGTGTTAGTAATGTTATGTTTAAGTTTCCAAAAATGTAACCAATTTGAAAGATGTTGATTTTCATGAGTCTGTCCTCCAGTATTGTCTTTACTTTGCGGTTCAACAATAACGTGAATATCAGAATTAGATATAGTTGAATTTGGGTCGATAGAAAGTACATTTAAATCATTGTCTGAATTCCAATCAGATAAAGCACACTGTTTTTTAGGTACAGTATCTGCTAGCGACTGACTTGTATCAGCTAGCGACTGTAAATTGACTTTGACTATAGGTTTGTATACAATTGGTTGTCGTTCCTTTTTTTCGTACGCTTCAAGACGTCGATTTTGTTGCCATAAAGATAACTGTCGAAAATTTTTCGGCATCTGTTAATAATATATTATTATAGAATAGTGTTATATATTTAAATTATTTATGTATTATTATATACAGAATTGGGAGGTCACACGTTACTTAAAATAAATATCCCAATAGTTGAGCATGTTTCTAGTATATGAACATTGCAATAAATATTTATAATTATTAAGCTATATATATTATATATTAGTCTATATATATTCTATTTTATATTATATATACAAAATATATTAATTTAAAAATTTAAAACTTGCATTTTTCAATATTTATTAAAAAAATTATCTTCAAACATTGGAAGAAAAAAAAATTTATAAGCTTGAAAAAATTATTTTTATAATGGCTGTCTACTTATATCTATTTTCTTAATGATCTAGTTAAGACATGCCATTTACTACTTAAGAGTATATTTTCTATATAAATTGTGCTTTTATAAAAAAATAAAAGCTATTTCAACTCATAAAAACATCTATTATTAAAGTAAACTCTTTCTTTTATTAAATAAAGTTATACAAAAATAATAAATTTAGTATATATTTACTAGTACTCAAAAATTCAATGTAGTAATATTTTATGATTAATTCAATTAATATTCAATTAATATTTTATGATTAATAGCGAATTCGATTAGACGCATTATTGTGCACTGGTGCGGTCTAATCAAATTCACTACAAGTTTTATTACTTCGTCATTATATTGTCAAGATTTTTCGATTAGATTGTACAAATTAGATTGTAGTTGTTTTATAATTAATTTAATATCCTGGTAAACAATTTACGAATAGAAATTAATATCGAAGAATATAAGAAAACAAAATCTTAGTATAGCCTCTGATTTAAGGGGATGCTAAACTGACGAGCGAACTCCGATGAAAACGTTCACACATATGCACATCTACACATACATAGATACATTTATATATATATACATACATACACTTATACATACATTTCTGTACACACATGATATACATATGAACGAATTTTTGTATAATCTTCCTATTCGTAATAAGTGTCTAAGTTTAATTCTAAGAACTCAACATTGCTTCTTCATGTAACCTTCTAGTCTAGCAATATCAGTTTTGTAGATACAGGCTGTAAAGGTTTCACATAAAGCAAATATTTGCGCGACTTGACAGCTTTGGATGCTATTTTAAGGTACCTAATGGTAAAAAAGATCTAAATTATAAAAGTTTTTCTCGTTTCTGATATAAAATCCACCAAACACATATTAATGCATAAACTTTAATTCTGGAGAAGCATTTCCAAATCTATAAGATTAATAAAAAATGGGAGCGATACAAAAATTATCGCATTCTGTCGGTAATACAGACAAGTTTAGCATCCCCTTAAGAAGTAATGACATATTATCAGGATTAGATAGTTATGTATCCAGACATTAATCTCAAAACATTATTAAATGAAATTATTGATGCTTCTAATTAACATAATGAGGATAGTGTCTGGTAGAAAGTAAAAATAAAAATGTATGTCATATTCATGAATATTCATGGTAAAACGTTTATAAAGAAAAAAAATGTTTGAGCAAATATTTCATGATAAAAAGAACTTATTTTTGGACAGAGAAGAACAAAGGGGCAGCAAAGAAAGTCACAATCCTTCGATCTAAAAAAGATAACAAAAAAGTTAACAAAAAAATAATAAAAGAGATAATACTCTTTTGTTAATAATATTGCTTCTACAATTTTTATAGCATAACCTCAAATTTTGAAAGGCATTAATTTTTTAAGAAACTAGCAAACATCCGGAAAAATATTTTTAAAATTGTAGTTTTAGTAACATTTTAATAAATTTATTTTATAATTTCTATTAATTATATCAATAAAAAAGAGGATTATCTTGTATTTTATATCGCTGATCACATCGAGTGTTGCGTTGCCATATAATCTAATGCCAGATAGAAATCGAACAAACTCAACTCAAAAAGAATTACACTAAGGCTTCATGGTGCGTTCAATTTAATGCTTGCAATATTAACTTAGCTTCAGATATAAATATCAAATTAGAATTCTTATAATTTAATAACGCATCTGTATAATTAAGAATGATAAATAATAATAATTATATTATTATCGATAATTTGACAATATTAGTCGACTAAAAGTCTAACATAAAAAGTCGACTTTAATATCCTTGGAAATAGTTGACTTTAAGTCGACTTATTGTAAGACAAGTAAAGTTGACACAAATTATTACAGAAATAGTCGGCTAAATGTCGACTTTACAAGTCGACTTCAAGGCGACTAAAAAAAGTCGACAATTAGTCGACAGTCATTTGTGCTGTATGGGATGTGATATATTATACGTATATATGTTATGGCGGTTGCATCGCTGCAACTCGCCCTGCAAGAAATGAATTTTCGGATAATTGTAAGTTAGACAATTGAGATGGAGCAAGCTAAGCCGAGTGCAAAAACAGGCAAAAACTCGGGAGAAACAAACAATAACAGCAGCAGCGAAACGTTTGACGAAATTAACGAATATTTTGTAGATTTCTAATAATATATTTTTCGTGGATATAGATTGCTATGGATATAAAACGTAATATATTATATTCTTTTTTGAAAACTTGGAAAAAATCCAAAGAATCGAGTATCGATGATAGAAGAAGCGTAATAGCCGCGGAGCGAAGAAATAAAGAAATTCAAGTCTTATTGTCTCACGAACGTCGATCTATTTGGACATGTTAAAATAAAAATTTTATTTTCATCGATCAGAAATTAATTATATCCTCGCACCTTCAATAACCAAAATGTAATGCGTGCTATCAAGATATGAAGACATTTTTTTATCTAATCTTTTGAAAATACTAACATCAATAAATATTTATTTCGTGTATTTATTGTTACTTATACTGCCGAAGATATGCAATATTTTTATTTGTCGTGATAAACAGTACTTTCCTTAAAATTTAAAAAGAATTAAAGTATTAAAATAATTGCAATGAATGAAAATAAAGAGAGAATTTAATAATATTGTACACAGAACTATATTAAAATGCGCAGATATATAAAATTTATATTAAATTAAATTTAATGAAACCTTTCGAAGATTTTTTTCTTTAAGTGTCTTTTAAAATCTCTACTATAATTCTCTCAATCTCTATTACAATTTATATTTTTATAGATTTCTCTTTTACAAAGAATTATATAACTTACCTTCCATTTTTCCAAAAAAATTTTGCGTCTTTAGTTTTCAGTTTTTTTAGCACTTCTCGCACTTCTTTAGTACGTCTCTAGCTCTCCTCTTGCGATCCGACATAGTTCACAAACAACTATCAAGATTAGCATTAAACAATCGAGTTTTACTTCAAGATCGTTACAAAATGATAATATGGCTCTATGATTGGTTAATAAACACATATACAAAACAAGATATTAAAGATGGTATTAAAAATAAAGATTCAAATATGAATACCGACGTAATAATGCCAATGTTTATTAGATTTTTGTCTTTTTGAAACGACTATTGGTGTATAAGTTCGAATTTCTGTCGAACGATTCGAGCACCTAATTCAGCGACTTGATATTTTTAAATAATAAATAATAAATTAAATAATAAATTAAAAAAGAAATATAATTTTCATATCACATTTGCATCTAATTTTTTAAACTAACTTCTCTCTTGTCAGCCGACTGCACGACCGATGTTTAAATGCGAATTTCTGCCAAAGGGAACAAACACCTAATTCTGCGATTTGACATCCTTAAATAATATTAATAAACAAATATTTTGATACACCATTTGCAAGAACATCTATTTTTTTAAACTAACTTCTCTCTTGTAAGCCGACCGCGCAACCGATGTTTAAGTTCGAATTTTTGCCAAGGAGAACGAGCACCTAATTCTAATATCGTTAAATAATTAAAAAGGAAATAATTTAATATCACATTTGCAGGAGCACTTAATTTTGTAAGATAACTTGTCTCTTGTGATTTGACTGTTCGATCGATATTTACATTCTATAATATATTTTCGAAATATTTTTATCGATTCTTCGAGCACCTAATTCTGATGTATTTGTTTTTTTTTACTTATTAAATATTATTTTTTTTTGGTTGGGGGGACTAACGTAATGTTAAGTTAGCCCCCCCAATTGTTTTTTAAATTTTTGCCAAACGATTCAAGCACCTAATTTCGGACTTGAGCACCAAATTAGCATCTAATTAGCATCTAATTTTAGTATATTTAAAAATTAATTTTGCACTGATGGGGGAACTAGCTTAATAGGGGTAAAGAAAAGTTAAAACAAACAAGAAAAGAGTAAAACAAATTTTTTAACATAATATTAATGTTAATCTGGTATTTTCATTAATTAAACATAATTAAATATAACAATATAAAAACATAAAATAAAATATTAATAACCTTTTTATTTTACTTCATAAATCTGCTGTGAATGATATCCCTTCTACTTTAGTTAATTTATTTTGAAGAATTGTTTTCATTGTATAGAATACTTCTAGTTTATTCTTTACAGTTTTTTCTACACATTATTTTAATGGATGATGGCAGTCTGTTTCTTATTAAGTCCATATATTCTGGACTGTACTATTCAGAGAGGCTGAAGTTCTTTAATAATAAATCGCCGTACTATTTTCTATCTAATGCGTTTTGTGTCATTGTAAACTTTTCAGAGCCCCATCTTTCCAGTTTTTGTTATTTTTATATACAAGTTTCCTCGTTTAATTGTTTACGTTTTGCGGTTCCACATTTTTTAAATATTGAGGATGTTTTGCCTAATAATTTGTAATATTATATTGTATATTGTTATATATTAATATAGAGTATGTATAAATGAACGAGAAATTTAAAAGAAATTTAAAAAACATATATAATGTATAAATACATAAATATACATTATTAAATTATGTAAATTTTATATATTTTATAACAGAAAAAATAATGTAATAATAATTATATATGTTAAATTAAGTAAGAAAATATCCAAAGAACATTATAACGTCTTAAATATTATAAAATTTTATTAAATTATAAAAAAAGACGTCTTTAAGGTGTTTTATGATCCGATTTATGATGTTTTAGTTCTAAAGACGTCTTATTTTTCAATAAATGACATTGTTTAGACGTCTTTGGGATGTCTTTCAGATGTCTTATTTGAAGTCTTTTGGATATTCTATAATGGGGGCCCAAATAAGAAGGGAGGGTGTGCGTCACGACGGGGCCCGACCACGAACCAGTCGTGAAAACTCGTAATTATTTTGCGAAAAAATACCACCTCAGCCAGGAATCGAACCTGGATCTCCTGCTTACCGGGCAGGCATCTTATCCTTTCGAATACCGAGGCATATGATGATATTTATCGCAAATAATGTGTTTAGAATAACACGTCAACAATACAATGATACATATATATATATACATATATTACAATATACATATATACATGTATTCTTTCGAATCCCCACGACCGGTACTCCAGAGAGATGATGGTCCTATTCTCTCGATGGATGCAGATCGAACTGCAGCGGCGACACCCTCCAACGCCATTGGCAAATATACAAATAATCCTCCTGGAGCACGACAGGAGAGATTGCATCAAGCATGGCTCGAGTCCCCGACATAAAAATTAATTATACGGAAAGTATTGACAAGAGGAAGAAAGAAAGACACGAGGCAGAATTTGGAATTACCTAATAAATTGGTATATCGTTGATATAATAGTTACACAACTTTAATAATGATCTATAAGAAATCAGTATTGTCATTAAAAAAATTTTATAGATATTAAATCATTGATATACAGATTTATCAAGTAATTCTAGCTTTTGTCTCGCATTCTTCCTCTTGTCTATACATTTCTGAATAGTTTCATTTTAATTGCGTTGTTGTATATTATAATAATACAAATTATTGGAGTACCAGATAAACTGATTGCCAATATTTTTATAGGTTACATCATATTGGTCATGTCATTTATTCCAATCAATAAGTATGTAATCGCTTCTCAATAAATGTTACAGTATGTATGTAAATAACTGTCGGTATGTAAATAATTATGTTTGGAACTGTCATTTAGAATTTTTAGATTAGTGCTCGGAATTAATTGCCCTTTTTGATCCGATTCGAAGGCGACGCCTACTGTCCTCTCCCCCCACTATTGTTCGATGCTCGACGGCCGAGCCGCCGCTCGCTTTCAGGAGCGTTTCATATTAAAAATGCATATCCAAATTGTATATTCCGCCAAACCATTATTAAAGCAATTTTTTTATTAAATTATTTTTATTTTTACAAACATTAAATTTTCTTTTTAATATATTTTATGTGTTTTATGATATTTAATGATAATAAATACGTTTATAATAAAATTATTACATAATAATTATAATAATTAAAGTTTTAACAACAGGTTTTCACATTACCCGTAAGGTATTACTGACGTATTTTTTTAAAGTGGTTTTTTTAGTAATTTCCTTACTTAATAGTTTCCTTATTTAATAGTTTCCTATTTTATTAAAAAGAATCAAATATATGACTTGACAAGAAATGAAAAATAAAAATGTGACCGGTATAACTTTTGTTTGTTTAGATGTTAGATGGAAAATTAATTTTATTTTTTACGTTGATTTTAATAGAGATATATCAATAGAAATTTTGAAAAAACTGGTTTGCATCAGCAGAGATAGTAATCGTTCAAAGAACATTTTTCTTTTCTTGTGCATCCTCGTTCATGCGAATTAATTCTTCTAAAATTTCTGTATATTATTTCTGTATATTCTGGATATATCATCTCTAGTAGAATCGTATAAACGACCTAAAAAATCAAATTAGTATTTTTATACGAATTGTTCTTTCTTTCGTTTTTCTTATTCTTTATATATCATATTTTACAATATAGAATTTTATTTTTCTGCCAAGTCATATATTTGATTTCTTATTTATTAATGAAATAGGCCTACTGGGGAAACCACTAAAAAGAAAACGTGTCAACAATAAACATAGTTCAGTTGTACAAACGTTCTTTGACGTCACAATATAGTCGTGCGACATTTTACGCTTTGTTACATGAACGTTCTAGTGACTAGAACTGTCCTGATTCAATAACCCTACTTTTGCGACGTCACATTTTCGGTCGTTCAAATATTGACGTAACCTTACGCATCGGACGTCGCATTCGTGACGTTTTTTGAAAATTAAGACAACTTTTATATAACATTAGGAAAACATTACAAAAATCAGCAAATACTAATGTCTCCAAAACATTTAATAGTGCGGATATTTTTGTCCAGCCATTTACAAGTTGTTATGTCTTCTGAGCTTGTTATCCAAATTGACGGGATAACTTTTACATTGTCGAATCTTGTGTTGAATCCTCCGAGAATTCGACCACCGACCAAAGAAACTAGAAAAAATGCAAATTACGTTTAGATCGATATACATATAAATCTTGAAAGATGCGAATAATACCGTATCTTATTGTATACTATTTTGCCTACTTTATTTGCAGTAATGTAACAATGAGATATACAATTCATTTATAGGTCTATATGACATTGCGTTTATTGATTGAGATTGAGCGGTGGTGGAGCTTTATGTGTTTATGTACATTTATTTTTAACTTGTATTTCTTTCAAATTGTGTGAATTAAAGATATTGTGAATTAAAGAACAAACTCTTTTTCATGTGAAAATTTTACGCATTTTGCTTAATATCTGAGATGCGAATAGTATATGTTTCTTCGGAAATATTCTGCATTTGGTATATATTGAAATGCACGGAAGAGCACAATGAATTGAAAAAAAGCATTAAGTCTATAACCTTTCGTTCTGTTACGAAGATTTCCAAAGTCTTAATATTTTGATTGATACTGTCAACGCATAGTATGGACTTGTCATTCATTATAATGTAGTTTTCGTTTTTTTTTTTGTAGTAACGGTAGTTTTTCATTTCAACTTTGCTATAGAACACATAACGTTCTTTATCAATAATTTTGATTTTTCTTTTTTGATACAAATTCGGATAATCTTTTTTGTCTTATTTCATCAATTGCTCTTGTTCTATTAATCTATTGCAAATTTGCTGCAGCGGGTGTTTTGTGGTTTGAATTTTTTTGTTTTATTTCGTACAAAAGTTTTCATACTTGAAACAGCTGTACCATATGAATCAACTATGTAACATACAGTTAGCAGACAAATGGATAAAATTGTGCATATTGTGATTTATGAAAATAAATCTGGGCCATAAATCTCTGGGCCATAAAGTATGGAATATTTCTCAACGAAATATTTGATGAGATCTAGTGCATAGATGTGTGATGAATACAGTGCAGGGCTACACAAAATATGAATAGCACACGATAACGCCATGAAATGAGCGAACAGAACTTTATTCCTCATATTTCAAAGAACTATTGGCCCAAGGTATATGTTACGTCCAGCCCGAGGTAAATATTTTTTTTGAAAATGGATGGGGCTTGGAAGGACGCTTCAAATACCCTCTCGCAAGTGGGCGCGCTGAGGCGTCCCTACGAGTCGGACACACTGTGCTGAGCCACGAGTGCGAGTCAACGTCTTGAAAAAGACGCTATGACTTCGACTGCGTGACGTGCGTCCGTCGGTCCGTAATTTAGGCAAGAGAATTTAATCTCTTTTGCCAGGGACAGGACCATGCGCGAATCTTGGGATAACGAGGAATGAAAGAGGGAGCAAATAACTAAAACGATAAATAATTTAAATTTTACATGTAATTAATTTTAAAACGATTACAAGGTTAGCTAGCTACAAGATCGTGTCATTATTTCTTGCGTTGAAATACATTTACTGACGATATATTTACATTTGAAAAAATAATAAAACAAGAAGGGTGTTACGTACAGAAATTCATGTAATATAAATGTTCTAAAAATTGACGGATGTATTGTTTGGTTTTTGTGTACAAATTCTATTATTTTTTGGTATGTTTATCTATATTCTAATTATTCTTATCTTACATAGTTTAGTATTTTTAATCTGTTGTTAATCTATTTAAATTTGTATTTTGTTATCTGTGTGTGGTTGTTTCGGAGAGGAGATCGGGTTTTCGATAGTGAGGTCTAGGGGAGGAGGGAAGGAGTCCGGAGTTCGCAGAACTCGTCCAAGGATTTCTGGGTGCGGAAATCTGGATATATCTGGAGGTTAGTGTCATGGCGCTTTGGGAAGAGTACGTTGAAATCTGGGAGTGATCCAGGTTCAGATGGTTTGATCGGGGAATAGGACGGAGGAGATATGTATAAATAATGGGATCTCCTGCTGGAACAACTCGTGGTTTCTTCATGTATCAAAACCTCGGATGTCCTAGGCGAGGGATAGTTCCCTGATTGACGAGCTCGCTTGTTGCGACGGTAACGGAGCCTCTTCAGGGCTCGCCTCCGTCTCTGAGCGTCGGAAAGAGTGGATGATGCAGCTTTCACTAGAAGAAATGGATTTGGAATATGAAGGAAATGTCATTAGTCCTTAAGGCCTGAACCTTAAGGCTATCTCTGAAATATTTCAGGAAACCGAGAGATCCGACAGAGGAGAGAAATTAAAAAGGGAAAGAGAAAATTGTAAGAGAGGAGAGAAAAAAGAAAAGAATAGATTTCCCGAATTACTCGGCAGCCATGAACCTGTTGAGTGCTCCGCAACGCATAGGGAGCCCGAGAGGTTCGACGGCTGAAGCCAACAGAGAAGAAATAGATTTTGTCGAATTATTCGGCAGCTATGAACCTGCTGAGTGCTCCGCAACGCATAGGGAGCCCGAGAGGTTCGACGGCCCAAGCAAAGAAAGAAAGAGAAAAGAAAAAAAAAGGGAATAGAAGGAGAACGGCAGAGGATAGAAAGGATGTAAGGGAGGAATGAGGAAGTATAAGGAGAAGAGACCCGAAAACTATTATTAGGGAATTTTTCTATGTGTAATTAAACTTACTGTTACTCTGGAATGCCGGAGATTTGGGACCTGCGAGATGATGAAGGCGGTAACGGTGTCGCCAGGAAACTTGGTCACTTGTACTTATATTTAGTGAAATTGTTAATTATTTTCGACTGACACCGACTAATTGAATTATTGACAACTGATAAACTGAAAATGTTCTGACCGCGTGAAAAAAAGTAGCAGTATGCGCTCCGTGCCTTTAAGGGCACTATATATATATATATATATATATATATATATATATATATATATATATATATGATTTCGTTGAGGAAAACATCTGTACACGTGTTGTTTTTCCGCGATTAGGATAATAGAGATTATCCGCTTAGCCAAATTCTTAGTAACCGACTCCCGGAAGAGATCAATTGCGTAACCGTCGCGATCGTAACAGAACATGTGTCATCCGTTTATCCGTTTAATTAAATTCTAATAACAGATACCCGAAAGAGAAGAATCGTGCAGTCGTCAAGATGTAACATCGGTGTACTTCCGCGATTAGGATAATAGGGATTATCCGCTTAGCCAAATTCTAGAAACCGACCCCCGGAAGAGATCAGTTGCGTAACCGTCGCGATCTAACAGAGTAACAGAACATGTGTCACTTGTTTATCCGCTTAATTAAATTTTAATAACAGATACCCGAAAGAGAAGAATCGTGCAATCGTCACGACGTAACATATAATAGAAATTGTCTTAATTCCGTGTCCTTGAAGTATTCAATATCTTCTAAACTTCTAGGCAAATGACTGAATTCTATTAGTACATAGTTTTTCAGAAATAATATTTCATTATTTATGATTTTTTTTTCATCGTCAGTGAAGCGAATGTTTTTAAGTCCTCTCATTCAAAATATTATTAATTTTTTCATGACGCCAAGAAAAATCAATGATGCATTCCATCAAGAGGAACTTGTGAAATTAAACCCATATCAGTATTTTCAAGCAAAGTTATACCTTTATGGAATTCTTCGTCTGATTTATTCTTGAAGCTTTCATCAGTACGCAATTCTGCATCGATTTCTGGAAATGTTAGTCGGTTATTAATAAAGGTACCATTTTGAGTACATTTAGTACAACTGGAAAATCTGGTGTGACCTTTAACACATAAAACCTTGGCCTTAGCCGGTCCATCACAAATTAATTTGCTTATTTTCACTTTAACAATTTTATGGCTGATGCTGAAGCCATGATCTTGTAACTGTTTGGCCTCAGTTACAAATTCTTTCAAAAATTGCGTCGGATGGTTTTGAGTATCCATGATAAATACCTGCTATTAGCGGTCTTTTTGTACTTCTATGGAAAGAATCAATTTCTATTAAAAATAGAATTGGCCAAAACTGATTCTGAACTGTTGGCAATAGGTAGTCCATCGATGTTTATATTTACAGGAAGAATTACGTTCTCATTTCTAAGCAGATAGTTTTGTATTTCGAGATTTTTTTCAAAGAGTTTGCATATTGAATTTTCTATGCCGATATGACAATAAAACCCGGGAGATATACTCAGCAATAAGGGACATGAATTTGGTGTTTTCAAAAGACTACGTGAGTTCGAAGGCAACTGCGGGTATCCTGGTATATGGATCCGCAGGATACTGTAACAGATCATTAATTGCTCGCTGGCTTAATAAATGTCTGCATTTCAAAATCCATTTTTATGCCACCAAATACAAACTCCTACAACGTATCAGAAATGTTTTCATTTGATTGCTCATCACTCATCTGATATGACTGAAAATTATCTCTTTCATTCACGAACGTTATTTCTTCTGCATTATCTAAATACCCTCCAGTGTGTTCTCTCTATTTTCATCATTGCTGTTGATTTTTACTTTCGAGTTGTCTTGTATTGGACTTGGTTTGGAACTCATCGTTGCTTATTTTTTTTTTTTGAGATAATGTTTCTAATAATTCTTTTCTCACAATTCGACGCATATGTCTCTTTGATACGAAAAATTTCTTTGTTTTTCCCATGTTATTGATTTTCTAATTCTTGCGCTTTTCACCACACTCGCCGTAATGTTCAGAGCAGTGTTGCCAATTCGTTGATAGAATAAATCTCTAAATCAAAGTTAAAAATCAAAGTTAAAAAATCTCTAGAAATCTCCAGTTATTCACCAAAAATCTCGAAAATTTCCAGTTTTTTATTAGAAAATTGAAAAACTGTCTACGTAATAGTTAAATACTGACGAAAAATTTAATAGCATTTGAATTAAAGATTGCGTTCCGATATTCACTGTCAATACCGAAAATCTAGCTTACGTCACGTACATAATAGTATAGATTTTTAATATTGACAGTGAATATCAGAATACATTTTTAATTAAAATATTAATTTTTATAACTTAATATAAATTTTATAATTAAATATTATAATTTATTAATATTTAATTTTTTTATTTATACATATTAAAAAATAGAAACATCAAATATAGGAATATCAAAATTATTTTAACATCTTTGGTAAATTAGAAAAAAATAATAGAATATGATTAAATTATGAAATTAATAACATAATGTTATACAAATGTAATACAAATGTTTTATGTTACGTATTTATATAATCTTAATATTTAATATTGTTATATCAACAACTGATTTATCTCTTCCGCTTCCATTTCATGAACATCCGACTCTGGCACAAACTTCTCGTACGTTTTCATATTACCGATACTTTTCAAAACATCTTCAGGTAGAGTGTAGTTATTACAGCAAACATTGAGCCTTTTGAGTCCAAATCGAATATGCAATATATTATTCAATAATGGAAGCTTAATTTTGTTCCGCAACTTAGTTTTAATCAAATTCATCTGGTTAAACATTCGCTCAATATCGGCATTAGAATGAGGAAGACACAGAATTTTAAAAGCCAAATCAATTAAGTTTTCAAAAGGATTTTATCCACTAGCATCTCGATAATTTATTACTTCTATCCAAAATTTTTCCGTGTTTTGTGTTTCTTCCCACCTAACATGATGAATATTCTCCCACTCTAATTCGATTTGAGAAATAGTTATCGCATTTTTTTTACCATAATACAAAGCTATATCTGTAATTGAACATTTATTTGCTTTCAAGCATTCGGTTACAGAAAAAACACTTATACGCTCCAATAACTTAATATTGTCAGGTAAACGGTTTTTAGTTCTTTTACCAAAGCAATTAGAAAAGAAATACATCTGGATTTTAAATTTTCTTTTTCCTGACCAACGATTTCGTTTTCTGTACAAGAAAAATCAAGTGTAACCTAGGCAGGTGAGGGATCCAAATATTTCTCGATGTCTTGTTCGTAAATATCTATTCTTGCTGTTGGAAGTAAAATTTTATTGGCAACTGTTGAATAAAACCTTTTAATGTCCGAAAGTAGCTTCGTTGGATTAGCTACATTTGATTCAAAGTTTTTGTTTGTTTTCTGCACCATGTTTAAAATCGGGTACAGGAAATTAAGATAGATGAAGTTTTTCTTGTCACAATACATGGAATATAACAGTTCAGCTGTGTAACAGTTGTCATTAATTCGTGAGATTTCAAAGTGTGCTTTTAACTCTGTCCATTGATCTAAAATTCGTTTGACTGCAGGCTCAATTGATAACTATCGCGTCTTTGCGACTCGCAAAATTTTCAAAGGCTCTTGACCATCGTTTAATGTTTGATAGATCTGCGCGTAATTCAATTGTCGTATAGACGAATTAGCAAACCAATTATATATTTCTTTAATCAAAAACTCAATATTTCAAGGCAGTGTATTTTCAGTCGCCTTCGAGATAGCAAGTTGGACTGAATGACACACGCATCGAATTAATATTAAATGAGGCATGTATTTCTTCAATCGCGCGTAAACGCCTGAATTCACCTCTACCATTGTTGATGTATTGTCGGTGCCGATTCCTTGCATTTTGATTAACTGCAATTTTGCAACAATCAATAACTTTTTTATTGCATTTACAGTAGATTCCGCTGTGCCATCTTCAATATGGATCAGTTGTAAAAAGGTCGATATGATCTTTTTCTGTTCGATGCTGTAATATCTAATGGCGATACCAAGCATTTTATTCACTGTAATGTCAGTAGATTCATCTATTAATAAACTATAATATCCATCACCAATGTCTTTGATTAGCGCTTCATAAAAATGAGGTCCTATCACATTATTAATTATGTTTGTACATTTCGTTCTGTGTAAGTTTATATTGAAAGATGTATCTTTATGGAGATCGCTTAAATGGTCGACACTTGCGATTGACGTATGTACAGCAACGTAGAGAGAAAGTTGAGCTTCCTTACGCTGTTCTTTAGTACATATGTTGATAGACTGAAACGGTATCATTTGTTGTCTGTAATTCGAAAATGGCTTCGATGCTGCAACGTGTTTTAAAGTCTGCCCGTGTTTTATAAGATCTCCTAACTTAACGTTGAAAAACCTTACAATATTTGCAGTATGCTTTCGATAAATCGCTAGTGCACGGCTTGAGCCATTCTTTTGTTACTTCCAATTTCTCTCATTCTTTTCGATACTTTTGAGTATATTGCGGAGGCACTAAAAATAAAAATATTAAAATTTACTATATGTAAAGTATTTACATGCATATACTTAAATGCATATTTGATGTCGAAATTAATTCAAATAAATTGATAATAAAAGTTACTGGTTCAGATATATAACCAACCTTCATGGTAGTCTCGACGAATTGCAACAGAAATAACTGAATCTGAAAATTAGAGATAATCTCTACGAACTAATCGTTCTTGGCAGTCTCGATGGATTGTAATGTTGATCAATTAAGCTTTATACGCGCAATGAAATGACGTATGCGCCATGATGAAGGAAACAATTGCACTATCGGCTTTTACCGGTGGTGTAAAAGAGGTTAAATACGTGTTTATTTTTATTCTCACAGTCAAATCAGTCCAAATTTATATTATTCAAAATACATGCCTCTCTCTCTCTCTTTCTTTCTCTTTCTCTCTTTCTTTGAAAACCACCCACTACTTAAATGACATTGCAAATTATGAATACTTACTTTTGAATCAGCCATCGATCGATGAATACTATTTGTAAGAGCTTTAAAGTTGTTTCTTGTTGAAATGTTATCGTTCTGTATCCTATATCACATCATTTACTATCCTTAAACCAGCGAGAAGCGAAAACAAAATACGAATGACATTAAAGATTGTACTAAGCCTCAACAAAACGCGCGTAATTTTTAAAATCAAAGCAACAAGAACAAGCTTGAAAATATCTAGAATTTTCTAAATATTTTTCAAAAATCACCAGAGTTTCGACGTATCGCAAAGTTAAAATCAGCAAGTTAAAAGCAATAAAAATCGCTGTGGGCTATTCAAAATATCCAGATTTAGCAACAAAATCACTAAATTGGCAACACTGGTTCAGAGATTAAATTGAACACGGACCATGTGAAAGGTTATATACGTACCTCTTGTGTTTGTTGCGAGTTCGTTCCTCTTTCGATTGTCTCAGTCATTGTCTCGTGTGACATCGCATTCACTTCACGAATATTACTGTTTGATTCATACACCACTGTTGTATAAAATCGTGAAGATCATGGGCATGCACTAATTAGATGATCAATGATTGTCCGAGTAACATGAAACAAAGGCCTAATAATTTTCTACGCATGCGCTTGCATAATTAGGATTTGCTTTTACGCGCACGGTCTATAAATGCTAGGTAAATTAAACAATTTTAAGTAACGTCGCGATTTGAAACATCAACATTCTATCACTTGATAATAAAATATATACGTTTCGAGCAAAACATTTACGGAACGAAAAAAAAATTTTTTTTAGGAACGTCGATTTATTACAATAAAAGCAACGTCTATATTGTCGCAAATATAACATTATATATACAATATCGCCTGAACGTCGCAAAAGGTTTAGTTTGCGACGTTCCCAATCATAAAATTTATCGTGAAAATATGACATTTCTAGTAGGGTACACATTTGTCACAAACTATCTGTTAATTTGTGACGTTCTTTCAGCGCTTTAAAACGTGTACATGTAAAACGTCTTAAATTTGCCGAAGCATTGAAAAAAATGCGACGTTCCAAAATGGTTTCATGTTTAGCAGGTAGTACCTCATGGATGATGCGAAATCTATTGTTAAAACTATAATTATTCTAATTATTCTGTAATAATTCTATTATAAACGTATTTATTATCATTAAATATTATAAAACATATAAAATATGTTAAAAAGAAAATTTAATGTTTGTAAAAATAAAAATAATTTATTAAAAAAATTGATTTAATAATAGTTTGCAGAAATGATGCATTTTTAGGATATGGTCAAGGGCTTATTACAAATGTGTTGAAGCATTTTTTGATTGGTGCATTAGTAAAATTCTTTGTTTTGATTGGACAAACGCTTCAAAGTAGTGTTACATTGATCTTAGCCTTAATATAAGACATTCCTGAGGCATAAGCGGCTACGGCGGTTCGGCCGCCAAGTCTCGAGCGATAGTGGGGGAACTAGTAGGCGTCGCCTTCGAAATCGAGCCGAAGTCGGCAACTAATTCCGAGCACTGTTTTAGGTAATAGATATACTGATATATTGACAGATTGAGGTTACGGAATATAAGATATCTTTAAGATATCAGAAAGACGTCTTTTTTATATAAACTTAGAAACGTCTTTAAAAGGACATCTTTAAGTGTCGGTCCACAATAGGTGACTTAAGCTTTAAGACGTAAGAAATTGACCAATTATAATCTAATATGAAAAGAATAATCGACTATGATTGGTCAATTTCTTACGGCTTAAAGATTAAATATTTATTGTGGACCGACACTAAGACATCTTTCTCACGATGTCTTTAAGACATGTTTAAATACACCGGGTTTTCGGCGACCGCGTATTTCCAGAGCGAACTCTTGGACAGGCGGCAGGAAAAAGAATATCCACCGAATTTTCGGCGACCGCGTATCTTAGAGCAAACCCCTGGACAGGCGGCAGGAAAAAGAGTATCCACCGAATTTTCGGCAACTACGTATCCTATAGTGAACTCTTGGACAGGCGGCAAGAAAAAGAAAGAAAATGGGATAAAGTGTCGAAAGTTGATAAGAAGCTGAGAAACTGTGAAGCGGAGTTTTTGCGGTCCCGAAAGGGGAACGAGTCCGTACCGCGTCGTAATCGTAAGATGAAAAAAATAAAAAAAATAAATAAAAGATTTCGACTTATTTTTGTAGCAGGCGACAAGAATTTTCGTCCATGGATAAGTCGAGAATATCTGGGCAGTCCCAGTTTGCAACTTCACACGAAAAATCGCGCACTGACAAAGTTATAGAATGACCAACTGTCTGACTAAATAAGGAACTGAATTGAATGCTATGCCCTTAAGGGCGCTCTATATATATATATATATATATATATATATATATATATATATATAGAGAGAGAGAGAGAGAGAGAGAGAGAGAGAGAGCGCCCTTAAGGGCATAGCATTCAATATATATATATATATATATATATATATATATATATATATATATATATATATATTATTGTACTCTGGATGGGCTACAACATTAATATTCGAGATAATCGGGTTCGCCAAGCCTAAAGAGTTGGAACTCCGAGCAGGATCAAAGGAATGTAGGGATTCTCTTGAAATCACTAACATACACTTTGCTTTAATTCAATTGATTTATTTTAACAAGAACACAAACACGTGATATTACACTGTTATATTTCTCACACACGATTAAGCGTCGTCGGGCGGCTCGGCGCATCTCGCGTTACTCTGGCGGCCGACGACCGAGTGTGACACCTGAGATACTGATAATACGGCCCGCGTGAACTTCGCGACGGGATTCGGTAATATCTCGCGCAACTTTTATAATTTTGATTCCGAACGACTAAGACTTTCGACTCCTCCTGACTCCTACTTTGACTCCTCCGCCTTGTGTAGCCGGTTATATAGACTGATTAATGCCCGATCAGCATTCTGATCGATTGCGTCGATTGATCGCGTGATATTGATTGATCAATATCACGCCCGGTTCGATCAGCAAATTGAGGAATTTGCTGATAGGCTTTTCGCAATATCGTGCGATGCGGTCTTTCGAAAGACTGATCGCAATTTTGGCGATCACGCATTTGTGTCGTCTTTCGAAAGACTTTTTCCGAAATTCATGCGGATTACTTTTGTTGCCATGCGGACTTTTATTATTAGTTGTAGTTCTGGCTACAACAATGTGTGTGCGCGTGCGTGTGTGCGTGCGTGCGTGCGTGCGTGCGTGCGTGCGTGCGTGCGTGCGTGCGTGCGTGCGTGCGTGCGTGCGTGCGTGCGTGCGTGCGTGCGTGCGTGCGTGCGTGCGTGCGTGCGTGCGTGCGTGCGTGCGTGCGTGCGTGCGTGCGTGCGTGCGTGCGTGCGTGCGTGCGTGCGTGCGTGCGTGCGTGCGTGCGTGCGTGCGTGCGTGCGTGCGTGCGTGCGTGCGTGCGTGCGTGCGTGCGTGCGTGCGTGCGTGCGTGCGTGCGTGCGTGCGTGCGTGCGTGCGTGCGTGCGTGCGTGCGTGCGTGCGTGCGTGCGTGCGTGCGTGCGTGCGTGCGTGCGTGCGTGCGTGCGTGCGTGCGTGCGTGCGTGCGTGCGTGCGTGCGCGTGCGTGCGTGCGTGCGTGCGTGCGTGCGTGCGTGCGTGCGTGCGTGCGTGCGTGCGTGCGTGCGTGCGTGCGTGCGTGCGTGCGTGCGTGCGTGCGTGCGTGCGTGCGTGCGTGCGTGCGTGCGTGCGTGCGTGCGTGCGTGCGTGCGTGCGTGCGTGCGTGCGTGCGTGCGTGCGTGCGTGCGTGCGTGCGTGCGTGCGTGCGTGCGTGCGTGCGTGCGTGCGTGCGTGCGTGCGTGCGTGCGTGCGTGCGTGCGTGCGTGCGTGCGTGCGTGCGTGCGTGCGTGCGTGCGTGCGTGCGTGCGTGCGTGCGTGCGTGCGTGCGTGCGTGCGTGCGTGCGTGCGTGCGTGCGTGCGTGCGTGCGTGCGTGCGTGCGTGCGTGCGTGCGTGCGTGCGTGCGTGCGTGCGTGCGTGCGTGCGTGCGTGCGTGCGTGCGTGCGTGCGTGCGTGCGTGCGTGCGTGTGTGTCCGTGCCCGCGAAACTTGCAATCAGAATCTTCGAGAACTAAACGTTTGTCCTGTCTGAGATAAAAAAAAGGGGAAAGCGATAGACTGGCGTCCCGGAAGAACTTTATAATTAAAAGACCAAACCTTTTTCTTGGGGAGCCCGATTTCTCCTTTGCTAACACGATTTTTTTTTTGTTAGAGCATCCTCCGATTTCTCCTTTGCCAGTACGTTCGCCGATTTTTCTTGTTAGAGCATCCTCTGATTTCTCCTTTGCTAACATGTTCCTCGATTTTTCTTTTGTTAGAGCATCTTCCGATTTCCCCTTTGTCAACACGTTCGTCGATTTCTCTTTTGTTAGAGCATTCTCCGATTTCTCCTTTGTCAAGACGTTCGTCGATTTCTCTTTTCCTTTTGTTTGATCGCTCGATTTCACTTTTAACAACGCACGTCTTGTCTTACGAGATCACGCGCCTGATCAAATTTACTTTAAATAATATTCGCCATGCGCGTTTCGCGAACGTCCTAAACTCTTTCAATTGAGTTACGTGCGTGTGAATAATTAGTTCCAAATCAATTGATATGTGTAGGGGCCATCCCTCTGATGCACGCAAAGCGCGGATTTCCCCCGCTACTATATTCTTTAATCGCGCCAGTTATACTCACTGCATCACGGATTTCACATATCGAAAGTAAGCAACGTCAACGGCGAAAACGATACAAATGCCAGAACCCTTTGTTATTGTTGTAAAGACACATTTAATTACGAACTATCCTTATTTCATTATCTTTTGGTAGAGCAGACCGAGCCTTTCGAATACTACGAGTGCTGCTACAAATCATTATCTATCGCGCGAGATACAAAAGATTACATCCAGTACGCCGAAGCTTACGCGGAATTCATAGTTTATTTGAGCGATAACGATATATTATTCGAGGATATATGGACCCGCGTATACATACATCGCTCTCATTCTGCACGGGATGTAATTTTCTCGCGCCGCTTAGCGTCATTCTTGCAATCACTATACGTTCGGGCTGATCAATAAAGATTTAATACCATTACAAGTTCGATGTGCACGTGATCCTTAACCTAGACACGGCCGCTCACCCGCACAAATGCTTCCGATTCCGAGGCTGCCGCCACTCAATATTCCGGAGAACGATCCACGACGTGAGACATATCTCCAACGCCAAGCAGAAATCCTCGAAAAATATTACTAGACAAAGTAGGAAATATTTTAATTATTTTCATTGGTCATGCATGTGAGATTCGACACTCAATAAAATAAATTAAATAATGCGTAATGTGTAAAGGCAATATAGAAGAACCGCAAAAAATACCGACCTCGTGGCCATTTAAGTGCACCAAGCAAGACTGTCAAAGTATGCTATTGAATTCGGTTACGATTATCGCGGAATCGCGAGTGATTCAAATAATAGTGAACTTTTGTGTAATCACTGCAAAGTGCAGCACGAACGTGAAAATCCGGCTCGACAATTTCAATTAGTATTGTGTCATTTTATTAACGTCGGTTGTGTTCAAATACAAAGAAAGTGCGAATTGTGCCATGAGAATCTTTCCATATGGCGTGACATTGAAACATGCGCCGCGTGTACTGTATCACGTCGAGCGAGATCTTATGCCCCGGTGATCATCATGTCTATCGAGAATTTTACACACACCAGACAGACTTGCATGTAGTGTTTATTGATTAGTTCCTTTATTGATTAGTTTGAATGTATACAGATTGTAAGAATAGAGATAGTCGACGCAAGAAAATAACTCTTGAGCGGGGTGCGAGCGGTCGATATATACGTAAGTACATACGTCTTCGAACAGTATGTCGTTATTGTCTAGATAGATTAAAAATTTTCCGAAAGATTCAATGCAATCAACACAGTCTTTTGTGTCCCACGCAATAAACAGTTTGTAACAACACTCGCAATGTTCGAAGGGCTCGGTTTGCCTTACCAGCAAGTAATGAGATAACGACAATTTAAATTTTAGTACATCCTCAGATGTTGCGAGGCAACCTAATTAATGCGACCTCGTAACATCACTGATTATGATGATCCCAAGGATTCTGACTAATCAAGAATTATTAACTAAGAAATTAAAATAAGTAATTAAAATAATAAGAATAATGCGCCTTTGCCGACTGCACTGATGTGCAATTCGGCAAGGACGTTGATTCCGATAACATGTGTCGAAACGCTGACGTACTGAAACAACGTTTCGATACGAGGACGCGCCGAGGTCGCGTAACAGCGGACCGATAAAAAAAGCGACGAGAGCAATCAAACTCAGGCTCAGAATCAAAGGCATGGACATCGAGATACGAGTATCGACGCGTAAGAATACTAAGGAAGTGTGATAATTCGCGGGTGATTCTGAAGTAATAAACACCCAAGTCAAATTAATAAAGTGTTTTATTCAAATTCGGAGTGAATTTGTGGCGCCCCTTCCCTCTCTTCCGTTATTCCCCTTGGTTGCGCCCGGAGCGGCACAACAAATTGGGATACCAAGTGCCGAAACTGGAGGAAGTCACCGTATCCCTCTCCAGACGTCCTGGAATTTGGAAGGAAAAGAGGACACAAAATTAAGAGTGAGTCGCCCTATCCAGCAGGAACATCCGATAGAGCAGCCAGCGAGCGTATCAACGATACCAGAGAAGGCGCCGATCTACCGAAATAAGCAAGCAAGCTCAACAGCTACTGCGAGTTGCGACCGTAATGTAAGTCATAGACAATAAAAAGCAAACACAATAGATATTAAGAAGAGCGATAAAATAGATGTCGAACGAAGACATCAATCGAACATTGGTTGAGAGAAACGCGTCGTGGTTACATAATAATACAGGTCGCTGTGCACTTATTGTTAGTCCGAGCTCTGCGCAGGCGGAAAATACATGCGATCCATGCGATAATGTGCGCCGTAACTTAAACGACTATTATTCCGACGATAGCTTAGAGAGTCGAACGAAGTTACAATATAAAAAAATTGTAATTGAACGTGTGTTCTCGCTTAACCACATTGATAGCAGCTTATCACCAAGTAGCAAGAAACACGACTTACTACGCCCGACAGACGCAAGATCTAACGTAAGTAACGATACGAACGCAAGCAACCGCGGAGAATTTTCTACTGACGTCCTACGACAGCAGCGTATTCGACCCGACTGAATTCCATATCACTTCGCGAGACGCAAGCCGATTCGCAAGATAGAAATGGTAAATCAGCCGTTACGACCGATCGCAGAAGAGCGACGAGTAACTAACATAGATGATGAAGCTAGGCGAACGAAAGCCATTCTAAATCAATCATACTGGAAAACTGATCCAGAAACCTCGCGTGACTCATGAGACATGATGTTAACCGAAATACTAGAGGGTATCCGAGCGCTACAAAGCCGGATGAGCCAGCTAGAAATGACAAGTACAATCGGGATGCTGACGCGGAAAATAATGAACCGAGAGAATTGATATACGGGCGTACGATAAACGACGTCCGGCATTCGTGAGATCCCGTACATGAGATTAAAAGAAGCTCGCGATATGATCCCGGAATTCGACGGAATTTCGCACAAGCTGCCGGAATTCCTAAGCGCGGCATGAAAAACAAACTTAAGAGAAGAAAGCACGCTACTAGAAGCAATATTATGTACAAAATTAAAAGGAAAGACCGATTTCCAAACGCGAGACATACGCGACTTTGCACAATTAAAGCGAGAGCTGGAAGTGTACTATCTCAGCAAAAAGAGCACCACATATTTGCAGTTAGAATTCAATACACTGAAACAAAAGCCGGGAGAATCGGCAAGAGCGTTCGGATTACGTACAGATAAATTAGCCATGGAATTATATGAGTCCATGATCGAAGGGCGACAAGGCAAAACAGAATCGAAGAGGGCGATCTTAGAAACCATACAACAGACCCTATATAACTTTCTACTATAATTAGCATTACAAGATGATATAAAATTGTTAGTTCGCAACACGAACTAACTGTTGCGAGGCTACCTAAATAAAGCAACCCGACCTCGCGACATCGCCAATTAGCCAGAATCCCAAGGATTCTGACTAACTTAACTTTGAGAATTATGTAATTAAAATATGAAATAAAAAATAATAAAGAATAATACGCAAACGCGCCCGATTCGCCTGATTGCAACCGATGTGCAATTCGGCAAGGACGCTGACTCCGACAACACGTGTCGAAACGCTGACGCACCAAACAACATTTCGACATGAGGACGCGCCGAGGCCGCGTAACAGCGGACCGATAAAAGAGCGACGAGAGTATCAGGCGCGGGCTAGAGTTAAAGGCACGGACGTACGAGTACCGACGCGTAGGACTGTCAAGGAAATGTGATAGCGGGTGATTCGATAATAACGAACACCAAGTGTAAAATAAAAGATGTTTATTCAAAACTATATGGCTACATCTCTCCTTCCGTCACTATCCCCTTCGTTGCACTCGGAGCGACACAACAGATTGGTGGCAGCAGGATCCAAAATGCCGGAACATGAGAAAGCAGCCATTATCACCCTCCTGAGACATCTTGAAAGGAAAAGAGAACACAAGTTGAGAGCCAGTCATGCCATCCAGCAGGGACACCCGGTAGAGCAGCCAGTGAGTATCAGCGTATCAGCGACAGCGGAGAAGGCGCCGACTTACCGCAACAAGCGAACAAATGCCGCAGCATGCGAATTGCGACCGTAATGTAAATCATAAAAAATTAAAAACGAGCGCAATAAATATTAAGCAGAGTAGCAAAATAGATGTCGAACGAAGACATCAATCGAACATCTGTCGAGAGAAACATATCATAATTATATAGCAATACAGGCCGCCATGCGTTTATTGTTAGTCCGAGCCCTCCGAACCTCGCACAGGCGGAAAATACGGAGAGACCGACCGATACCATCCGATAGTGTACGTCGAAACTTAAATGACTATTATTCCGACGATAGCTTAGAGAGTCAAACGGAGTTACATGCGAATATTGTAATCGAACGCGTGTTCTCGTTTAGCGACATTGATAACAGTTTACTACCAAGTAACGAGAGACGCGACGACGACTTGCTATGCCCGACAGACGCAAGATCCGACGTAAGTAACGATACGAACGCAAGCAATCGCGGAGAATTTTCGTTGACATCCTACGATAGCAGCGTATTCGATCCGATCGAATTTCATACCGCTTCGCGAGACACAAGCCAGATAGAAATGGCAAATCAGCCGTCAGGCATGCCGTTACGATCGATCGCAGAAGAGCGACGAGTAACCGACGTAGACTTAGTTGGCGAAGCAAAGCAAATGAGAGCTACTTTAAATCAGTCACACTGGAAAACCGATCCAGAAACCTCACGCGACTCGCGAGACATGATGGTAACCGAAATACTGGAAGATATGCGAGCACTACAGAATATGAGTCAATTAGAAATGACGAATTACAACCGGGATACTGACGCAGAAATTAATGAATCGAGAGAAACTATATACGGGCGTATGATGAACGACATCCGGAACTCGCGAGATCTCGTGAATCATACATGCGACTAAAAGAAGCTCGCGACATGATTCCGGAATTTGACAGAGCTTCGCACAAGCTGCCAAAATTCCTAAGCGCGGCAACGTACGCCATGAAAAACACAAATCCAAGAGAGGAAAGCACGCTATTAGAAGCAATATTATGTACAAAATTAAATGGAAGAGCCATGACCAATTTCCAAATGCGAGTTTGCACAATTAAGGCGAGAGCTGGAAGTGTGCTATCTCAGCAAAAAGAGCACCATACATTTGCAGCTAAAATTCAATACATTGAAACAAAAGCCAGGAGAATCGGCAAGAGCGTTCGGATTACGCACAAATAAATTAGCCATGGAATTGTATGAATCCATGATTGAAGGGCGATAAGCCAAAACAGAATCGAAGAAAGCGATCTTAGAAACAACAAGCCTTATATAACTTGCAACTTGCAAGGATTACAAGATGATATAAAATTACTAGAGCGTGTACAACATTACACGACGTTGCAAGACACCAGCCGGCGCTGAGGAAAAATTTAAAGGATTAACGGGGAATTTCGGACATCTGAAAGCGAGTATACTCCACCCATTCACGAGAATAGATTGCCGCAATATCATAAATGCGGAAAGACAGGACACCACGACAGAGATTACCGAACGAGCAAATATACGAGTCGATTCCCTCTACCGCAGCCAGATAAGCAACCACGTATAAACACAATGAATAAATACTGCACACACTGCAAGAAAGCAGAACATAATCGTGCAGAATGCTGGATACTTAACGGCAAAACCGAAAAGGGGATCACTCGCCAAGTCAAAAATAATAATACGAATAAAACGCGAATAAATACAATGATAAAGACGAAGCGAGATAAACCGCGAAAAGAGAGCACTGACTCAGCAACAAGCAGCAGTAGTGGTGATGAAAGACCGATAGACCGAAGGCCAGGGTTCTGCGCGCATATAAAATATCAAATATAAAAATATCAAATAACACAAGTAACGCGGGGAGAAGCGCGCAACGGGCTAGAATTGATAATCAAGAGAAGCAAAAAAGGGGAAAGCAACTTTTCTGCTAGACGCTACCCTCACTTTAATGAAAATCGGAAACTTCAAGAGCGAAACTCCAATGCGAGAGAAATTGCGTTAACCGGCGTGATGGGACATAAGATCTACATGCTAAGAAAGGTAAATTTAACTATAAAATTAGAAAAAGAAGGAATTCGCCACTCAGTACTATAAAATTAGAAAAAGAAGGAACTCGCCACTCACGTGGTTACAGACGATTTCGCTATGGATTACGAAAGAATATTTGGAATTGTCATGTCCTGAGAGGTCCTGGTAGGTCAGACGGAGCCGAAATCAGCAGATCCTCGACTGTTACACTCACACGTTGTTTGTGGGATTCTTTTCCCGTGCAGTTAAGAGGATAAAACCTCAAGATTAGGTACTGCGAATGAAATGGCTGATAGGGATGTCAAGGTGATCTTCTATTTTCAGAAAAATATTTGAATTTGCGGATAAGAAATAAATATCACACTTGTGGTATTTCAATCGGGATTTATTTATTATTGCAGATTTGGTATGTACACAAACCCATTTCTGAACTTATTTATTATGGAGCGCAATACGCGATTAAGAATTACATTGTTCGTAAAACGGCGAATTGCTCAGGCGCTAAGTGGTCTCTAACAAATAGTTAGCTATGCTCATTTCCCGAATAAATGCTTAGCTATCTCAAGTGATTAATCCCTGAACAAGTGCGCAAAGTTATCGCTGTTTAGGGTTTTTACGTTTCCAAAAATACAGAAGTAGGGGTGACCTAAATTCCAATGTTATGATTCTACAGGTCTGAATAAAGCTTGTTACCGAACGTCCTTGGCATAATTTGCTTACTGTTAGCCTACTTTCACTTATGAGTCAGCTACGACTCGCGTGTTTAAGATCTTCTAGTTGTCCTTGACACAGTTTTCTATCGATTAGCTTGGTCTACATTCGTTGTGAGTCAGCGATGATTCGTGGTGTTGGAATATTATGGCGGCCTTGACATTTAATGCTGGGCTACTTTCACCTACAAACTGACTATGAATCATACTTGCGAACATTTGATCGACCTACTTTTGCCTTCGAAGAGTTATACTTTGTTATAACAATTTTTATATAGTTAACAAATATACCATTTGCTCGTTTATGAATATTTTAAATATTTATTACTATGATGTTGCTTTTAGATGTACTTTACAACAATAATTATAATATCGGTTACATCTCAAATGATTAGTATCTAAAAGATATCAGTATAACTCTTTTTACATCTGTAATTCATTATTTACTGAATGCTGTACAAAATAATTCCGATTGCGATTATTTAAATTATTAGGGTTAATTTCCATGCATACTGGTATTTAGGATTTTTGTCATAGCCATAAATTTGGTGTTAACAATAGAAACAATTATGGGCATAAGGATGAAGATTTTTAGAAGTTGAACCAGTTTGTAGACTAGAATTTATTCGATAAGCTGATTTGACCCTTCGAGATGAGTGTATCACTATAAAATTACCTTTTTTTTAAAAAAAGATAAAAAAAGGGTGTCAAGTATAGTGGATATTGCCAACTCAAATAATTGTGTAAAATTTATATAAAAGATTTGATATCAATAATTGGCGCCAAGTTATAGTCTTACAAACATGAAGCTACAAGTCCATTTTAGTCAAATTATATATTTCAATAAATATATAATTAAATAATTATATAAGATAAATATATATAATTTATATATAATTTGACTAAAATGGACTTGTAGCTTCATGTTTGTAAGACTATAACTTGGCGCCAATTATTGATATCAAATCTTTTATATAAATTTTACACAATCATTTGAGTTGGCAATATCCACTTTTTATCTTTTTTTAAAAAAAAAGATAATTTTATAGTGATATCAGACATTTTGAAGTATTCCACTATATTTGACACCCTTTTTTTACCTTTTTTTAAAAAAAAGGTAATTTTATAGTGTGTATATATATATATATATATATATATATATATATATATATATATATATACCTAATAAATAAACAATAATATTATTATATATATATTATATATATATATATATATATATATATATATTGGAAGAAATAAACTTAAATAATCCATGCAATCCGATCAAACAATGTGTATATATACACACATATATATTGTTATTAAATAGTTTAAGATCAATATAAGTTGGAAATTATCAAATATCAATTTTTAAATTCTTTGTAAATTTTGCAATTATATATATATATATATATATATATATGTATGTATGTAATTGTCTAATAATAAATAGTTGATTAGAAATATGATTCAAAATTATAATATATGTATAGTTCTCTAGATATGGTATTTTTTTAATTGACAAATTTTCATTTTTATTCGCTTTGGAACTGATTTTTCTAGAGTGACATAAAAGAGTATGTAGATAAGATTGAATAAAAGAATAAAATTGTCGCGTTCGCGACGTTACTTCCCGTGATCGCGATACTCGGCGGAGCGCTTTCGGAAAGGAAGAACACTGTTTTAGGAAAGACTCGCTCTTTATTAAACCAACGGTACAGAAACGCGTCCGGCCACCGCGAAATCTGGCCGTCAAATCTATAAAACAGTCGGAGAACGAAGCGTTGCCAAGGGCCGATCCTCTATTCAAACTCTTATCGATTGATATTGATTATTTCTTAGCAGCGCCGAACGGAATACCGCACGGCCGCAACACTGCCCCCCTCTTTATAAAATTGTCGGGACGACAATTCTTCCTCTTTCAAGAACTTCCTCTTGGAAAAGACTTCTGGGCTCCTGGCGACTTCCTACCCTACCCTGGGTTGCTGCCTCAGGTTATCGGGCGCCGCTACTTCCAATCCCAGTCTCTTCAGAAGAATCTTGTTCTTGAAATTCTCGCGCGTTTCACTCTTGACTCTTCGTCTTGAGCTTTGCGCACTTCTCTCTTCTATTTTTCGGGCAAAGTGGGGGTAATCGTCGTGGACCCTTACGTCTTTCAAAAAGACACACTAAGCCCCTGCCTCGGCATTCGCCCATCGTCCCCCGGAAAAACCACGACTCGGAAAACCGGGGGCGAGGCAGACTTCTTTTCAGTTTGAAGCACAAGCTTGAAGATCTTGCTTGATGCTCAGGCTCGAGGATCTCCCCACAATGCTTCTCACGACGGAAGGAAGCTTAAAGAAAAATAAAACAGAACACAGTAACTCAAAACAATTAACAAGAAATAAAAGTAATGTCGAAATTGGAAAACCGGGCCCCGAAAACCTCTACTTAAAATTCTTCCCTTTCTCTAAACGGAGCTAACCTGTCGGCATGCACAACCTTGCTTTTCCGACCACCTGAACGAGAAATACAGAAAACTACATCACTAATTTTCTTAATTATCTCAAAAGGCCCCTCCCAATCGTTCTGTAGTTTGGGAGACCTACCCTTCTTACGATGAGGATTAAATAACCAAACCTTCTGTTCTTCCTCAAAAACGAGATGCCTAGCCTTTTGATCATAGCGGCATTTGATCTTCAAAGACCTTGATTCTAATCTCTCTCTTACTCTCTGATGAATTTCATCCAGCTTCTGCCGCAAATTTCGAACGTACTTCTCCGCTGACTCGGAAAAACCATAACTGGGAGGAGTACCTCTTAGCAAATCCATCGGCAAGGTAAGATCTCTTCCGCAAAACAATTCTGAAGGAGTTACGCCTGTAGCCTCATATTTAGAGGTCCTATAGGCAAGAAGAAACATGGGAATCCAACGATCCCAATCCTTTTGATTCTCTTCAACAAACTTTGACAAATACTGTAAAATTGTCTGATGTTGTCTTTCAACTTGACCATCAGACTGAGGATGAAGAGCGGCCGTCCTCGTTTTCCTAATTCCCAAAATTCTCAGCAATTCTTGAAAGAGTTGTGATTCAAAATTCCTTCCCTGATCAGTATGAAGTTCCAATGGGATCTCATATCTAGAAACAACCTGATTAACAAAAATTTCTGCTACTGTAGTAGCTCTCATATTTTTCAAAGGAAAAGCCTCTACCCATTTAGTAAAACAATCAACAACAACTAGGAGATACTTATTGCCTGAAGAAGAAACAGGTAACGGGCCTAAAATATCCATCTGAATCCTCTCAAAAGGAGCTCCCGAATTAAAGATCTGCAAAGGAGATTTCCCTTTATCTGCAGCACCCCTCTTCGCAATACAAATCTTACAGGTTCTGCACCATTTCTCAACATCCTTCTTACAGGTTGCCCAATAAAAACGCTTCCGGATCTTTTTCAACGTTTTATTGATCCCGAAATGCCCTCCAGAAGGAGTATCATGAGCTTCTTCTAAAATCTGCTTCACTTTGCTTCGCGGGACCATCAACTGAAGAAAACTGTTTTTCAAATTAGGAGCCTCCCATCTCTTATGCAAAATCCCATTTTGGACTTCCAAGGCATGCCATTGATGCCAATAAATCTTGGCTGACAATCCTTTCGAAGAAACTTCCTCCCAAGAAGGTCGCAAATCATTTTCTTTGGCAAGTAAAAACATTGCCAGTTCCTGATTCTCTATTTGAGCCTTACGCCAATCCTCAGAAGAATCCTCACGCAAAACAATACGAGCAACTACTTTATCCTCAAAAAGCCCTCTCTGAACTTCCACTTTAGAACAGAATCTATTTTCTTCTTATCATTTTTCTTCTACACAAGGGCGTCTCGAAAGACCATCGGCATTACCGTGTATAATCCCCTTTCGATGAGCAACATCAAAATCGTATTGTTGTAACCTTTCCATCCAGCGAGCCAATTGTCCCTCCAAGTCTTTGAAGGACATCAACCATCTCAAAGAAGCATGATCAGTTCGAATAGAGAAACTCTTTCCGTACAAATAATGATGAAAATGTTTCATCGAATCTACCAAAGCTAATAACTCTCTTCTTGTTGTGCAATAATTCCGCTCAGGTTTGTTCAAAACCCGACTATAATAAGCAATGACCCTCTCATAGCCGTCCTGAACTTGTGAAAGTACCGCCCCTATTCCAAAACCTGAAGCATCCGTATCCAAAATCATCTTTCCTTCCCCCTTCGGAAAGGAAAGAAGAGGTGCAGACGTTAATGCCTGTTTTAACCTCAAAAATGCTTCTTGACATTGCTCAGTCCATTCAAATTTAGTCAAATTCTCAGTTAACTTAAACAGAGGCTTCGCAATTGAAGAAAATCCCTTAACAAACCTCCGATAATAAAAGCAAAATCCAAGAAAACTTCGGACCTGTTTCTTATTCTGAGGAACTGGCCACTCAGTGACCGCTTCAGTTTTCTCAGGATCCGTAGCGATCCCGGCAGAAGAAACAACATGACCCAAATATTTTACTTGTCTCCTAAATAAATCACATTTCTTTGGGTTAATACTAAGTTTCGCAGCACGAAATCTCAGAAGAACCTCTCTTAAATTCTCTTTCATTTTCTCAAAGGTTTTGCCAAATACTATCACATCATCTAAATAAACCAGGCAAATTTTCGAAAGTAAACCCCGAAGCACCCGTTCCATAAGACGTTCAAAGGTAGCCGGGGCATTACACAGACCAAAAGGCATTGCAACAAATTGCCAAAGTCCATTCCCCACAGAAAAAGCAGTCTTTTCCCTGTCTTCGGGACGAATTTTCAGTTGCCAATAACCACTCTTCAAATCCAGAGTAGAAAACCAGGCATTTCCCGATAACTGATTAAGAAGATCGTCAACCCTTGGTAGCGGATAAGAATCTTTTTTTCGTAACCGCATTCAATTTCCGAAAATCAATGCAAAATCTAAGAGATCCATCTTTCTTCTTTACCAAAACTGCTGGAGAAACCCAAGGGCTTGAAGATTCTTCAATTACCCCTTGTTCTTTCATGTCTTCCATAATTTTTTCAACTTCTGAACGCATAAGAATTGGAATTCTCCTAGGAGCCTGTTTGATAGGACAAGAATCCATTAATTCAATTTTATGTTGAAGAACTTCACACTTTCCTGCAACAGCTTGCTCCGAAAACACGTCACGAAATTCTCGCAACAATGAAGCGAAAACTATTCTCTGATCTTCCTCCAACTCTCGGGAATTATTATTAAAGAATTCTTCCAACTCCGCGGGCACAGCTTCGTCCTCTTGCTTAATTCGACGACAAAAATCTTCCCTATGACCTCCACGGAGAAAAGATTCTACTACAGTTTGCATCCCTATTCGTGAAAAGAAATCCGCGCCCAAAATACAATCCTCTCCAATATCGGCAACGAAAATCGGTAACTCTAAATTAAATCTCCCTAACTTTATCTTAGCAAATATTTTAAAACTGATCGGGACTCTTTCCCCCGTAGGATATCTCAAATTTTCTTCCTTTGCTGAAAAACGCTTCCCTTTTCTCCCTATAAATTTACTACTCACCAAGGTCACATCGGAGCCCGTATCCAATTTAAAAAAACAATCTTTCCCATTAAGAGAGCCTTGAAAAACAAAATTTCCTGATTTTTCACACCCTCTCTCAAAACGCCTACAAACACCTGGGGCATTTCTTCCATTTGTCGAGCCCGCCCCTGTAAGTTCGACAAAACCTATTTTCCCTGCTGTGAAACAGAAAGTGATGGACACTCGGAACGGAAGTGCCCTTGTTTTCCACACTGCCAACATTCCTTTTTCTCTTGAATTTTAAAATTCTTCTTTTTCTTAAAATTTAATCCCCTCGTTCCACGAGATTCTACTTTGAACCCGTTCAAATTAGGATTGCTCTTATAATTCGAGCAATCTTTAACCTCCTTAAAATTAAAATTTCTCCGCTCTTTTAAACAATTCTCCCTAATAATTTTAATAGCCAAAGCTCTTTCTACCGCGGCCTTCAAAGATGTTAACCCTTCTAGCTGCAATGTCTGTTTAACATTCACATCAGACAATGCAACTACAAATTGAGAACAAGCAATTTTGTCACGAACTCCAGGAGAACATTCAGGATAAGCTAATCGAGATAAACGCTTGATATCCGAGCCTAATGCAGCTAAATCTTCTCCAAATTTCTGTTTTCGATTCGTAAATTGATAATAATAATTTTGCGAGGATAAATTTTCCCCAAAACGTAGCTCTAAACGCGCGACCAAATTTTCAAATTGAGAGTTCTCAAAATCCGTGCCTCCTTCCAAAATCGCACGCGCTTTTCCTCGGAGACATGACGCTAATACGACAGCCTTCTCTGCGTTTCCCAAATTATTCGCCCGCGCAATTAAATTAAACTGCGTAAGATATTCGCGCAACGGAACACTACCGTCGTAAATATCGGGCTTAAGTTTCAAGTCGGAATTAAAATTTGAAAAAGGAAATGACTGGCCTGATATCGGACGTTGCGAAATCTCTTCCTGCGGACCGGGCATTGAAAATGTTTCCGTCTCTCGACGAGCGCGCTCCTCCCTCAGAGAACGAAGCTCCTCCAGCGTTAAGCGAAGAATCTCCTCCAAGTTCGGAGACGCCTCCGGCCCTTCCGCACGAGTACAGGCCCTTTTCCTTGCAGAGATCACTCTCCGACCTTTCGTCTCTTCCTGTCCAGTCCCCGTCTCTTCTGTTTGTCGCTCCGCCATTATCTCTCACACACACACACACACACACGAATCGAAAAATTCGATCCCGGACGAGCCCCCAAAATTGTCGCGTTCGCGACGTTACTTCCCGTGATCGCGATACTCGGCGGAGCGCTTTCGGAAAGGAAGAACACTGTTTTAGGAAAGACTCGCTCTTTATTAAACCAACGGTACAGAAACGCGTCCGGCCACCGCGAAATCTGGCCGTCAAATCTATAAAACAGTCGGAGAACGAAGCGTTGCCAAGGGCCGATCCTCTATTCAAACTCTTATCGATTGATATTGATTATTTCTTAGCAGCGCCGAACGGAATACCGCACGGCCGCAACAATATCTTTGTTCTCTGATAAAATGAAAAATAGAACTTACCTGCAAAGTATAGACACAAACATGAGTTACACTCCGAAATTATTACAAATTGTCAAACTCGCCGCGAACGTCAACATCGTTGGCCATCACTCGGACGTGCAGAAAAAGAATAATAGTAGTATGCAATTTATTAATACTGCTAATGTTTCCTTTTTAATTTTAATATACGCGTATTTATTATTATATTGATACCCGAGAGGTCTAACCAAAAACACTACCATGTTTACATCAATCAATTTTATCGATCCAGCGGATAAATCAGGCCGATAAATCAGGGTCACTGCAGAACCCAGCGAACATTAATTCGCTAGATTCTACAATAACCCTGACTTCAGTCTGATAATCCGCTGGGTTAAATAAGATTAATAATGACATCTCGTGACAGACGTTGCAGCCGTACAAAGGCGACGATAATGACGTTTCTTAAAGTAAAAATTTCCAAATCAGACTGTGTAGCAATATCTCTGCTTGTAGGGCACGTAGCAGAAAAATAAAAATACTTTTATTATGCAAGTCGGACTCAAGCTATCGATCAAGCCTACTTAGAACTTGATCAGTATAGCCGTTATTGAGATTCGATAATTTCAGATGCTCGAACCTCGACGACTCGCGTAAAGTCACACGGCAGTGTTCTCGGTTGATTTGACACCCGAGACACTACCGTGTCTCCTGATATGTGAGTGTAAGCAAATTCTCAATTATGGATATATCTTTGAAACGATAAGAATTAAGTATGTATGGAATAAGTTACAGGATTTCCAGTGTAGTGTCCAAATATTTCATAATATTCAATTGTTTATATAATAATTAATTTGTTTATAATTTTGTTAAAACGGGTGTCATTTCCTTCGAATTTTTATAACGGATTATTTTGAAAACAAAATAAAAGCGTTTGATTGCACGGAAGGTATTATACAAAAATATTATTACCCTTTGTTAATTGTTAAACCAAAATTCTTTATCTTCTTGTTTTAGGAAATGGACAGTCATCAAGTAGATATCTTTTCATGAATTTGTTATTACCTTTACAATGATATATATAACTTTCGTTCTTTATCAATATCCTTCCTATTGTTATTATTAATTTTTATTATTAACTTTTATATTTATTAAGAAAAACAAAATTTGAGGATATGAATATATCTCCGCGGCGGGAACTAAAATAAGTCTTGTGGCATAGTTACCTTGCACAACAAAGTATATTCTAGGTGATCAACACGACCTTCACTTCTATTACATGTCGCCTACAATGAAAACAATCGATTGCGCGTCTGACTCGCAATAACTTGTAACAGCGCCCGCAATATAACGTAGTATTTTGTAATGTTCGCGAAATGGCATGCAAGTGTCGCCATAGCGCACGCTGGCGGTTTGGCACGCAAAAAGTGAGCTCAGGCGTAGCACAATTTGCATACAATATTACGTTCTCAGAAATCTGTACATACTGTGACAAACAATAAAATTTATAAGCGGGCATTGAATTTAAATTTAGATAATCGCGATAATACAACGGCACGAAAATCCGAGTCGATCATCCAAGTGGGAAAGAACTCTGGGGTATCGGTATGCTTCTTTCACTTATGGGACGTTCGTTGCGAAGCGTTCCAAATCGTCGTAGATTCTTCTTGATGCCTCTTCGATCTGTGTAGTTACGTTACATCTCTCAGTTGGCGCGTTGACATAAGTTGATTGCGGTCCCATCTCTATGTACTCGGAATCGGGGCTGCTGGGACTTCTGGTTGCTGCGGCTGAGGCAAATCTATGTTGATGCTCGTCAGCTTCTGTGACGTCCTGGGAGGTCGGATGGAGTCAAAATCAGCAGATCCTCGATCGCTACACTCACACGTTATTTGTGGGATTCTTTTCCATGCAGTTAAGAGGATAAAACCTCAGGTTTAGATGCTGCGAAGGAAGTGGGTAACAGGAATGTCGAAGTGACTTTTATTTTCAGGAAAGAGTTTTCAATTTTGGGAATAAGGAATAATATAATATCACACTTGTGGTATTTGAATTGGGATTTATTCACTGTTGCAAATGTTATATGTACACTAATCCAATTATGGAATTTATTTATGGAATGCGACATGCGATTAAGAATTACATTGTTCGTAAACGGCAAGTTGCTCAGTTGCTGTAAGCGATGCTGATCAAGATTAATTCCTGAGCAAGTGCAAGTGTGCAAAGGTATTGTTGTTTGAGGTTTTTATATGTTGCCAAAACATAGAAATAGGGGTGACCTAAATTCCAATGTTATGATTTTACAGGTTTGAATAAAGCCTGTTACCAAATGGCCTTGGCACAGTTTGCCTACTGTTACTATGAATCAGCTTTGATTCATGCGTTTAAGATCTTCTAGTTATTCTTGACATAGTTTTCTATTTGTTATGAGTCAGTGATAACTCGTGGTAAGTATTATGGCGGCCTTGACATTTAACGTTGGCCTACTTTCGCTTACAAATTGACCATGAGTCACTTGTGACTAAGTATTATGGCAGCCTTGACATTTAACGTTGGCCTACTTTTGCTTACAAACTGACCATGAGTCACACTTGTGACTAAGTATTATGGCGGCCTTGACATTTAACGCCTATTTTTGTTTCCAAAGAGTTATACTTCGTTATAATAATTCCTTTCTTATAATTAACAAACATACAGTTTGCTCGAATTTAAGCTTTTAAATATTAATCTTCGCAATATCGTTTTAGATATACTTTACAATTTTTATAATAATAATAATTACATCGTATAATTAGTATATCTAAAATATATCAGTATGACTCTTTTTACATTTGTAATACATTATTTATTAAATATTTTTAGGTACAAAATGGCTCTGATTATGATTGGTTAAATTATTAGGGTAGTTTTCTATGCATATTAATATTCAGGATTTTTATCATAGCCATAGGATTAGCGTTAATGATAAAAGAGAAGCAACAATTATAAATATGTCTAGGATGAAAGTTTATAGAAGTTGAAAACTGGTTTATACACGGAGATTTGCTTGCTGAACTGATTTGGGTTTTTGAGATAAGTGTATGTAAGTTTATAATTATTTAAATATCTTCTAAACGGTACGAGTTAGGTAGATATGTGTAATGAAGTAAGTTGCAGGATTTTCTGTGGACTGTCTAAATTGTTCATAATAATTATTTGTTAATATAATAATTTATTTATTTATAATTTTCATTAAATAAAATTCAAATCGTAGAATTTCCCTTCTGAGATAAAATATGTTTCTATCGTGATTATTTACATAATTTTATAAAGAAAACTATATCTTATAAGGCAATGTATAATGTATGTATATATGTATATTTGTATATGTACTTTTAATTTTGTTTATATCTTGGGAATTAAGAATCGTAGCTACAAACTGTATTATGTTTTCGAAAGGATTTTCGATGGAGAATGTATCTATACAGAGAAAATATATCCATATGAGGACATCAACAAAATTTATCCTTAAAATAAGGGTATGTGAACTGTTGAATAAATGGATTTTGTTATATTGTCATTACTCTTACAATGGTATATGACTTTTATTCCCTATTCACATCCTTTCTATTGTTATTAATTTTGTTATTGACTTTTATATTTATTAAAATGGAACAAAAGTGAAAGTTTGATATACAAAGGTTTCTTAGTCTCCAAAGTTACATTTGATTTGTTAAGATTTTGTTGTTAACATTGAAATGCTTAGGTAAGGATGCGATATTAGGCTTTATTTTCTTTGCTATTTTATTGAACAGTCCAGAAAAGTCCAGAAAAAGTAATTTCAATATGTTTTGTTTTGATTAGTGAGCTTTCTAGGGAAAAATTACCAGTAATATTAAGGCTGTAGTAATGCCATAAGGTTGTGGTAAGGAGCGGCCATTTTGTATAAACTTTTAAATAATTTTAAACGGTATATTCTTTTATTATATGTATAGGAAAGGATTACCTTGCTGTCTGCTAACACAGTCAGTCATAAATAATTAAAAATTTTTGAAAAAATTTACACTGAACATAACTAGACATACTCTCGGCGCTGGAACGTGACAACTGACGCTAACTTAACTAGATCTAGAAGGAGACAACCCTAAGGTTGTTTGAGGACGCGAGGGAACCGCGTTGATTGAGAATGACGCGCAGATTGACTGCTGTGGTGCGTGTAAGACGCTTACTTGCGTCGGCGGCTCGGCGCTGTAGTGGGGATTAGGCGGCGCTTGCGCATGGTAGGGTTGACGGCGTGATCAACCCCGGATCGCTTGGAAGACCCTCGTGTGCCCTAGAACGCTCCGGAATCTTCCAGAATCTTCCAGAATCTTCCAGAGTTTACCGGAATTTTCCGGAATACGTGGAGAAGCGTAAAACGTCGAATTTGCTAGAATCTTTATTATTAACAAATAAAAACAAGGATTTTTATTCTGTGGTAAGGATTATTAGTTATGTTATTTATTTCTACGTGACACCCCCCTCCTTATATTAGAAATGGAGGGCCCGACATTTCTCTCTCTTATTTTAAACGCTGAAAGGAAGTATTTAAGAGTACTTATGTTAAGTGATACATTTTTATGCTAGTCTTAATAATAATAGCAAGGACAATAGTGATATTAGGGGGACCGGAAAGTAATGTCGTTTTTTTACATTAACTTCAAACAAATAAATTTTTAACAAATTTTTATTTTTAATCATCAACGAGGGTGATGTAATCACCCTCGTTATCAACAACCTTTTGCCATTTAGTGTGCAAATTTTCAATGCCGGATTGATAAAAATCAATTGATTTTTGAACAAAATATCTGGAGATGGCATTTTGGATATCATCCAAATTTTCAAATTTTTTGTCACATAGAAAGTGTTGTAGCCATCGGAATAAATGGAAATCCGATGGTGCAATAACAGGCGAGTATGGTGGGTGAGGCAGTACCTCCCACCCAATTCATTAATTTTTTCCAGAGTTTGTCTTGCACATTGCGGTCTTGCATTATCGTATTGCAGAATAATGCCTTTTCTGTTGACAATCGCTGGACACTTTTCAATTAAAGATTGATTTACTCGATCCAATTGTTCACAGTAAAGGTCTGCATTCACTGCAGTTTGTCCAGGTTTCAGCACTTCAAAATGAACGATTCCGCGAATACTCCACCAAACACACAAAAGCGCCTTTTTGGGATGTAAACCTGGCTTAGCAGTACTTCGTAGCGATTTATTCGAAGAGAGCCACTGCCTTTTGCGTTTTGGATTATTATAGAGGACCCATTTTTCATCTCCAGTGATCAAGCGATCAAAAAACGCTTCTGTATTGTGCCGTTGAAGCAATAAGTTGCATGTGGTAGATCGGTTAGCTTTGTTTTCTTCGGATAGATTATGCGGGACCCAAACATCTGCTCTGCTGACTTTACCAATCTGCTGCAAATGTTCTTGGATGGTCGACCAAGGTTGGTTAAGAGTGTTTGACAGTTCCTCGATTGTCTGACACGGATTTGCTTCCACTTCCGCCCTTAACACGTCATTGTCTAAAGTTGTTCGTCTTCCTGATCGATACGAATCGGAAAGATCAAAATTACCAGATCTGAACTTAGAGAACCGCCTTTGGCATTTACGAACATCTAATGCACTTGGATAAACATCGCAAATGTTTTTGGTAGCAACTGTTGCGTTATTATCCTTGTGAAACTCAAAAAGCATACAATGCCGGATATGTACCTCTTCTGGTATTTGGCTGGCCATTTCATCCAAAATTGCAAAAAAAATTTAAGATTTAATTATTTACAAGTAAACAAGTCATTTTAACCTTAAAATGTCTTTGGCACGACTTTGAAGTATACAATGAGCCGATAAATGGTAAACAAATATTGACATGCGCAGAAACGACATTACTTTCCGGTCCCCCTAATAATAATATTGTATAATTCATACATGCTCGTTTGAATGGAGATATCTCCGTAGTTCCGCATACGATTGTTACGGCACTGTCTTCACTTCACTGTCTTTCTCGTGGGAGTTCGTCGCGGATGCTTCTTTGTCTGCTCTTCTTCTCCATGCATTGTTTCGATTTTATCGGATTTCCTTAGGAACAGGAGGAGGTGGGTTACCGATGACCAGATAGCTCCGATTAAGTGAATACTCCAGCCGTAAATAGAGTGCAAGGTGTAGCCATGGATGACCGTGTCCACCAGCAGTTTGATTGCTTTGCCAATGATGAACAGTGCTAAAACACTAACACTTGCCGACCCGAACGTGATGAATCTGTCCCAGAGTCTTTTGCCTGCGTTTTCCGCTGGTCCGAGGCTTCATCCAGTAGGTTAATCATTGCTACAGTACTTTTCGGTACTTCCTGACGCATTGCGCCTCGCGCAATCGTGTTGAACATGGACGGCTTTTCGACAGGGAACATGATGTGGTCCCTGAATCGATCCAGATCCTCAGGTGTGTATATTCCACTGGTCGCTAATTGGGGCTCATGTATTTCCACGAGGCTTGGTAAGCGGCTGGATGGTTGGTGGGGGTAGCGATTTTGTTATGCTACCTGCTAACCTGTACCAAGTGATATCGATTTTGAATAAGTTAGGTAGTTCGCTGCGGTGATTGGTAACGTTGTTCAATAATCAGTCGACAAAAGCGATACCGATGGCCATGGATCCCGTCTCATGTATTTTCTGGCAGTTTTGTGCTCCTATCTCTTTTATATATTGTTTCTGTCCCTCGATCACTATTGACACGTATCAGTGTCACATATCACAATAATATATAGTTCGATCGATCTCCACTTTACATTGGTATGCGGGAATTGTTTCGTATTCTGCTTGAAGTAGCTGGATGTGTACTGGTGTCTTAATCGGTTCGATGTCTTCTATATCGCAGTCTCCTACATCGAGGAGAGAAAGGGTGGTGATATTAAGTCCCGTTCTGCCGCAGTCGTAATCGCAGGCCATAGGCCAACGTCGGTAAGTAGCTGTTGATGAAGATTATCGACATGTTGCTTGTTTCAGATTCCGTCGGTAACTGACCTCAGTGATGCGCCTCTTGTTCCTCGAGGTATTGCCGCATGGGGGTCAGCTGGGATGGGACTCCGATTCCCCGACCATTTCAACTTATCTAAATGTACAATACGTGTTTTCCCGGGTCGCAACGCTATCTTTATATTGTTGTTTCTAAGTATTTCTAATATTTTATACGGACCTGAATATTGGTCGGACAATTTATCTTTTCTGGGTTCTTTAAGGAGATACGCTCGGTTGCCTACTCGGAAGGTTCGTTGCATTGTTCGCCTGTCATAATATTTTTTGGACCTTATTTTCAAATTTATCAGGTTACGTCGGGCTATTGTTTGCGCTTCGGAAATTCTATAGTATAAATCTGTCAAGTAACGCGTGTAGCTTTTGTTTTTGTCATCGTCTAACGTCGCATCATTAGTAAGGATTCTTGCTATCCTGCCATAAACTAATTTGTGAGGGGTAAACATAGTCCCTTCATGTACGCTAGTGTTATATGAAAGGTTCGCTAGTTTAAGATGACGGTCCCATTCGCTATGTTTGTCTACAAAATTTTTTAAATATTTCCATAGTACTTGATGGGAACGCTCGACGGAGCCATTCGATTGTGGTTGGTATGCTATAGTCTTGTAATGTTTTATATGAAATTTTCGCGCGATGTTACGCATTAAACTTTGGTAAGGAAGTGTGACCCTTGATCTGTCAATAAGGCTTTCAAGGTGCCATGGATACGTATAAATTCGTTAGTAAAATTCGTTAGTAAATGCTTCGGCGACATCGATAGTAGCGTTTTTTAAGGGGATGGCTACCGAATATTTCGTTAGTAAATCCTGGATGGTTAAAATATGAATTCCCGGTGGAAGTTGTCGGTAGTGTCCATAATGTTCATGGCGATTTTATCGAACGCTCTATCAGGTGTATCGGTTAGAATCATGGGTTGTTTTGGCTTAATCCGGACTAATTTTTTAATCTGGCATTCCCGGCAGTTATTTATCATATTTTGTACATCTCGTTTCATGCTGGGCCAATAACATCGCTCTTTTAATCGGTTTATGTTATCGGTTATATGTTTTGGTATACTCTTGTGTCCGCCCACTGAGGCATGACACTCTTTAATTATCGCGTCTCGGTTCTCAACTTCAGGTATGCTAGTCAAATTATTGCAAATCGTAATTTTAGTATTTTCATTCCAAAAGGTGTCTCTCAGCATTTTATACACTGTCTTCCATTCTATGATGCCTACATTACTTTTACAGATTGATAAAGCTAAACCTAATTCTCGCGTCGCGTCTACTAATGAGCCTATAGCGACTCGGAGATCCTGCATCTCTATTGATACCGAAACTCTCTTCCCTTGTTCGATTGCCATAGCTAATATATGATGTTTTCCGTTAGATGTTACTTTTACTTTTCCTATCAGTGGCCTACCTATCGGGGTATAGATTTGTTTTCTTTGAGATCATGCGCTCCTTTGTCTACAGGCTCGCCGGTTTAAGAAACGAATATTGCTAAGTTATCTTTTCTTTGTGACAGTCGTTCATTAGTGTCGTTAAAAAATTATTTTTTAAATTCAAAAGGGACATTAACATTATCTACCAGTGGTTCGCTGTCGGAGTCGACGTCGGAGTCCGTCTCGTCACAGTCATTGCTTGATTCTTGGCTTGTGCTCTCCTTATCATCTAATGGAATGCAAACGCTCGGATGGCCTGGCCCTTGAGAATTATCTTTGTTTATATAGTTATAGAGTGACTCATCTGAGTCGTCGTTATGTTGAGTCGCGAGTTTCTGTGGCTGGACTGGGAGAACCGGGTTACGTGAGCGCGTCGGCGTTGCCGTTAATTTTTTCCGCTTTATAAATTACCTCATATTCATATTCTGTTATCTTTAGATGCCAACGAATTAATCGTGAAGTCGGATCTTTCACTGAGTGGAGCCAGGTCAGGGGTTTGTGATCGGTAACCAGCTTAAATTTTTTGCCATACAGATAGGGACGGAAATGGTTAACATAGTATACGATTGCCAGTAGTTTCCTTTCGATAGTCGAATAATTTTGTTCGGCGGTATTTAATATTCGCGATGTGTAAGCTATAGGTAAATCCTTTCCTATCTCACCCTGGCTGAGAACACCTCCTACGGCACTTTTAGAGGCATCAGTCATGACAATAAAGGGACGCGTGAAATCGGGATATTTTAATTTGGTTAATAATGGTTCGGTACATAAAGTTGTTTTTAACTGGTCAAAAATACGCTCCTGCGAATCCTGCCATTGAAGTAGCATGTCTTTTTTTAAAAGTTGAGTCAAAGGTTTGGTCGTTTTAGAGAAATTGGGGATAAATTGTCTGTGGTAGCCAGCAAGGCCTAAAAATTGCTTGATGTTTTTGGCATTAGTAGGCCGCGGGAACTTTTCTACGGTTTTTGTCTTTTCCGGATCAGAACTACCCCATCCTTCGTAATTACATGACCGAGATATGTTACTTCTTTCCGCAGGAACTCGCACTTATCTGATTGTAACCGTAGCCTTGCGGTTCGCAACCTATCTGCTAGCTTATTAAACTTAGCTTCGTGCTCTTTCAGGGAGCTCGCGTATATTACAATATCCGTCCAAATATACAAACAACTCTATCCCTTGAAGTCCGGTTAGTACTTGGTCCATTAGCCTTTGAAATGTCGCCGGGACATTTTTCAGCCCAAACGGCATGCGCTTGAAATGGTAATGCCCGTAGGGCGTAGAGAAGGCCATTTTTGGCGCGTCGGTTTCGTGCATTGGGATCTGGTGGAAACCGGACGCCAAGTCGAATATACTGAAATACTTAGCGCTTCCTAATTGATCTAATATATTTTCGATGTTAGATAGAGGATATGCATCTCTCTGCAAATAGTTTTTTCATTCAACGTTCTGAAATCGATAACCATTCTCCATTGTTTATTGCCTTTGGAGTCTGGTTTCTTAGGAACTATCCACAAGGGGGAATTGTATGAAGATTTCGATGGCGTAATTATTTGCTAATAATTTGTCAACTTGTGTGATCTCTTCCTTGTGAATAGGCGGATAACGATATTGCTTAGTATTTAACGATTGCTCATCACGAGTGGTTATGCGGTGCGAACATATGTTCGTACAATCTAAAGGATCTCTTGACATTTGGAATAAATCCGCGTTATTTCTTATCAGATTTCTGACGTGGCTTGTTTCAAATTCATTCAGATGCTCTAAACGAAATAATTTCTCAGATATTGGCGATTTTATCATTAGGATTCGTAGACTCGACCGAATTAATTTGAGAGAATCGCGCAGCGGGTCTAACTTCCTCTACGCATTTGTTGGACAAGAATTCGATATCCTGTAGCTCTACCGTAGGTATTATAACTTCGCGGTCGGTTCCCGTGTTAATAATGTGAAGATAGGCTTTACTGTCGTGTCGCGAGCGCCGAGAACGCAATCACGCCCACTGCTGACAAAGCGGATTGCGGCAAGCGATACTTTACCCGACGAATTATTATTTTATCAAGCGATAGCGATTACCAACGCGACTGTGCTAATCGCGCATTTATTGCGTAACCGCACCACGTGAAGCAACTGCTAACCGGGTTGCGCGGCCCTTACGCGGAAAGCCGTCGCGCGACCCAGAAATATACCGCGAACGCTGACGAACATTTTGATGACACGGCAAGGACCGGCCGCCTGGAACAGGATAAAAACGGGAGACCGGTATTAGGAGAGGACTCGTCGAGATCCGCCGTGCCGTCACGTCTGTCGCGGTCCGAATTAAAAAGGACAACCTGTATCAAGTTTTTAATAAAGTTTATTTAGTATCGAACAAAGTGGTGAGCGCCTCTTTCCCGCCGACTCCTTGATCGATCCCCGAAACGACCCGCACAACAGTCGCGTTACAACTATTTCGCCTAGATATATTTCCGGCTTCGACGCGATGCGGGGAATGTAGCTTATTCGCACGCTAGGATTTGCTATATTCACATAGTAGGTCGCGGGAACGCGTTGGGACCACGATTGATTCGCGTTGTGTTACGTCCGGGCGAAACTGATTAGTTAACCGAATCGCGTTCGCACCGGGCTGAATGGGGGAATTTCCCGAGTAAAATTTTTCAATTTCGGAAACAACGGAAACCCCGAGCGGCAAGGGTTTCGGTCGTCCTTTGCAGCGATTTATTTATTGAACGGGAGACGGAGACCTTTAACAAAGATCTCGTCGTATCGATTGGGGAGATTCTAATTATTTAGACTTGTATTTCTTCTATGCAAGTTATCCAAAAAGAAGCTGAATCTTCTTGAGAAGATAATCTCATGCGTTCCGATGCTATTGTCGATCTACGATCGTAGGGTCTGATAATGATTCGAATGTTTGGTTTTCTTCGCATAAATGATTTAAGAAGACTGCAAAAGCGTCTATGCACGCATCGCAAGTGTTCAATTCTCGACAAATGGATAACTCGGTGGGGCAATGCTCGCACTTTCGCGACGTTCTACTATTTCCAATATGAATGTAATGTCTCAATACCAACTGAAATTGTTGTTCAGGATGAACGCGTTCGTATTCTGTTTTGCATTGATTGCATAGGAGTCCAGCGTTGTTATAGTCACTAGCAATTCCGAATAATCCGTAAACCAAATTCGGTAATGCAACAGCAGAGATTATGCGATGCATATAAATCGCGGCAGGGGACGTTTCAGGTTTTCGCGGTCTTTCTAACTGTCCTTTACACATTTGTCTATTTTGTAATTCAAGTACATGCGGTAATTAAATTCGTCCTTTAGTAGAAATTGTATAGGATTTCGCTCCGGATTTCCTGATACCTCTTCTTCCTTGAGTCGTTCTCAAGCATTCTCAATGGCGGCAATCTCGGTGTACGGAAAGAGATAGGAATCAGCTTCCACGCAAGAGGCGGTTTCGGCGACCAGAAATTTCCGCTGAACAATTGTCCGTAATTTTTGTCATACACTGACTCGACGTCAAGTAAGTTTTGTAGATGTCGCGGAAGTCTGTTATTTAGTTTATTAAATAGTTTTTTCAAAGACTGTTTTCGACCTGAACAATGACGGTGTTTCGGCGACATCGCAAAGAGATTCTCAATTAGAATTGAAGTCGAGAATGATTTCGCTTAACACGCTGTTACGTCCTTGTTGATTGTCTTTTTCCTTTTTTTTGTTTTCTTTTTATGTTTGTCTGTTTGTTTTTTTTTATATTATTTATTTGTTTATTCTGTTGGGTAATTACTGTTTTAGGTATTATTGAATATTTATTTATTTCATACGTTACATGTTCAATAAGTATATTTCCTCTGTGATTGGTTTTTTTTCTAATATAACTTCGAATACATTTTACACAGTCTAATAGTTTCTTTAATTCTAAAAGTATCTTATGACATTTTGCACATTTTATTTTTTTATCTATATTATTTTCATTTACAATTGCGTGACTATGCCAATATGGAAGAGGTAGTTTTTTGAAATTTTCTGCGCCTTTTTTGTTGGGTCAAAGCAATTTCCGCATATTTTTCTTCTAGGAGGTATAGTTTCGTAAAATATGTAGTCATAGTATTTGGTGCGTAGTTTGTTAAATTTGTCCGGCCCTGTGATACATTTTAGGTCCGGATCTCCTAACATTTTTTTGTAGTTTTCTTTTTGCTTCTTTTGCTTCTGCATTTTGAAAGGAAATAAATTTATTATTATATTTATTTATTAATTTTTCTTATTTACTTACAGCGCATTCAAATTTCGGATCTCCTATTTGTTGTTTAAAATTTTCCACTTCCTTTTCGTTTTTTTGCATTTTGTGTTGTTAATTGAAAACCTTTGACAGTGTGTCGTTTGTCTCGGCCGAGAAACAGAATGATTTTGAGTGATTCTTTTAATTCGGCAAGGCTCTTGACTCTTAGCTATGCTACTCTTATCTTATAGCGCTCTTTTGTTTCGGTAGGAAAGATATTGGATTTCATTACGAATAAGTGTTTAATGTGGACTTATCTGTTGCTTCCTATTTCATTTTTCATGTATTGTAGTGTGTTAGTATATATGTCTTGGTAGTGTATTGTTGTAGCTAGATCTACAACCAACAATAAAATAATAACTAATAATAAAAGTAGTCCGCATGACAACAAAATTAGGTCACATGAATCTCGAACAGTCTTTCGAAAGACAACACAAATGTGTAATCATCGAAATTGCGGCCAGTCTTTCGAAAGACCGCAGAAATGCATCACGCGAGAACATTGCGAAAAAGCCTATCAGCAAATTCCTAAACTTGGTGATCAAATCGAGCGTAATATTGATTAATCAATATCACGCAACCGATCGACGCAATCGATCAGAATGCTGATCGGGCATCGATCAAACTATATAATCGGTTACACAAGGCGGAGTGGCAGAGAGTCAAGAATAACGTGCCGTTCGGAATTAGTATTATAATTATCGCGCAAGATATTACACGAGCACGGCGAAGTTCACGCGAGCCGTACTATCAGCGTCTCAAGTGACATACTCGGTCGACGGCCGCCAGAGTAACGCGACACGCGCCGAGCCGCCCGCCGACGTTTAACCGTGTGTGAAGGAAATAAAATAAGCAATACTAAATCCACGAAATAGTGCATTGATTAAATAAACCAGAGAAAATAAAGAAAGTGTGTTAGTGATTTCGAGAAGATTTCCTTTCCATTCTTTTGATCCTGCTCGGAGTCCCAACTCCTTAGGCTCAACGAACCCGACTATCCCTAATATTATCGTTGTAGCCCATCAGGGGCTACAACGATAATATACAACAGTATGCGTGTATACGTAATGTATGCGTGAATTTGCCTTATGTATTCTTTTTATTATTAGTATTATACTTTTTATTTGGGAATTAAATATTATTATTATATATATATATATATATATATTTGATTTTATATTTTTAACATTTATTATTAATTACAAAAGTATATAGTTATTTTATATTTGTATATTTGTATTATATAAAATTATTAATTTATTTATATTGTATTATTTCTATACTATATTATTTCTATATTTATGTATATATAATATATAATTAATTTTCAATGTTTTCGTAATTTTGTACATCTATTTCATTTTTCCAATAAAATTTTTCGTCATTATTAATAAATTCCTCTACGCATTTCATATATTCTTTAGCTGATCTTAAATTTAATATAATTTTTCCGCAACAATAACATGTTTGTTTTATTCCTTGTTCTTCGATCTTACAAAGTGTGTGCCAATTCCTTACTTCCTCGATAAAATTGTGAATGTCAATGGCAATGTCCCAAAAACATTCGTCGCAGACTCGTCTATAGGGTATGTCTCTTTCCCTGTAGATTATCTCTTCATCATTAATTGCCGTTACGCACATTGTTGTTTCTCGCAGTAAGGGTTCATAGACGTCTGGATGAGTCTGTGGTAGTACGCCGTCTAATTGTGGTTTTTCTTTTTGTTCTTGTGTTGGCGGTCTCATTTTCTTTATATATATATATATATATTAAAAAAAGAATTAATAAAATTTAATTTTTGATGAGTCAAAATGTGATTTAAAATTTACCTGATTTGTTTTGTAAGGTTATTTATTATTAATTTACTATTATAATTTTGTTCTTTCTCCTTACACGGTTGAACTTCGACTGTTAATTAACTCTACCGTAAGAATTGCACCTGTTATCTTTATTTGTCGCTTGATACATGCTTTGTCCGATCGATATAGAGCTCGCCTTTCATGCTGTCTTTCGTTATCTTTTTTACAATCGCGGGTATAGGGTTTGAGTTTCATTGCGGATAAAAGTTTGACTTGAATTTTCAATTTCTATTTCGACTTGGGTTTATTGTTGTGTAGGTATTTGTGTTATTTCTTGCTGTTCATTTGATTGTTGATTTCCTTCTTCTAGTCTTTTTTCTTTCTTCTTGAGATTTTCGTTTGGCTAGATGTAATAATAGATTTGTGACTGAGTCCCAAAGCGCTCCGATGAGATATACTGACCAACCATAAATTGTGTGAAGTGCATAGCGTGAATTAGTGTGTCTATTATTAATTTGATTGTTCTTATGCAGAAATATGATCCAATTAGTCCTGCACTTGCGTTTCCGATAGATAGGAATGTTCCCCAAATTTTCTTCTATGCAGATTCGGTAATTTTATATAGAGAGTTTTCATCGAGAAGATGAGAGAGTGATATTCCTTGAGATAAGGTCGGTTCTCCTATTACACCATGAGCCATTGCGTTTAAAATTCCGTTCTTCTCTGCTAGAAACATAATAGAGTCTCGTAAATTTTCAAGTTCGCTGTTTGTATATATGGCCGCTTGCTGCCAATGATCCAGGATCGTTGTATTGCCAAGTCAGTTTCGTCATCGGTGTTAATTTTAATGGAGATTTGCTGTATTCCAGAATTGGTGTAATTTTATATCATCCGTCGTTTAAATAATACATTGTTGGAATTATTTTACTGCAAGTGATTTGCGTTCCGGTTTTGAAAAGCATATGAGTGGTGCTAAAAAGTATGTTTCATTTCCTTTTAATACTGGTAATTGTTGATAACATTCCTTCGTATGATAAATTTTAACTTCGACTGGAGTACATTTGATTATATGGACGACTTCTCCTGATATTACTACCATGTATCCAGATCCTTTCATAATTTGATATGCGAAATTGTCTGGAGAATGTGTGGCTATGCTAAGTGCATTTTTCATAATTTGTTGCTCCAAATTGCACCATTGTTTAAGTACATTTGTATATAAATGATTAATTTGTGTTCGTATGTGTCTTTCTACGTAAACAAATTTTGAATTTACATAAGCAAAGTATCTAAATTTTCAATTGATAATTTTCGTTTTTGAATAAAAGTTTCTTCATTTTTAATTTCAAGAATTAATAATTTTGAATGTTTTGTTTTTATTAAAATATATCCGCAAAGAAACTCTTCTCCAGTTTGAGTAAGCACAAAAGTTATATCTTGACAAGGAATAAATTATTTGTAATTTTTCATTTATGTTACTAATCATTTTGTTCACTTTTCTTTCATATAATACGTCATAATAATTAAATTTATAAAAATTTGTTGGTATGGTTTCCCAAAAAGTATATCTACCTTCGACATCTATGTAATTTCCATTTGAATATTGACAAATTGTTCCTGTTTTTAAATGAATTTGATTTGTTTCAATATTTATTATTGCTTGATATGAAAATAAATTTATAGTCATTATTCCTTGTACAACTACATCTTGCCAAATTCCATATGGATCTGAATATTGTGTTCCAAAGCATTTTCCATCGGTTATTACAGATCCAGCAAAAATAATTGGTCGCGAAGTTGTATAATTTACTTTTAATCCGTTAATTATGTTATTTATATTTACAATGTTCCGGTTTTATGCATATTTTTACATTGATCGAATGTTGTGTCGATTATATATTCTGCTTGCGCATTTTGTACAGTTGATATATGTGAATACATGCCGCAATAATAAATTGTTCGCAAGATTGAGATTTTACATTGAATAATATTGATAGATTCGAATTTCGACAATTGTAATAATTGAATTTTAGTTTCTTGTATTTGTGGTTTGATTAGCGGTATATTACATTCTTCTGTTTCCAATAATGACAATGTTGTGACATTCAGGTTGGATGTTCTGCAGTCAAAGTCGATAATTCCATAGTTTTCTTCTACCAAGATGTTCTTGAGAATTAAGAGGAAGATTTTCGCTTTCATCTGTTTTTAAAGAAATATTATTATTATGAATGAAATTGAAGTTGTTGCGCGGTACAAGTTCAATTTCTTAGGTAATTGTCATTTTTTGGTTTTTCGAATTTTATTAGGATGAACAATCTTTGGTTTTCCTTTAAAAAGAATTTTGATATTTCCATTTGATAAAATATCTGTTATTATATCCGACAGGGAGTTCAAAAATTGAACTCTCAATTTCGCGTATTTCCACCAGTTGCGTCTCTTCTTCTTAACTATATCCTTGACGTTGTACACGTACATTCGAACCAATTCGCAATCGGTTTCTTTCTCGCCCGGAGATCTCGCCTCGAGCTGTCGTCCATCTTTCAAGTTCATCACGTACTGAACGAATCGATCAGCCTCCTCCTTATCTCCAGATAAAGACGCGAACAACGCGTCTAAACCACTGCCACAACTTTCGTCATTCCCTCTCGTAGTACTCAGACGCGCAAGATACTTCTCGTACTCGTCGTCGAGATCCTCCTTCGTCGTTTTCAAACGCACCAGATATTCCCAGTAATCTCGTATCCAACTCGAGGAAGCTTCCCTCGTTATCTCGATCTCTATAAGCGACGCACGCTCGTCCGGCGTCGCGGAACTCTCGACCAAGCGAACCATGCTGTCCCCAGAACAGTACGAGTTCCACGGATCCTTTCGACTCCAGACGTCAGTGACGATACGTATAGCGTTCCTCTGTCACGTCGCGGACGGTGGCGATGTTGCCAAGCAAATCACCACGTGGCACCGGACAAGGGTGGGAATACGCTCGCCTCTCGGCGACGCTGCCAGCAATCGAGCGGCAAATTACTAGCAGCGGTTTGGAAGAGATAAAGAATATTAACGTACGATTGAACAGCCGGAAATCTAATTCTTAGTATTAGCGCGATCGCGTCTAGCTATTATTCTTCACGGTTAAGTAACGAGACGGAAAAGTTCGTGAGTCGGCGCGAGACAATGACGTCTGAAGCAGCGTTAGTGTCATCAAGATAATATCGAGCGCGGACGTGTTCGATAGCCTCCCCCTCTTCTTCGAGTACTTCTAGGGCAACAACGAAAACCTCGGAGCACGCGTCGCAGTGCTCGATTTCGCGGATTAACGAAAGCGAGGTACGACAACACTCGCAGAAATCTTGGGACCCGGTGAATCCGAATTGGAATGAATGAATTAATTCCAAGCGCTAAGAGAGGGTGCCCTCGGGTATTAATACTTTACAACGATAACAGAGAAACTCGGCGCTATTAGGATAGTTGTCGGCAGCTGAATTATTTACGCGGCGATAACCGAAGGAAATAATGCAGCGCACTGAACCTACGCGATGTTGGAATACGGCGGCTGGATGCGTGCGCAAACCGCGGGTGGCATCAGACCGAGGGAAGCACATCACATTAATTAATTAATGGTATCCGCGAAGATAAAACGCGTCCCTGCATGTCGTCGAACAATATTACGGAATAATATTATCGGAGCTAGAAAATTTGAAGCAAGCGTTTAAGAGTGCATTTCCGAGTGAAATCGTCGGACGGGGCAAAAAACTATGCCAAAAAAAAAACAAAAGAGTCGGTCGTAAACCCTTCCGGTCAGGCTTTCCCTTTGTAGAAGCGATCGTTGAACTCGCGCGAACACGTTCGGCTGACGCAATAGGGAAAATAGCGCGAGAAATATACGCGTATACATATATTTAGTAAAAATTTGTTAACAATTTAGCTTACCTTTCGTTGGAAGCTCTCTGCAAATAGTCTTGGAGAGAGATTCGCAGCTGGGAGCGGGGTTCTTGGGTGGTACTGGCTGGCGTGGGCTGCGCGGGCACGGCGCCCCAGAGACGGTCATGCACCAGGAGCTCGTACTCCCCGTCGTAGATTACCTTCTCGCCGATGATTGCGTTGTGATCGAAAATCGCGGCCACGTGGAGGTCGTATTTGAGTCGCCGAAGTGCGTTGTTACGACCCGCGCGATTCTTCCGTGCCTTAGGCATTCGACAGAGGCTTTCGGTATATATTATATTTAATTAAAAATTTAGGATTAGGATATTACATTCGGCTGCGAGCCAATTACGCATTGGTTCGGCGTCGCGTCGGAATGCAGGAGCTACCACGTGCTCGAAGTCCGATGTTTCCTTCGTGGTAAGTGCGGATGACGCACAACACCTTGCCAGAAACGATCGGAATTCTTGCTTTAATTATGAATTTTCGATTAATTAATATTGAACTTGCTATATTAACACCTAGTTGCCTCGTGCCCTCGCGAACACTTCCGTTAGTAGACGCGGTGATGAACCGTATGAAAAAGCAAATACGTGGTGATTCGAATTTTATATTATTATATTCTGGAGATTAATTAAAAGTTGCACGCGCGAAGCTTTATTCTAATGCGGATAAGAGCGGTGATGAGGATTCCGAAATTAACTGACCACGTGGTTATACAAAAATCTAGATTTATTTAAGGAAAAAGAATACACTCGCGCTCTAACACACAAACTAGTAAATAATCTTAACACTAACGGATTACTAATTTGAGACTTAATTAGGAACTTAACTAGAAGTTGAAAGTAAATTAGAAATTGAGTTAGGATACCGACTTAAGAGTATGTCACGAGACGCGGAGCAATGTGTTACTTGGTTGACGGCGCGCACACGAGTGAACGAGTATGGCCACGCGTTGTAGCGCGTGCCTGCGGCGGCGCTGTTGCGCAATATGGCGGTAGCGTGGGTACGCCAACGCACGTGGCGTTCGCGGCGGCATAGACTATAGAGCTAGGCTAGATGTGCATATCTATGGCGGTCGTTGGTCGGCCAATCAGCGCGTGGCTGACTGGAGATGATGCGCGTAACAGTAATGCGAACTTTATGATAGTAATAATCTTACAATTAATTAAATTAACATCGTTATCATTAACATGATCTTATAATTAAGGCAGGTATTATATTTAGGTATGTTTAAGGAACATTATATTTATTATTATGATTTAAATATTTTTAAAGTATAATTTATGAAGTATTTCGTGTATTATATCAAATAAAAATTGTTGTTTATAGTTAGTAAGGAAAGTGGTTAGGATAATCGAATACATGTGTTATTAAATGTTAATATTTATAATTATTGAAGAAGACGGTTAAAATAATATTACATCTATGTAACATAATAGTGGTGGGGCGCGCCATGTTAGGCGGAACGGCAGGAGAGCTAATGGCCGTTCTCGGTCGCTGGCGATGAATTGTATTAAGGTGATATTACATGCGTGGAAGGGGAAAAAAAATATAAATGGTGGCTCTCCGGACGTTACACCTCATACGCTCGGTCTCGCGTATACGCGCGATCGGTTCCGTTCCTCGATGAAGCGCTAGATGTTTAGACAGAAATACCATCATCAGCCGCAAATTACACGCCGTCGAATGCATAGACGTCCACATCGCGCGCATCAACTCGAGCGAGTCGACCGCGTCGCTCTCGACCTCCGCCGATATCTCGTTCTCCTCTTCCCGCTCGATCGTAGGCCGTTTCTCACGCCCCATCGTCATCGCGCATTTCTCCTGTTCCACTACCTCGCGTTCCATCTCTCTCGAGAGCTCGAGCGAATCGTCTAAGAGCGATATTATCTCCGGATCCTTCAATTGACTCTCCAGAACATTAAACTAACTCTCCGAAACATTAGACTGACTCTCCATCTCGCAAACTAACAATATATCGTCGACACTCCTAGTTAAATACTTTCTAAAGCGGCGTAAAAAACACGTCAAACCACAAACAGGACGCGCTAGACCCCGCGGAAAACGCTCAGACGCGAATCGCCTCGACGACGCGACATTATGAAAAACAGACATGCCTAAGGCGACGTAACAAACCGCAACATCCTGCAAATAACGTCTAGACACGGACACGCCTAAGGCGACGTGACAAACCGCGGCATCCCGCGAAACAGGACGCGCTAGACCCCGCGGAAAACGCCCAGACGCGGGAAGCGCCACACCCCGCGGAAGACGCTAAGGCGACGTGACAAACCGCGGCATCCCGCGAAACAGGACGCACTAGATCCCCCGCAGAAAACACTAGGGCGGCGTCGAGGACGCGCCCGAGGTTACGCGAAAAGCGCTAGACCGCGCGGAAAACGCTAGGGCCGCGTCGAGAATGCGCCCGGGGTTACTTAGCGGGAAACGCCGGGGCGGCGTCGAGGACGCGCCCCGGGAGTCGCGCGGAGGGCGCCGAACCGCGCGCGAAAAAAAAACGCTAGGGCGGCGTCGAGGACGCGCCCCGGGAGTCGCGCGGAGGGCGCCGAACCGCGCGCGAAAAAAAAACACTAGGGCGGCGTCGAGGACGGGGGAAACCCCGCGACCGCCTTACCGACCGAGAAGGATAAACCTGTCTCGACGACCGCCAGAGGGATTCACCTTCTCTCCCCGGATACGAACCCCCTGAGGAAAGAAAACCATTCTTACCGACTCAGGAAGATATTCCTCTGGATACGAACCCCCTGGGGATTCTACGATCCCCCTCACCCCCCACTGCCTCCGGGGGGCTTAGGACTCCCTGTGCTTATCTACTTAATACATTATTTATTAAATATTTTCGAGTACAAAATGGCTCTGTTTGTGATTGGTTAAATTATTAGGGTAGTTTTCCATGCATATTAATATTCAGGATTTTTATCATAGCCATAGGATTAGTGTTAATGATAAAAGAAGAGTAACATGTTACGTCACGGGCAGCGGCGAGCCGCCGAGCGGATCGTCGTGTTGCACCGGACCAGCAAGAGAGTTAGCGTCGATTAGTATTATAATGACGGAACAGCTTTAATTATTTACGGGATCGCGCAGTCGCGGAGGGAAAGCAAAAAGCTCGTTAATCGTCGCGAAAATATCACGTCGGGGGCGGAATTGGTGCGGACGATGTACATGTGCGTCCTAATGTTTTCGAAAATCTCCCCGTTCGCCTCTAGATAGGTCAAGAATTTCGCGAATGTTTCAGCACACAGCGGGCAATGTTCGATTTCGCGAACTATCATCAACGGGGCGTAGCAGCACTCGCAGTACTCGGTGGGTTCCGTTTGTCCCACTTGTAAATAGTGCGACATGGTTAGCCGATAGTCGATGGATCAAGCTCTCTGCAGCGGTAACAGAGCGTGCTAGCGCGATTGCTTACGTCAGTATTCGGTGAATCGACGCGCCGATAAACAAAGTCAGTAGCACACCTAACAGTACTAACGCGATTTAAGAACACCGCGGATGGGTACGCGCCTTCGGAACGCCACGAAGCTGACCCCTGCACATTTCGTTAATTACTCGTCATGCATGCGCGTGTCATATTGCGAGATCGATCAATACCCCGGCTTCACTAAAAATCGGAGTAAATATTACTGTGTGTTATTCCAGAACCAGGCGTTCGCTTTTCAACTCTTAAAACCGTGCGTTTTCTAAGTAAAATCGGCCAGAGTAGCAAAACTATGCCCCAAAAAAAGGGGACGGTCGTAAAATCCTTCCAGTCGTCAGCCCGTCGCTTTCACTTTTGTATAACCCTTTTTTATAAAGTACGCGTTCGAACACGTTGCACTCGCTTGTGGGTATTTGATTTTACGCGGAGAATATTTAGAAGCGTGATACGCGTGAGTTATGCAGTATTTGTTAAACAATTGAACCACTTACCTTGTCGAGGTACTGCGCTGGCGGTATGTCTCCAAGGTAATGAGACGTTTGGATAGGCGCTCTACCGAGCTGCTGTGCTCGAGGATGGGCGAGGATTGCGGTCTTGCGCTCCATAGTTTATCGGGCACTAGGAGTTCGTATTTCGTTCGGAGTTCGTTATGACGTCACGGGCGGCAGCCGTTTCGCGGCAGCGGAACGTCACGTGACACCGGACTAATGGGGGGGGAGGTCGCGCTTACCGTTCGGTAACGCTACTAGCAATCGAGCGGCAAATCGCCGGCAACATATCGGGTCGAATCAAGAGAAAGTAACATATGCTTCCCTACCTCGACCGTTCATTGTTCTTCGCTGTTAAGTAGCGAAAGAGAAACATTTGTCAGGCGGCGCGAGACGATGACGTCAGAAGCAACGTTGGTATCGTCGATAAAATAGCGAAATCTAAAATTTTCAACCGCCTGACTCTCCTCCTCAAGAGCTTGTAAAGCGACGACGAATACTCCTGAACACGTATCGTAATGCTTTATCTCGCGAACGATCGAGAGGGGGGTGCGACAGCACTCGCAGAAATCCAACAGCTCGATATTTCCGAATTGCAATGAATGTGATAGCGCTAGGCGGAAGGTGAGAGTGCCATCAGGAATCAGTTTTTTGCACCGGTAGCAGAGAATATCCGCGCAATTAGGAAAGTTAACGTCGACTGGAGTATTTACGCGGCGGTAACAGAAGGAGGTAGCGCACCTAACTAAACTAGCACGGTGGAGGAAAACCGCGGCTGGGTGAGTGCGCGTTGTCCCTGACGTACGAGATCGGGGTGGGCACATCACGTTAATTGTTAATAACTATCAGCACATATTGCAAGCATCTACATATTTTGTAATATTTCCAGACAGAAAGTTTTTGTAGCGAGTTTAAAACGTGCACCTCGAGAGAGAAATCTGTGCAGGCGGCAAAAAATGATGCTCCCAAAAAAGGGGTAGGTCATAAACCCTTTCGGTCAGCCGCTTTCCCTTTTGTTGTTAGCCCGGCAACAGCCGCGGACACGTTTAAGCTGACGCAATCGAAAATTTCTAACGCGGAGAGCGTCGTAGGAAAATATGCACGTGCACGCGATTTATATCTCGCTTAATAAAATAATTCACCTACCGTTTCTGAAATTGCGCGTTGTAAGTACTCCTCCAAAGAGATTCGGGGTCGGAATCGGAGCTCGCTGATCGGGTTGTTAGGCACCGACGGGGCTGGCTGTCCGCTCCAGAATTTGTCGGGCATCAGGAGTTCGTATTCCCCGTTGAACTCGATGTCCTCTCCAATAGCCTTGTTATGGTCGTAGATGGCTGCGACATGGAGACAGGTGTCGGAGAGAAGTCTTTCGACCACCACGATTTCGCCTGCCTTTAGGCATTCGGGTGAGGCCTCTGATTGTTTAAATATTTGCGAAGGTGAAACAAAGGAATATCGTTTTGCGGCGAGCCAATTCGCGTAGCGTTTCGGCGTCGCGTGGGAACGAGAAATCTAGCGCGACCAAGAATTTAGAGGCTCCGTTGTGATAAGTGTGGATGAACGCACAACACCTACTCCGGGAGACGCTTTGCATTCTGGTATGATTGCCAGTTAACGAACTCTAATGAATGACTCTATTACGCGAGAAGCCTCACGAACCTCGCGAACACCTTCGATTCATAACGATACGACGAGTTGAGATGAGAGAACACGTGGTGATTTTCGTTCAAAAAATATATTCAATAATTTGGAGATTGAAGTTACACTCGCGTATTTAATAATTGTTAATTAAACTAGGCACTACTAAGTAACTTATAATAATCTTAACTAGGATCTTAACTAGGATTTGGACTTAAAGATAGGATTGGATTAGAATTAGGAGTTGGAATTAGGATGATGCAACAAGAATAATGATAGCCGGAGCGAAAAGATGACGTCATCGGCAGGGCGCGATCTGTCTACACGCGGTCGCACACGTGCTCGAATAACACGTCGTTGTAATCCAAGTATATCAAGAATTCGCCGAACGCTTCCACTCGGGGCAGCCTCCTGTATTCCGCGCAATAGATAGAGACTTATAGCAACACTCGCAATAATCGTATGTTTCTGTTTGTCCTACGGATAGGTAATGAGACAATACTAGCTCGAACTTCACTAAATCTGCGAGCACTAATTCTTTGCAGCGATAGCACAGGACTTTAGCGCCGTTGGCGAAATTCTCTGGTGTATTTCCGATGATATGACCCTTTGATAAACGAAACTCATTACGCAACGAGTCTGGGCGGCGCGGACTGCAAACACGGCGGCCGGAGATGTTTGAGCTCGCGGCGGGTCGGACGAGCTTTTGCACATCACGATCACGTTGGAATTGATACGTTCGCACAGTGCATGGCAAGATTCGATTACGTAAGAGAAGTTTTACTAGGCCCGAACGAATATTAGCGGTAGAATATTACTTGCTCCGTGAGCGTTATTTTCGACGCTTAGAAACGGTCCAAAAGAGAAATCGATGGTATCGACAAAAAAAGAGTCATAAAACCCTTCCGGTTCCTCAGGTTACTTTCCCTTTTATATATATATATATATATATATATATATATATATATATATATATCCTGAACTTGTATAGACACGTTGCGTCGGTCGCGTTGGAATGTTTTAACCGCGCGAAAGATTACTGTGAGCTATACACGTGCGTATAATTTTATATTTTATTTAATAAAACAAAGACTTACCGTGTCTTAAGATGTTCTCCGCAAATACTCTTCTAAGGAGATTCGGGGTTTGTACTGGATTTCCTTGATGACGCTGTTGGACGGGATAAAGATGGTCGTGCGCTCCAGAGACGGTCGTTTACCAGGAGTTCGTATTTGCCATCGAATTCAATTCCCTCGTCGATCACCTCGTTACTGTAGATGAAGGTATTACGTCCCGGGCGGCGGTCGTTTTCGCGGTAGCGGAACGCCGCGTGGCACCGGACTTAGTGGGGAAACACACCTATCGTTTGGTACACTGCTAGCAATCGAGCGACAAATCGCTAACAGCGTATCGAGTTAATCGAAGAAGAACGGCGCGCACTTCTTATTATCTTGACCGGTCACTGTTCTTCGCGGTTAAAGAGAGAGAGAGAAAAATTCGTCAGGCGGCGCGAGATTATTACGTCAGTGGTAGCACTGGCGTCGATGGAATAGCGGAATCTAAAAGTCTCGATTGGCTGTCCCTCTTTCTCGAGGGCTTGTAGCGCGGTTATGAATATCCTAGAGCACGTGTCACAATGCTCTATTTCGCGAACGATCGAGAGGAGTGTACAACAGCACTCGCAGTAGTCCAGCGGTTCGATATTTCCGAACTGTAAGGAATGTGACAGCGCCAGACGAAAGGTGAGAGTGCCCTCAGGAATCAATTCTTTAACCGATAACATAGGATATCCGCACTATTAAGAAAGTTGATAACGGCTGGAGTATCTACGCGACGATAACCGAAGAAAGTAGAGCAACGGACTAGACTAACATGGTGAAGGAAAACCGCGGCTAAGTGAGTACGCATTGTCTGCGGTGTATGAAATCGGGGGCACATTACGTTAATTACTGATGTTTACTTGCGTGCATTGCAAACGTCTACATATTTTATAATATTTCCGAATCGAGGATTTTGAAGCGAGTCTTAAAAGCGCGTATTTCTCGAGTGAAATCGGTACGAGTGGCAAAAACTACACCAAAAAAGGGTCGGTCGTAAAACCCTTCCGGCCAGATCGCTTTCCCTAATTTTTTATGCGATAAGCGAACACGCTCAGGCTGATGCAATCGAAATTCCTCAACTGTGAAGAGCGTCGTTCGAATATATGCACGTGGCACGTAATTTTATATATTATTTAGTGAAATAGTTACAAGACATGCATGGCGAGGCCTTTATATTTTAATCAATGGGACGATCCGAGAATATCCGTCGGGGCGGTAGGCACTGACGGGGCAGATCGTCCACTCCAGAGTTTATCTGGCACTAAGAGTTCGTACTCTCCGTCGAATTCGGTTGTCTCGCCGATGGCCTCGTTGTGATTGAAGATAGACGCCACGTGGAGGTCGTACTCCAAGTATCGGAGAGAGGTCTTCCGACCGGCGCGATTCCTTCTGCCTTTCGGAATTCAGGTGACGCTTCGAATTATTCAATAATTCAACGAAGATTTTAAAGAGTTATCGTTCAGCGACGAGCCAATTCGCGTTGCGTTTCGGTTTCGCGTGGGAACGGTAGAATCTACCGCGGCAAGAATTTCGAGTCTCCGTCGTGGTAAGTGCGGATGGACGCACAACATCTGCTCCGGGAGACGCTCGGCGTTCTTGTTACAGTTAACGATTTTGAAGAATTTTAGGAATTTCTACGTTGCGCGTGAAGCCTCACAACCCTCGCGAACTTTTGATCATTGATATTATGACGGTGCAGAATAAAGAAAATAAACACGTGGTTGTTACACGAATCTAGATATATTTAATGAATAAAAATAAAATACACTCGCGATTTAACACAAAACTAGACTAAATACTTTTAGCACTAATGAATCACTTAGTTTAAGACTTAATTAGAAACTTAACTAGAAATTGAAATGAATTAGAAGTCGAGTTAAGATTTGATTTAGAAGTATGTCGCGGGACGCTCGCGCGGAGCACACAAGAGTTAGGTCTTCACAGTTCAGCGGCGCGGACAGAAGTGTCGGAGTTTCGGCGGGCACTGCGGTGCTCCGTTGCGGCGGCGCGATTGCGCAAGATGGCGGACGGCGTGGGTGCACAGACCCTTACGACGCAACGTCCCATCATGGCGGATGGGGTGTGCCAACGCACGTGGCGCTGGCGTGACAAGGATTATAGAGTTAGGCTAGATGTACATGTTCATGGCATGCATTAGTCAGCCAATCAGGACGCAGCTGACTGGGGGGATGTTGCGCAGTAACAGCAATGCGAGTGTTATTTATAATAATAGTGTCCTGTGCTCGATTAAATTAGTAACATTAATGTCATTATACAATCTTATCATTAACATAGTTATTATATTTATTATATTTATTATTGTATTTAAGTGTATAAACGTTTCCTAATTATAAGATACATTTTTATTAAATATTATTGTTTAGAGAAAAATGGTTAGGATAATTGTTTACAGAATATATATATTTTATTAAATAGCAATATTTATAATTATGGTAACATTACGTCTAGCGGTAAAATGATAGCGGTGGGGCGCGTCATGCCACGCGGCATGGCAGGAGAGCCAATGGCTATTCTCGAGCGCCGGCCTGGCGGCACTTGACATCAAGGTGATATTGCATGTATAGAAAAAGAAAAAAATATATAGCGGCTCTCCGGATGTTACAAAGGCCACCTCGAGGTCGTATTCAAGATACCGGATTGCGGTACTTCGATCCGCGCGATTTTTCCTGCCTTTCGGCATTCGAGGCTTCCGGATAATTTTAATATTGTACGGGCGTGAAATTAAGGAATTGAGCGCTCTGCGGCGAGCCAATTCGCGTTGCGTTTCGGCTTCGCGTGGGAACGTATGATTCTATCGCGAACAAGAAGTTCCGGGTCTCCGTCGGGGTAAGTGCAGATGAACGCACAACACCTACTATCGGGAGACGTTCGGTTTTCTCATTATATAATTGTCAATAAACGAACACGTGGAAATTGATCTATCCGCCGTATAGCCTCGCGACTTCGCGGACGCTTTCGATCACTGGTACGATGATGATACGGAACAAAGAAAATGAACACATGATGATTTGTATTTTAATATCAATATATTCAAAGATTTAGATTACACTCGCGAGTTGAATAATTCACAGATACACAAAGACACTGAATACACAAAGACACTGACTTTAAGACTAACTTAACTAGAATTTGAATTTCGAGAAATGGGAACGAAGATTTTAATTACGAACTAGAATTGGAATAGTGACTTGCACGAGGTAGATGCTTACTGTTCAACAGTACGGGCACAAGTGTTAATATGGCTGCTCGCTGCAGCGCTAGCGTGGGTGGCGTTGACGTGGTGTATAGCGTTACAATGTCTCAGTAGGTCGGTATAGGTGGCGTTGATGCAGATGATATCGCGATGTATTCATGTAGATGGTGTTGTAGTGAGTCGGTAACATGGTGCCGTGATAATTCAGAGAGATGGTAACACAGTGAGATGGTAACATAGCGAGAAGGTATTACAGAGGGATGGTAATGTGGTACGCTAATGCCGCGAAATGTGGGTAATTGTAGGTGGCGTCGTAGGGTGTTGGTAATTTGGAGTGTTAGTAATATAGATGGTGCTACGGAGTGTTGGTAGGGTAGAATAAGGTATCGCTAGTATAGTATATGTTATAACTATGATTAGGTGCTACGCTATAATTATGATATATAAGTGTAGTGTGGTTTCCGTATGGTGTAATTGATTATAATCTAATAGAGTAGCCGCAATGATTAAGTAAGAAGTTTTATCCCTCGTCATAATAATAATGGTAATTGTTATAGTTAATAATAATATACTTAGCAATAGTGATAATAATAATAGTGTAATTAGCAATGAATTGTTCGACACAGGTTTATCTGAAATAGTAACAACGAGAAGCTTATTTAGCACGTTATGATTAATAATCTAATGAGTGTAACTAAACTAAGAGTTTATTTATTTAATGACTAATATCTAGTACATAGTATATGTGTAGCGGCGAGGCGCATCTTAACGCGCGATGACGGCAGGAGAGTTTTTTATTACCGTTCGTGGATAGATGACGGTTTAGCGATTAGGGCGCTGCTGCGCGGAAAGAGAAAAAAAATATTCGGTGGCTGTCCTGACATCACAATGGCAATTGTCGTACGGTGGAACGGTCCAGTATGTTTCCGTTCCATCATAATCATTACATCCCCCTTGAGATGCAATGCATTCTTCTTGAGTTCTTGAGTTTAGGGTGATTTTGTCAGCGGATCTTTTTAGCGAGGTGCTAAATGTCCGAAGTGTAATCCTTACGGCTGCTTGCACCACCACATCTTCCCAAGTTCCATAGCCATCTGTGTATTGCGGCGCATCGTCCGTCACTATTGGCGACTCCTGCCAGAGTCACGCTTCTATGATTTGTAGCGTTTATCTTGAGTCGGTTATAGCGTTTTCCAATGACCGTTCCTGTTTCATGGAGTTTTTTTGCAATTGTAAGTCCACTTCCTTAATGTATTGTTTCCGATCTTCAGTTACTATTGATACATGGGAATGCATCCCGCAGTGGTAGATGGTCGATCTATTTCCAGTTTACACTGGTATGTGCTAATGGTTTCATATTCCGAAGTCTGGAGAAGTTAGATGAAAGTGTTGGTTTTAATTGGTTCAATATTCTCCAGATCACATTTACCAATGTCGAGGAAGGACAGCGTTGTAATGTTTAATCCGTCTCCTCCACAGTTGTAACCGGTCAAGTCTATTACTATTATATTACGGCCGGTAAGGCATAGATGATCATCAGGTATGGGAACATGTTTTAACTCTGATGGTTCGAGGTGATCTGATCCCGTCAGGCTCAATGTCCGTGGTGTCATCTTCGTCGCCTGGTGAGGGTTCAGCGAAGAGGGGGCTCCGACTCCCCTTCCTCTTTAGTTTGTCGATATGCACGATTCTTGTCTTGCCATTTCTGATTAATATCTTTACATTGTTATTTTCTAGTAATTGAATAATTCCATACGGACTCGTGAATTGGTCGGACAGCTTGTTTTTTACAGGTTTCTTGAGTAAGTATACTCTTGTTACGTCACGGGCCGCGACAATCCACGGAGAGGGATGCCGTGCGGCACCGGACAAGGGGGATCACGTCTGCCGATTGGCAACGCTGCCAGCGATCGAGCGGCAAATCGCTAGCGACGAATCGGTTGAACTGGGAAGGTATCGCGTACTCCTGACCGCCTTTTATTCTTCGCGTTGAAACAGCGAGAGAGAAAAATTTAGTAAACGTCGCGAAATGATGACGTCAGATGCAGGGTTTGACTCGTCGATGTAAAAACATCCCTCGATGTTTCTCTCTCTTCCTCGAGCACGTGCTGGACGGCTATGTATATCTCAAAGCATTCGTCGCAATGCTCTATTTCACGGATAATTGAAAGAGGGGCGCGACAGCACTCGCAGAAATCTAGGGGTTCGGTATATCCGAATTTAAATGAATGCGACAGGGTGAGACGATAAGTGAGCATGCCCTCGGGTATCAATTCTTTGCATTGATAACAAAGAATTTCCGCGCTGTTAGGAAAACTGCGGGCGGCTGAGTTGTTCACGCGATAACCGAAAGCAGTGATACAGCGTACTAAACTGACGCGATGTCTGAAGGCCGCACCCGGATGAGTGCGCGAGCTGCGTGCGGTATTAAATTGAGGGAGTCACATCACGATCATTAATCAAGAATTCTAGCAAATGCGAAGTGCGTCCGCACATGATGCTAAGTAATATTTCAGATATTTCAGAGTATTCTTAAAGAAGTTAGTTACGAGCACTGGAACGTGCATTCCTCGAGTGAAATCGCTACACTTAGGTAAAACTGTACTCAAAAAAAAGGGGTCGGTCATAAAACCTTTCCGGTCAGGTCGTCTTCCCTATCCTTTGTGCGATAACGGTCACGTTTGCTGACGCAACAAAATTCTTTGACGAGGAGAAGCGTCGTTCCGAAATGTACACGTGCAATTCTCATATATTATTTAATGAGATTATTGTAACTATACGCGGCGAGGCTCTTATGCGTGAATCGACGGGATGACGTGAGGATTTCGCGCGCGGGGTTTATATTTCGCTTATTAAGTCAATTCACCTACCGTAGCTTAAGATGTTCTGCGTACATATTCCTCGAGTGAGATCCGAGGTCGAAATTGGAGATCGCACGTCGAGGCGGCGGGCGTTGATGAGGCCGGTCATCCCACCCCAGAGTTTATCGTGCACTAAGAGTTCGTACTCTCCGTCGAACTCAACTTCCCTGCCGATTATCTCGTTGTAGTTATAGATGGAGAGATGAATTGCCACGTGGAGATTGTATTCGAGATGCCGGATAAAGGTCTTGCGACCGCCGCGATTTTTCCTGCCTTTCGGCATTCGTGTGAGGCTTCAGATTGCTTAAATATTAGCGAAGGTGAAACAAGGATTATCATTCAGCGGCGAGCCAATTCGCGTTGCGTTTCGGCTTCGCGTAAGAATGATTGTATTTATCGCGAGCAAGAATTTCGAGTCTCCGTCGTGGTAAGTGCGGATGGACGCCCAACACCTGCTCCGGGAGACGCTCGGCGTTCTTGTTATAATTAACGATGTGCAAGTTTGGAAGTTTGTTTATTACACATGAAGCCTCACGAACCTCGCGAACACTTTCAATCACTGAGATGATGGCGATGCGGAACAAGAGAATGAACACGTGGTGAATTATGTTTAGTATTAATATATTTAAAAGAAATCGGATTACATTCGCGAATCGAATATTTCACAAATACACTAAAGCACTAAATATTATAAGACTAACTTAACTAGGAATTGAGTTATAAGAAATAGAATCAGATATCTTGTGATTGAGATTGAGACTTGCGCGGGTTAGGTGCTTATTGCTTGACGACGTGAACACAGGTGTCAGAGTCCTCAGCGGGCGCCGTCGTGCTTGGCGGCGCGGCGCAGTCACGCAAGATGGCGGATGGCGTGGGTACGCCATCGCACGTGGCGGCGGTGGTGCTGTACTAGATGGGCGTTTCCATGCCGTATGTCGGTCGCCCCATATATATATATATATATACGGTTACATAACAGTAAGGTTGCGCAATGATATTGGTTGCTGTACATTGTTATTAATTTTAATTTGCAATTGATAATTGTGACGGTACTTGTTTGGTGGTAAAATAGTAGGAATTGTTTATATGCATTTATCTAGCAGAGGACGATACTTATTACTGGTTGCTTAGCGCTATGATGTTAACAATTATTCCGGCGGTCTGGCGGCCTAATTAAGTTTAAAAATTTATTTATCCGGTGACTTATATTTAACGCATGGGCTATAGCGTGTATAGGGTGCTTCTATACCATACGTTGGACGGCGGGAGAGCCGGCTATTACCGTTCGGTATTGACGCGATGGTCTAATACGGTGGCGCTTCTGCGCAGGTAAGTAAGAGAGAAGAAGAAAGAAAAAAAAGAAAATATACCTCGACGGCTCTCCTGACGTCACACTCTATCTCCTATCCTAAGGCTACGCTTGGTCGTTCTTTTATCGTAATAGTATTTTGACCTATTCTTAACTTTAATTAGATTGTCGCGCGCTATATTCTGTGCTTGAGAGATTTTATCGTATAGATTTCCTAGATAGTTAGCATAACTTTCGTTTTGTTCGCTTTCTATGCTATTATTGTTAGTAGGCGTACGAGCTAATTTTCCGTAAACCAGCTCGTGTGGTGTAAATTTTGTACCTTCATACATACTCGTGTTATATGAGAAGTTCGCCATTCTGAGACATTTATCCCATTCGTTATTTTTGTTTACAAATTGCTTTAGATATTCCCATAAGACATGAACGTTCCACTGATCCATTCGACTGTGAGCGATAGGTAGTGGTTTTAAAATGTCTGATTTTAAATTTTCGAGCGATGCTTCTCATAAGACTATTGATGAAATATGACCCTTGATCGGTCAGAAGGGCCTTGGGCGCACCGTATATGCAGATGAATTCATGGGTTAGGGCTTCTGCCACGTCTATGGCACTGGGATTTTTCAGTGGGGTAGCCATGGAATGTTTGGTGAGGAGGTTTTGGATGGTGAGGATGTATTGGTTCCCTACGCTTGTTATTGGCAGTGGACCCATTATGTCTATTGATATTTTATCAAACGCTTTCTCTGGCGTATCTGTGAGTACCATAGGCTGTCGAGGTTTTACTCGCACTAATTTTTTTATTTGGCATTCCCGGCAGTTATTGATCTCGTTCTGAATGTCTCTCTTCATCTGTGGCCAATGATATCTTTCTTTTATTCTATTGTACGTTTTTGTAATTCCCTTGTGTCCACCAACATTGATTCATTGTTTTCCCGAATTATTTCGCGTCTTTCGTCGGTTGGTGGTATAGTAGTCGCGTGTGTGCACACTACGAGTTCTGTGGGTTCTTTCCAGAACGTGTCTCTCAAAATTTTGTGTACAGAGTTCCATGGTATATTGCCTATTGTTCCTTTGCTAATTGATATAGATGTGAGATCTTCGCGGGTGGCGTTAAGTAGTGATCCTACCGCAATTTTCAAATTATTTTACTCGATTAGTTCTGAAACTTCCTTTTCAATGATTAACATGATTATGTATCGTTTTTTATCTTTCGTTACTTTTGCTTTTCCTATCTCGATGTTCTTGACATCAGATATTAAATTTTGTTCGGCTAGTTCGCACGCTCCTATCTGTCTTCCTTTATTGTTTGTGAAGATTGCCACGTTATCTTTTCGTTGTGCTAAATGATCGTTCATTTCTTTTAAAAATTTTCGATGTGGTTGTATGGCTATCGTTTCCGAACAGTGATTCATTGTCAGAATTATCACTATTGGAGCTGCACGTTTCTAATTCTGAGTTGTCGGTGACGATATCGTCCTCTATTGTTTCTGTTTCATTTTTCGTTCTCTTGCTTTCTTTCCTAACTAGTTGCGTATGGAATAGCGATTCGTCAGTATTGTCGTTTAACGTGATGCTTGATTTGATTTTGTTGCATTAACGGGAGAGTTTGGATTACAGGATTTCTTGATAGGGTATCTGCATTTACGTTACTCTTTTCGGCTTTATAAACCACTTTGTATTCATGCTCTACCAGTTTCAGTCGCCACCTTACTAGTCTAGAGATGGAGTCTTTTACAGAATTTAACCAGGTCAAAGGCTTATGATCGGTTACTAGCATAAATTTCCTACCATATACGTATGGTCGGAAATAATTTACTGTATATACTAACAGTTTTTTTTCTATGGTAGAGTAGTTTTGTTCAGCAGCGCTCAATGTTCTAGACATGTATGCTATGGGTAGATCTTTTCCTATAGGATTTTGGCTTAGTATTCCTGCTATTGCGTAATTGGATGCGTCCGTCGTGATTACAAATGATCGCGGACGGAGTATTGAAGTAGTGGCCTAGTGCATAAGGCGGTTTTTAGTAGGGTAAAAGCATGCTGTTGTTCATCCTCCCATACAAAATCGCTCTCTTTTTTTTAATAAAACTGGTAGTGGTCTGTCTAGCAATCTTTTTAAATTCAGGAATGAATTTCCTATAATATCCGGCTAAGCCTAAAAATTGTTTTATATTCTTTTGGTTCCGTGGAGCTGGGAAGGCTTGCACTGCTTTTACCTTCTCGGGATCAGATTGTATCCCTTGTTCATCTATCACGTATCCCAGATAAGTGACTTCTTTTCGTAAGAATTTACACTTATCGGGTTGTAACTTAAGGTTCGCGTTTTTGAGGCGTATTGCTAATTTATTAAATTTCTCAGCGTTCTTTCAGTGAGCTTGCGTAGATCACTATGTCATCCAAATATACGAATAGTTCAATGCCTTGTAAACTCGTCAGTACCTGATGAGTCGCTGAAAGGTGGCGAGTGCATTTTTCAATCCGAACGGCATTCGCTTAAATTGATAATGCCCGAATGGCGTGGAGAAAGCCGTTTTATGAGCATCCGACTCATGCATAGGTATCTGATGAAAGCCTGACGCTAGGTCAAAGATACTGAAATATTTCGCGCTACCCAATTGATCTAATATTTCAGTTATATTGAGCAGGAGGTATGCATCCCCTATTGTTTTTTCATTCAGTGATTGATAATCGATGACCATGCGCCATCTCTTGTTTCTCTTCGAATCGGGCTTCTAGGTACAATCCATAAAGGCGAGTTATATGGTGATTTTGATGGTTCTATTATCTTGTTTTCTAATATTTGTTCACTTGACCTGTTATTTCGTCTTTATGGATTGGTGGAAAGCAGTATTGTTTCGTATTAACGGGTTTCTCGCCCCGTGTAGTAATTTTATATGCGCTGGCGTTTGACAGGCCGATCGCGTCGAGTCATAGTAACGCCGGTTGTACGAACAATCCAGTTCGAATTCTAGAACGAAAATATTCCTTGACTAAGACGGGATACAAGTTTCTTAATGTATGTGTCACTCTTGAACGCTCCTCGCGCGTGAATATTATCCTGGGAGATAGTCATGGCAAGGAGGTCTCGATGTCGCCCGAAACGTGGAGGCAGCTTGTCGAGCAACGACACGTTCTCTCGAAGTATCTGCAGAGTACCAACGGAGAACCGTCCTTTCCCGCCCCGTCGCATATTGGAAATATGACCGTGCGTTTTGGAAAAATCAACAACTTGACGATATTACGCCTGGAAACATCCGCGGCTCGCTTGGCCATGTCGAAGGAAAGAGTGAATAACATGTTCGAGCTCGAGCATTGCATCAGCAGACTCGTTATCTCGTTGATCAAGATATTAGGAAAAATCGATGCGAAATTGGCGCGTTTCAAGGATATCGCGTTCACTGCTAAGGATACGGAAAATATCTCGAGAGTCATAGGCGATAGCGATGCCTACGATCGTAACGATATTATCGATTGCGAACTCGTTGCTCTGTACTTTGGATCGTAACGACATTATCGATTGCGAACTCGTTGCTCTGTACTTTGGGATGTAAGATTGAGATGAAATAAAGTGAGATATATCGTAAATAATGTTTTTGTATTTCCTCAAGCATGTATATATAAATATAGCGAGCGATAAAAGAATTTGATTATAGTATAAGCAATGAATCTAATTATAATATATAAGCACTGAATCTGATATATAATACAATAATTAAAAACCAATCTGACATATGATATAAGTCGTTAAAGCGATATTACAATTCGGTGATACATTCCCGTCGTTTCGACCACCAGTCGTACAGTTTGCACACGTTCTCCATAGCGCAATGCTTCGCGTGACGCTCGCAGTGAAATGCTCGAACGTCGTCCAGAGTGCTTAGGCGCCTTATATCCTCGAAATCCGCGTCGATAGTCTCGACGATCACGTCGTGGTCCGCGATGAAGTCGCAGCCGAGAATTTCCTCTAACCACTTCTTTTTCTCCAAGCCTTTGACGTACACTCGTTTAGGCGCGTTTCGCGATTGATCGCACACGCCGTTTTGAATCACGTGCTTCGAGAGTCTGTATGCGACGTCGCCGTCGCTCCACTGCAGGCCGTGATGATTGGAGGTTATCCAGCACGCTTTAGATTTTTCCGTCTTTGTAAGAAGATTCCAGGGTATCGCTTCTCGAAATATTCGATGAGTTAGCTCTTTTCCATTTTTTAATATCGCCACCTCTTTAACCATAAATTTCTCCCGAACGGTAAAACCTTGCAGATCGACGAAGATCGGTACGTTTGGCATCGTTCTCGTAGGAAAACCGCGATCACGTGAGTTTACGTACGACGTTCGTCAGTGGGTTATACTCTACAACTCTATCGTGAATGATGAGACAATAAGCCGTTGTGTTAGCCGGAACGTTCTCTTTGCATTCGAATTCTACACGAACGTCGACGGTGGCGCTCTTGATCGATTCGTTCTGGTGGGAGCAATCGATGACCACTAGCGGACCGTATTGCAGAAATCTAGTGACAGTCATGAACGGTTCGCAGGTCTCGCACCCGTAATACGTCTTTCGAAATTTCAGATACATATCGTACAGCACTGCGAACTTGTTACTCTCGAAATCTAGATTCATATTCGTCTTAGGGATAGAACTCGAATTCAAATAGAGTTTTACATTAGTCAGCTTGCAATCGTCGAATTTAGAAACGTCTTCCGACGGTACGTTTTTCCTTCCGGTCTGTGGCGCGAAAATCACGTATCGCGGTTTCTCCAATTGCGTCGCCGCTTTTACCGTCCAGGAATGCTTGGTCGTACTTTGCAACAGCGGAAATTCGTACAGATCCCACGAACGAAAGCCCATGCTCAGATATCGTCCACTGTCCAACGTTCGCAGAAGCGACAGTTTGTTAACGTCATTAAGTATCACGTGTGGCATTCGCCACCGTATTCTCAACAAGGTGATTTTTGGTCTCTGATCTGAATGTGCCACGACGCAATTGATATCGTTGCGAGCGCGTATCAGAATGAGTTCGTGTCGCGCGTTTATCACTATGCGTTTGTAATCCTCGCAGAAACCGAGGAGTATGTTGAGAGGCACGCAAAAGTTGAAATCGTCCAACGCTATAGCCGGTATTTCCCATCCGATGTTCTGTAAAGCTCTATCTCTCTCGTAGCTCAACGATGCGTAGTTTTTCATCAAGGTCGTTATGTCAACGTTTCTGCTCTTATCGATCTCCACGCCATTGAGCTCGTATCGAATCTCGTCGAACATAAACGCGACGCAGTTGTTAACTAGCCTCGCTCTCGTAATTTCCTTCGCCGTGCCTTCCTTCGTCGTTCCTTCCTTCGCGCTCTCTCTCATCGCGAATTTTCCCTCGATGTATAGAAAACTTTCGCATGGCAACGTATACAGATCTTGTTGCTGTATAGGTATTCGTATCTCGTCGCTGTATCCGAATGTTGTGTTAGCGTACGGATTGTAAGTGTGGGTTTCTATTCTCACGATACGATCGTCAAAGATCGGGGCACCTCCGATACTTAAAATGTCGCTTGCCATGTCGATTCTTCACGACGAAACCTAAAGATCTTAAGAACGCAACGTTCGCAGCGTTCAGCTCGTTCGCTCTTCCCTCGCGCGCCTTCCTCGTCGCGTCGTTTTGCGGTAGGATCGCGGATGTAGCGTTTGCGTCTCCTCCTCCTCTCGTGTATCACTCGTTCAGAACGAGCATCTTTCGCTCTCGCGCATTTCTCTCTCTAATACCTTCGTCGTCGCACGTGAAGTCGCGCCGTTATCTCTTCTCCGCGAAAATCGATCGTCCGTCTTGATCCACGACTCGAAGCGTGATATTGGTAACGTTTCGCGCGATGATCGGAAAGTAAATGATCGATGTCGGAGCGTTCGACAGCTTATATCCCGGAGGAACGTTCGGCGAAAACTCGTGTATCGTGTGAACCGGCTCGTTGCTGTACGCACCCGCGGTGATATTGCACTCCACCCGAATGATATTCACGCTCATGATATTCACGGGTCCGTCGGAAGTGCCATTTGTTCGGTCGTAGCACGCGCGACGACGAGAATCCCAGGAGCGAACCGATGTTGTTCGGTTTCGCGAAATCGATTTGATGTTCGCACTTGATCTCGCTTTTCATAGTGTTCTCATTGGCTCGAATGATTAGAGACCGCGCGCTCCTCTCGCCCTCGTCGCTCTCGTCGTAGACGATGTCGTCGCTCTCGTCATCGTCGCTCGTCCTCTTGCTTTTGTCGATCTTTCGCTTTTTAGAGATAGCGGCGTTCAGATATCTTTCTATCGCGCTCAATTCGTACGAACCTTCGGGAATCACAATCGTTTTGTCGTCGTAATAGAACTTATTATTTGTAGAATCGACGTTCGGTATAGTGTTGTACGTTTCGAAATTCGTGAGACCTAACTCGTAATCGTCGTCGCTCAGATCTAAAGCGGGAAAATAGCACGCCGTGAGAACGCTACTCTTACCGGTGAACGAAAGGCTCAGCGACATCGCGACCGATTCTCGAGAGAAATCGCAGGCACAACTGACCGCAAATGCTCTGATCGAATGTCTGATACGATCCGCGATTGTACGTTATATTTACGCCGCCTAGATATCTCTCGAGTTCCCTCGGCGGTCGAAGATTGCCGAAACCGTCGAAGTAAATCGCGTCGTTTCCCCTCTTCGCATAGGCGACCCAGTGAGTACCCGAGCCCATCGAGTCGTCGAGATTCACGATGCCGCTCTCGTTACGTCGCGCCTTCGATGGTAATGCGTCACGCATAAACACTCCTCTGAAGAAGGGCACTCGTAGACGACGCGCCGAGCGGTTCAGCTGTTCGTTCGTCGTAATGCCGGAGAGCGGTAACTCGAGCGATTCTAACGTTTCCTTCCATGATTTTTTTTTCGTTCTTTTCGTCACACCGCTGCCACGTTTGTAAGGCGCTAGATGCAATCCGTGACCCTCCATCGCTCGATTGTGACGTTGCAATTCCTCCAGTTGACGCCGTGCGGTTTTACTGGCGTTTACCGCCTTCGCGACACCCGCCGCGCCACCGATCAAAGAACCGAGCGCGCCTAATATCGGAAAAATGGGTAACAAGCCTCCGCGTTTCACCGTTGGAAGTATCCTCCTCCTCGTTGTCGTCTTCCTCCTCTTCTTTCTCAAACCCATACCTAGCTTTGTTTTTGCTTTCATAGCAGCCCATACGGCGGTCGCGGCGGCTCTCTCACCGAAGGTGGAATCTCCGGCCGTTATACGTTCGCGCGCTTTCTCGGCGAGAGCTCGGTCGGCGTCGTGGCGATCGGCGAGTTTCTTATTTCGCGAATAGGCAATGTCGTGCTCGCGGCACGCCGCATCCAACGGATTTACGCCTCGATCGCCACGCGCCAATCGCTTCGCGAGGTGCCGGGCCCGCAAAATTGATACCCGGGAATATGTAGTTCGAAGGAAAGCGCGTTTATCGCTGTATCGAGTAGTCCCGCGCCGCTAAGCATTCGTTACAATTTTTGATAAGAGGCGCAGGACCGTCTATATGCGATTGTTGCCACGGACGATTATAATGCTCCAGACACATGCGACAACATTGTACCTCGGGGTCCGCTCTCAGATGATCGGGTAGTCTGTTTCACAGTAGCTCCACGTATCTGTCGAAATCGCGTACGAGAACGAACTTCGGGATAAGTCGCAACTGTTGGGTGGATAGATTGAGAATATCGCGTTTGTCCGTCAATAGGGGAAACATACCGATCACTGTGCGCGATCGAATCGCCGTCGAGTATAAGTGGAACGATTATCGGTCGTGTCTCCTCGAAGCGAGCGTGCGTAAATGCCATTCGTTCGACGGTCGCCGGCTATAGGAGTGCTCAATCTCGACCGTAAGGTTCGACGAATCTCGGGCGACGCGGTCGGGAGGGCGCGCAGACACGGCCCTCTACTATCGAACACGATACGTTGCATCATTTGCGGCCCCTTCAATTGCGGTAAAACGAACGTGTTGATAAGCATGCTCGAAAGTCCGCACGGCGCGCGCTTTGAGAACGTGTACGTCTACTCGAAATCTCTGCAACAACCGAAGTATCGATACCTGGCGGAGCTGCTCGAGTCGATGGACTAGATCGGTTATCGCGCGTTCTCAAACAATAGCGACGTCGTGCCACCGAGCGAGGCGCTTCCCGATTCGATATTCGTGTTCGACGACGTGGCCTGTGACAAGCAGAACGCGATCAGGGAATATTTCGCCATGGGTCGACAATCGAACATCGATTGTTTCTATCTTTGTCAGACATACGCTAAAATTCCAAAACACCTGATACGCGACAACGCGAAGCTCTTGATTCTGTTTAAGCAGGATGGCACTAACCTAAAGCACGTTTACAACGAGCACGTGAACACAGATATGTCGTATGAGAATTTTTATGCCTTGTGTCGCGCGTGTTGGAAACGCAAATATGGTTTCGTAGTCATCGATAAAGACAGCGCGTTAAGGAATGGTAGATACAGACGAGGATTTAACGATTTCGCCGTGGTGTAAACCGATCAGTTGTGCTACGAGGATGAACGTTGACGCTGCTGCAAGTATGAACATTGACGCTGCGGCTGGTACGGACGTCGCTCGGCAGGAAAAAACGGCGCGAGAGATTGCGAAAACTCAGAACTCTATACGTAAAAAGTACAGAGAGTTAAAAACCGGTGAGATAGAAGAGGAGATCGCGCTGGAGAGGCGACTCAAGCCGATCGTTCAGCCGTTGAAACGAATCGCCGAGAACACCGCGCGAGACGGCCGAGGGAATCGACCCAATCACGTTCGTCGGCGCTAAGAGGAAACGCGAAACCGATGACGACGACGAGCCACCGTCTAGATCGACGAAGAGACGCCTCTCGTCGAGATCGCCCTTGATCGCGATGGTGAATCCCGCGATTAGAAACGCATCGGAAGAATCGATCTCGAACGCGCAATGGGGACCGTTAGGTCGCAAATATATGGGCACGCTTCTAAGCGGGGACAGACAGAGCGAGATTGATCACGTTTACGGGGTGTACTTCGACTTAGACGGCTCGATGCTTGGCGACAGGCGATTCGACGTGACCGCCGATGATAGCGTAATCGTGGGCGACATGCGATATCCGGATACCCCGGGCTTATACGAGTTGATCTTCAAGAGACTTCCCGACGACGCCGTGTACACGGAGAACGACAAGCAAACGTACAAGAGTATACTGTTAACTACAAACGCCCATCGGCGTGGTCACAACGCGCTTATGCTCATTCTAGGACACAAAGGTTTCAAGTACAAGCATATCATCGCGCCGCTATTGCTCGATAGAGACAAAAGTGGCGCTGGTACTGGTAAAGCGAGAAAAAAGGGATCGATTCTGTTCCATCCGCTATGCGGGTGAGAGACAAAGGAATCGAGTACGTTCATTGGGACAATCCCAACGAACTAGTCGATCGTCTTCGATTGCTCGATGCCTCTAGACGAGCTGGCAACGACGCTCACGACAACGAGATTCTATCAATACTCGAGGAGCTTCGCGAGATCGACGCGATCGAGTAAAACGCGGCGCGCGCTCGCGGCGACCGGTATTCCCGTTATGTTGGTGTACAAGTTCGGAAAACCGTTGGAGTCGTTCGGCGGAGGCGACAGGGCACGCTCACGACCGTCGATCGATTCCTTGCGTTGCTATGTGCGTAATAACGCGCTCTGTCTAAGTGACGATTACTACAACGCTAGAGACAAAATCATACGGCGTTTAGCCGCACCTAAAACCGATACCGACGCCGCGAGTAAAAGCTACGTGGACAGCGCGTTTCGAGACGCGGAAACGAAAATCTCCGAGACGAGCGAATTTTCGGCGAGCACTCGAACGTTGCTGTCGCAGATGAACGAGAAACGGTTAGATCGATCGGCGAATTGGAGGAATCTATGACGCGCGTAGCCAGATTGTTTCTCAAATACGATATGCAGATCGCTGAGATTACGAGCAGATTATCGCGCGCGGTAGATTCGTTACCCGTGAGGGCATGATGTCCGTGAACAAATTCGGAAAGTCTCTGGAGAGGCAACGCGGCGTTGACGATCGTTCGACGATCGCATCCCTGCGGGCGTACGTGTGTCGCAGCGCGCTCTACCTTAATCCGGACGACTACGACGTCAACAGACGCAAGATACGCCATTTGGATACACCGATCGACGATACCGACGCGACGACCAAGGGTTACGTCGACAACGCGCTTCGCGTAAGGAGCGAGGAGTCAAAAGTTCTAACGAACGAGCTACGAAAACAGCTGAAAGATATGAATAAGCGAATTCGGAATATTCTCCTACAGTATTACGACGTAAAAACCGAAGTGGACGTTCTGCGACACCTCGAGAAGAAAAGCGAAGCCTCGCTCGTCGATCACGACAAACGAATAGAGGAGACGAGAGACGCTGTGGAACGAGAGCTCGAAAAACGGGACGAATCGCGAGAGAAAGATCTGAGCGAGATCCGAAGGTTTATCGAGACGCTCGGTGACACTCAGGAGAAACGAACGCGACATTTAGAGGAATCACTGCGACAAATCGAGGAGAGAGAAGGGAGGCCTCGCTCGTCGATCTCGATAAACGAATAAGGGAAACGAAACAAGCGCTCGATAAACGAAACAACCAACGAATTAAAGATCTGCTTATGTTTCAACGTGAGTTGGGACGAACGGAGGAAAAACAGGACAAAACGCGAGCTAAAGACTCGAGCGAGATCCGAAAGACCGTCGAGACGCTTGGCGACGCTCAGGAGAAACGAACGCAGATTCTAGAGGAATCACTGCGAAATCTAGAGAAATTCCTGCGAAACGAGCTCGACGCGTCGTCGACGAGCCGCGAGAGAATATCGACGAACGTGGAGAATCTCGCGCGTAGCGTGACAGATCTGACGAGAATCGCCAAAGAGCTGACGGACAAAGTGGTAACGAGAGAAACGCTGGACAAGACGCTGACCTCGTTGAACGTGGATAAAATAGTGACTAGAGAAACGATAAACAAATTACTAGTCGCACTAAAAAATGGATATTCCAAATACCATGAAACACGCGATTAACGTTTGGAATGAGGAACAGGAGCGAACGCGCACGAATAAAACCAACGCGAATCGCGTTTCCTCGTAAAATCAGCGATGAGCGTCGAGAAGAGGAGACTCGTCGAGGAGCTTCACACGCCCGCGCGAAGAAACTTTCCGCGTCGTCGAGTCATGGTGCGCGGTTACGACGACCTGTGGCAGGCCGATGTCGTCGAGATGCGTCCGTACGCGCGACGAAACAAAGGCTACAACTACGTGATGACGGTCATCGACGTGTTGAGCAAATACGCTTGAGCTGTGCCGCTGAAGAGCAAGAGCGGAGGCGAGGTAGTCGCGGCGTTATCCAAGATATTTCGCGACGACGCTCGACATCCGCGAAATCTACAAACGGACAAGGGCAAGGAGTTCTACAACGCCTCCGTAAAAGCGGTTACTGAGGTACGATATACGCCACGTACTCGACGTACTCGGTGATGAAAGCGGCGGTTGTGGAGCGATTTAATCGCACGCTCAAGAACAACATGTGGAAGCTCTTCACGCTCAACGGGTCGTACAGATGGCTCGACGCTCTACCGCGTTTAATCTCGGAGTATAACAACCGCGCGCATCGAACGATCGGAATGCGACCGGCAAACGTAACTCCAGCCATTGCCAAGAGATTCCTCTCCACGGTATACAGTCACTTGAAAATCGCAGCCCCCGCAAGATTCAAGGTGAACGATCCGGTACGCGTCAGCAAGTTCAAAACGATCTTCGAAAAGGGATATACGCCTAACTGGACGACTGAGATTTTTCGAATCGCTAAGATGCAACGCACGAATCCCGTGACGTATCTGCTGAAAGACTATCGTAAAGCCAATAGCCGGAGGGTTTTACGAACACAAGTTACTGCGAGTTTCCAATCTCGATATCTATCTCATTGAGAAAGTGCTACGTAGAAAGAACGATAGAGTTTTTGTCAAATGGTTAGGAATGGACAACACACATAACTCTTGGGTTCACAAAACAGCTGTATTGTAATGAATAAAGAGTGTACAGTATTACTTATTCTATATTGGTACAAATTTTTACTTATTCTATATTGGTACAAATTTTTTATACTACATTAGTATATAATAACGGTATCTTATAATGGCCCCATGGTAATGTATTGGTGGAGTTGGGTATTAAGTATCGCTTGTCGTCGTGAGGACTCAAAGCTAGCTTCAGTTCGGACACGGTGTAAACCTCGTGCAGCATCGAGCGTATACACGCCTGACGTCTCGATTGCTGCGACGATTCGTTCAAGCAACGCGCGAAATCCTCGAACGTTATCGTTTTCGCGACGGTACTCCTCCTGACGCCCTTTATTCTCTTCGTATCGCTCTTTCCCAAAACTCTCAGAGCGTACATCTTCGCCTCCTATAACTCCGTCATGATCGCTCCGTTGTTCTCGTCTTTCATCAAACCAAGAACCTTCTTATTCGCGCGCGATATATCGTACGCGTTGTCGTCGGAATAATTGCTGGTGTCGAATCTCGCGATATCTCGCTTCATATTCTCGTAAACGTTTCGACATTCCAGAAAATATATCAAGCTATCGGTGTACATGATTTTGCATTTAGAGCGATAGAGCGGCATCATATAATCGTAATGAAAATCGTACAATCGCATCTTGGATATCTCTAGAATGCACATACCGACGTAGATTGGTTTGTTAAATTGAACCTCGAGTTTGCGTAACTCGATAGCCATGAGATTGTCGACGAAAACGCTCTTACTGTGAAAATTCGGTTTCGCGATCAGCGCCTCGGCGCCATATCTTCCGTCCCAACGCGTCACGAGTCTCACGTCTACGTAATTGCGCACGTTTTCCATTGTTTTGCCGAAAACCGCGTTATTCATCAGCTTATACAGATTCCTCTCGAACTCGTTGCTCGCACGAGTTCTCCGTTCCGTATTAAGCTCGATGTACGCGCGCAACCAAGGAGACTGCGCGAACCGCAACGCGCGATAGATCTTCGTCACGCGTAAACCGTGTCGCACGCACTGCTGAAGATTGCGATAATGCGTCACGTAACGCGACTTGTTATAGAGCGTAGCGAGTAGCTTTTCGTTTCGATTTCCCGGCGGTCTTTCACGCGTCGGGCAGAACGGAAGATCCGCGTGATCGTCGTGAAGATGTCGCGGATACTCGAGATCGATTTCTAGAATATAACCGATATCGGAGTCAGATGGCACGGACATAATATCAAGACCCTCGACATCCTCGACCCACCGAAATTCCGCATACGGTAAAGGTTCGCACATGGCCTAGCCGTAGAGATTGTTCACATCGTAGTACATGAGATACGACGACGGCTGAGACGAGTCATATGACGATTCATATTGGTTATTAACTCGCGCGTATCTGTTCGAGCATTGGCTTAAATCACCACGTATACCGCGCTATACGAACATCACCATATCGATATCGGTAAGCAGATCGAATCGAACGTTCGTGTATTTCAACATAGCGTCCCACGTATATTCCGGTAATGTAAAATAATGCGCTGGATCCAAATTGTAACTTTCCATACAAGTATCTCGAAAATTTTTAAAAACATCTGCCAAAAGAAGCACATCCGTTTTCAAATATAGATCGCTGTATTCGCCGAGAGTTTTCACGTGAAAACGCTCCCATATCCTTCGCGCGTGTTTGTAATCACTAACGCTCACAGTTTCACCAGTTAAAGAACTGTAAAAGGCTTCGATCGGCTGTAATTCGGTCACTAACAGTTTATCAACGCTATCGATGTACTCGTACGGAAATACACCCTTGCGCGTGAGCAACTCGAAATCCTCCGCGATGAGATCGGAAAATTCGAATCGCGAGATCCTCAATTTTTCTCGATCTAGATACGAGGCTACTTTTTCTAAACTAGTATTGAGAAACTTAAACGAATCCACAAAACGTAGCTTAACACAATTTTTCCATTTTCCGTACGCCGAATCGTTGACGATTTTTGAAAACGCGATGTAATTCTCCTTAGTCAACGGTAACAAATCGACTCTACCCTCGAAAGCGTTCGCTATATCCTTAATAATGAAATGTGCATCATAATCGTATAGATTGTGAAAAAAAAAACGGGAATAACGAACGCGTTCTGATAGTTCAAATTGCAGCTTGCGTGCGCGGGTCCTCTGTATCGTCCGGTAAGATGACAGTGATCGCGCACGCAAATATCGTACGACTCAACGCTCCTTCCGCACACGTGACAATTTGTCGCCTTTTGAAAAGCGCTCTGCTCATTCGGCGTGAGCTCCGACATCGGTACGCTCGCGCACAGAATCTTCTTCACGCGACACGCGAGAGCGCGCAGCTCCTCGACGAACCACGAGATGCAGTCGTCACCTTGGCGAGATCTATACACGGATACGATTCCGTTGTACGTGCTACGCAAATAATATCCTACGCTAAACGCCTTGTGGTGTTGATAGGCGAATTTATTGTCGAGACTCTCACTGAATTGTTGATCTCCCTTTTCTAAGACGCACTCCAGATGTGCATACACGACGAATCGTAGTCTCTCCTTTCTGTCGTGATTGTGAAAAGAGAGCAACTTGTCGTCCTCGCTCGGAAGAATAACGGTCGTTCGCTCTTCCGCACTCGACGCTATGCGCGACCAATTTCTCGTCTGAATAAAAATAATGTAGACATCTGAAAAAATACAATTTATAATTAATACAAAATTTATCTCGCGACGAGCATAATCTCTCTTACGCTTACCGGTCGCATATGTATTTTTTTTCCTTATGCTTGTTTATTTGCGACGTTAACAGTCGAGACAGGTGCTTTATCCATACGAAATGACCGACGCTATCGCTGCGCCGCTCGTTCGACAGATAGAGCAAATTTACGTGCGTAGACTTTTTGTTCCCCGTAAGCGACAAAGGAACGATCATGATATCGTTCCTCCCCGTTTTCTCTCGAATGGCAAATACGTTAATAGACAAATCGTTAAGACGTTCGAATCTAGCGATGTTTCGTAGTGTCATAGGAAAGTCAATACCATCGAAATTCAGCACCAACGAATAGTGAGGATACGACGACGATCTATCCGAGTGTACATCAACGGGATATAGAGCGGCCATCACCGCCCACGCGAAACACGCGTTGTCGTGTGAACGTACATTAATCACGGCTCTCTTATATTTTATCTTTGGAGGAAGTAACATCCAACATCCAGCGTGCATGGGATTACACTTATTTACATTAATCATTAAATTTAATATCCGAAGTAACGCCCAACCGCTATCGCGTTCCTGAAATTTCTCCAGCGACGTCAGAACAACATTCATAACGTCTCCGTCGTACCATTCTCGTAGATCGGACATACCGACTAGCTGACAATTCCTCGTGCGAATGCTCTTAACGGCGCTCTTATCATTCGCGACAAACTCCCCGTGAAACACGGTGTTGACCTTTAAACACGCGTGCATATCGAGATCGACTCGCACTCGCTCGAGCACCGTGGCCTTCGCGTCCTCGAGAAATCGTCGAGGTTCGACGTACTCAATGTTTACCACAGCACCCGTTCGTACGCGATTCGCGAAAGCCGTCTCGATATCCACCCATTCGAATCCCTTCGAACCATCGTATCCTGTACCCAAGTAACTAAAACATCGACTCAAAGCGAATCTCGCACCCTCCAACTGCGCTACTCGAGAGACCAGAGAATTTATCGTTCCGATAACCGTAGGATCGACTCTATTCTCACATCTATCTCTCAAGACCTCGAGACACTCGATACACTCCTGTTCCCAAATACGATAGGCGCACACCCCTTCAACCCCCGCCGCTCGTTCGAGAAGGTCGCGACTCTTCTCCTTATCGCAACTTCCCACACTGTGTTACCCCAACTGTCCGTAGGAAGGACGAATTTAACGTCTCGAACTTTTCTCTCTCTCGCTGTTCTCTCTGTAGATTACCGCTCTATCGCTCAGAGCGAGCAACGTTTCGATCCATAGTTTCTCTCGCGGACTCTTCATATCGATCCCCCGTCGCAAGTGATATGTGGCCAAGTTCCAGCGAACATCTTCTCTCGCCACCATCCACTCCTCGTCGTTACCAGGCGCGATAGTCTCGTGACACTCTAAACTATCGTCACTTTCGATAATTAACTCGCAGCGATCGTCGTCGAGATCGCGATACGTCACGTTACGATCGAACGCGCGTAAAAGCGAATCGTCGCTCTCGCTCGAAGACGAACCACCGTTAAGCGCGACTGCTTCCATATACGTTCTTAACAATGGGAGAAAATGCCTCTCACGACTAGATATATACTCCGAGGCAGCGTCGAAAACGCGATAACCGCGACATTCCGAAATGACAAAACACGTGGTATCTTACATAATCAGAACACGCGTCTTCCCGTTGCAACGAAAACAGGATGCGCTAGATCCCCCCCGCGGAAACCGTCTAGACACAGAACGCGCCTAAAAATACAATAGAGTAATAAATTAATAACAATAGAGTAATAAAATATTCTCTCGTCACCTCTACAACGATTCTCTCCTCGCGCGACCTCCATCTCTCTCATACATTCCCAATACCGTTGCCCTTGATATAGCACATTAAATCTCTCATTATTAACACTCGTGCGACGATTTCCTCCTCGCGCGGTTCCCACCTCTCATCTCTCATACGTTCCTGATAATATAACGTCATTCTCGGTATCGCTAATTGAAGACTCCCGACTCGTCGTCGATCCGCCTCTCGTCCCCGCGATACGCAAACGAACCAGAAAAAACTCCGTCTGTTACGTCAAAATCGCGGGGACCTCTCCGATAATCTCAGCGACAAATTAGTGAAAACGCTCTTGAGGAATTTCGGCAAATTACACGGCTGACCTTGCGTTTAATCAGACGTCGGGTGATTATTTGACTGTAAGCGGATCAGTGCAACGGAGAAATTGGTTAGCCGGCGCGATAAAATGCCGTCGGGAGCGGGATTCGTCTCGTCAAGGTAATATCGTCCGCAGATGTTCTCTATGGCGTTACCTAATTCCCTGAGCACTTCTAGAGACACGGTGAAAACCTCGGTGCATTCAGGGCAAAGCTCAATGTCGCGGACTATTACAAGATTGGTACGGCAGCAATCGCAATGATCCCGGGCGGAAGTATACCCAAACTGGAACGCGTGAGCAATTCAAGACGATACGTAAGAGTCCCCTCCGGTATTTCTTCCTTGCATCGAAAGCAAAGATATTCGGCACTATTAGGGAGTGACTCGGCGATAGCGTCGTCTACGCGTCGATATCCAAACGTGGTAAGGCAACGCACCGTACTCCTATGATATCTGTATACGGCGCCTGGGTGAGTGCGCGAATCTCGTGGCTCGAGAAAACAAGGCGGGCACATTACGTCAAATAACGGGAATTAATATTACGCGGCGAATATTTAATGTTAAAATGATATTTCGAAACTGGAATATTTCCGTGCGCAACGATAAAACGGCTCAGAACCCTACATGCCTTAGGGGAAAGTGGCAAGGGAGGCAAAAAAGGGGTCGGTCGTAAAACCCTTCCGGTAGAGTGATGCAACTATGCGACGGTCGGTCGACGCGAACAAAGCGAATGACGCAACCCGAAAGAATCCTGTGCGCGAGTACTCTTATATTCGTTCACATCTAATTTCTTTATACTTGATATTTCACTGCTGTAAACATATGCCCGATGAGAAAACGCGAAAGCAATCGGGAATAAAACTCAATGTAAGATTCTCACTTACCTTTCGGTGTTTACTCTGCGCAGATACTCCTTGAGGGAGATACGCGGTCGAAAGCTGCTTCCCTGGTAAGCTGCTACGGGTACGGATGGGGCTGGTAAGGCGCTCCAGAGGCGATCGTACACGAGGAGTTCGTACTCGCCGTCATAGGTCACTTCTTCGCCGATGATCGCGTTATGGTCGTAAATCGCGGCCACGTGGAGGTCGTATTCGAGTCGCCGAAGTGCGTTGTTATGACCCGCGCGATTCTTCCGTGCCTTAGGCATTCGGCAGAGGCTCTAGGCGTATATTATACTTAATTAAAAGGTTAGGGTTAGGATATTGCATTCGGCTGCGAGCCAATTACGCCTTATGGTTCGGCGTCGCGTTAGAATGCATGAGCTACCGCGTGCTCGAAGTCCGATGTTTCCTTTGTGGTAAGTGCGGATGACGCACAACACCTTGCCCCCAGAAACGATCGGAATTCTTGCTTTAACTGTTAATTGTTCGGTAAAAGAAGACTTGAATTTATGATGAACGCCCGTTGCCTCTTTAGCCTCGCGAACACATCCGTTTATCGGAATCTCGGAGATAAGGAATGAAATAATGAAGAACACGTGGCGTTAAATAGAAATCGTTATATTTAGATATTCACTGAATTTACACTCACGGAATATTAACACTATATATATCAAACTAGAATTTGAACTATTAATAGGATTTGAACTAAAACTAGAGATTGAAACAATTTGAACTAAATCTAGAAATTGAAACACGCTTATACTTGAACGAGACGATGCTCGCGCGGTGTTCACTAGTCGACGACGCGCACAAGAGTGAACGAGTATGGCCGCGTGTTGTAACGCGTGCCTGCGGCGGCGCTGTTGCGCAACATGGCGGTAGCGTGGGTACGCCAACGCACGTGGCGCAAGATGGCGGATGGCGGCGCCAACGCACGTGGCGCTCGCGGCGGTCATAGACTATAGAACTAGACTAGACGTACATATCTGTAATGGTCGTTGGTCGGCCAATCAGCGCGCGGCTGACTGGGGATGATGCGCGCAACAGCAACGCGAGCCTTATTATATTAATAATTTTACAATTAATTAGAGTTATTGTTAGCATGATTTTTTATTGTTATTTATCATTTTATTTATTATTATTTAATTTTATTACTTATTTTAGGAAAAATGCTTACTATTGTCGGTTATCTAATAATTTGCAACCTACGGGATTGCCTATTTTATTATAATACTTATATTTATTATAGTGTATATTTACTGGCGGTAAGGCGCATCACGTAGTATGTTGACGGCAGGAGAGCCGATTACTGCCAACTTTAGCGGCTGGAATAATGGCGCTTCTGCGCAGGTGGGATAAAAGGAGAAGGAAAAATTTTACCCGTTGGCTCTCCTGACGTCACACGTCTCTCTTGCGGTTAATCTTATTCTCATACATATTCATATATATACAATCCATAGTTATATTACGATTATAGTACATACCTATATGCACACTTAGTTGCGCCAATTGTTGCCAACGCGCTCTCTTCTTGTTCTCTCCTTCTCGTACGCGGCTGACGAAACGACACCGCTTTTCCTCCAATACTTGCGATGAGCGCAAAAAAACATCTCGTCGTCATCGTTATCGTTGAATACATCGTAATAGCCGCTTTCGCGAAAATTCACCATGTACTCCTGTCGTCTGCTAATCTCGATCGGCTTCTTCTTTTCGTAGAGTATCTCCAGTAAAAGATTATATGCCATCTCTCGATAGTGATGACATACACACGCCTCTATTATCTTTTTAGGTGAAATCTCACGCTGAGGCGGAAATCGACAACTGCGCCTCTTTAACTGATTGGAAATTGGTGTGTATTGTCCTCTCACGACGTACTCCGTCACATTGACTGATGGATACGCCGTCACATTTCGCAATGGAGAAGACGTTAGATCATCCAGCGAATAGCATCAACACATCTCATCGTCGTCGATCATTCGTGTCTCACATAGCTGGCACCGATTCGCTACTTTAACAGTTCTCGTCATCGTAAACACACGGGCGACAAGTATCGCTCAAAAGAATCGCCTCGACGACGCGTCAAATCGCAACGTTCTACAAAACAGGACAAGCGGTACGCGCTATATCCTCATAGACACCTAGACATAAAACATGACTAAGGCGACGTAACAAATCGCAACATCCCGCAAAAAACAGGATGCGCTAGATCCGGCGGAAAACGCGAATCGCCTCGACGACGCGCCTAATCGGGACGTTATGGAAAACAGACACGCGCCTAAGGCGACGCGACAAACCGCAACATCCTGCGAACGACGCGAATCGCCTCGACGACGCGCCCGTTATGGAAAACAGACAATCGCCTAAGGCGACGCGACAAACCGCAACATTCTGCAAACAATGTCTAGACACGAGCACGCCTAAAGCGACGCGACAAACCGCGGCATCCCGCGAAAACAGGACGCGCTAGACCCCGCGGAAAACGCCGCGGGAAGCACCACACCCCGCGAAAGACGCTAGGGTGACGCGACAAACCGCGGCATCCCGCGAAACGGGACGCGCTAGATCGCGCGGAAAAAAAAACGCTAGGGCGACGTCGAGGACGCGCCCGAGGTCACGCGGAGAGCGCCAGACCGCGCGGAAAACGCTAGACCGCGCGGAAAACGCTAGACCGCGCGGAAAACGCTAGGGCGGCGTCGAGAACGCGCCCGAAAAGAAAACGCTAGGATGACGTCGAGGACGGGGGAATCCGACCCGGGGAAACCCCGCGACCGACTTACCGACCGAGAGGGACAAACCCGTCTCGACGACCGCCAGAGGGATCCACCTTCTCTTCTTCCCAGATACGAACCTCCTGGGGAAAGAAAACCATGCTCCCCGGATTCGAACCCCCGAGGAAAGAAAACCATTCTTATCGACAGGATTGGATACGAACCTCCTGGGGATTCTACGACCCCCCTCCCCCTCACCCCCCTTTGTCTCCGAGGGGCTTAGGACCCCCTGTGGTTATTTACTTACTGGATCAATTAGGAAGCAAAATATTTTAGTGTGTTCGATTTGGCCTCGGATTCCATCAGATACCCATGCATGAGCCCGATGCACATAAAACTGCTTTCTCAACGCCCTTTGAGTACTCATAATATCATTTCAAAGAATGCCGTTTGGGTTAAAAAAGTGCTCCGGCCACTTTCCAGAGGCTCATGGATCAGGTACTGACGGGTTTGCAAGGTAACGAACTTTTCGTATTCCTCGATGACATAGTCATATGCGCCAGTTCTTTGAAAAAGCACGAAACCAAATTTAATAAACTTGCTTCCCGATTGAGAAACGCCAATTTACGCTTGCAGCCAGACAAGTGCGAATTTTTGCGAAGGAAATGACCTACCTAAGCCAATAATAGGAGAAAGGGGAGTACAACTCGATCCCCAAAAGGTGAAAGCTGTGCAACAATTTTCACACCCGACGAATGCTAAAAATATAAAACAGTTTTTAGGACTAGCGGGATACTACCGCAGATTCATACCCAACTTCTCAAAAATCACGCGTCCATTGATTAATTTATTAAAGAAAGAAAGTTGTCTGGGATGAGGAACAGAGCCAAGCTTTCTCCTTATTGAAAAATGTTTTCTGTACAGAGCCATTTCTACAATACCCCGATTGTACACAACCATTTGTTATTACCACCGACGCTTCGAAATACGCTATAGCCGATATACTCAGTCAAGGAATAGGTAAAGATCTATAGCATACATCTCGTGCATGCTAAATTCAGCGGAACAAAACTATTCAACAATCGAGGAACTATTCGCTATAGTCTACAATATCAATTATTTCAGACTATACGTATATGGCAGAAAATTTACACTAGTTACAGACCATAAACCTCTCACATGGCTACATTCAGTCATGGATGTCCAGACTGGTTCGATGGAGGCTGAAACTAACCGAATATGAATAACGTAATATACAAAGCAGGCAAAAGCAACGAACGCAGATGCTCTCTCTAGAAACCCTGTAGTTCAAACTCTCCCACTTGAGTATCAACCCAAATCCGTTCCTGAATCACTTAACCTTGAATACAATTCCGATGAACCAATATTCGAATCCCCTTCACTCAAAAAACTATCACCAAAGATCCATGCAAAAACATCTCCCTAGACGACTATGACAGTGACAGCACGTCCTCCGATAATAACAACGATAACAATGACAGTACAGACGATAGAGGCCCTATTTGACAAGATAAATACATCAATCAACCCTCGGGAAAAATTTTTGACTGAAAAAAATAAAATAATCAAAATAATCACCTTGCGCAACAGAAAGATAATTTAGTTATCTTTGTTACAAATAACGGAAAACCCATAGACACCGGAGCTCACGACCGAGCACGGTATGTTACCAAAAGTCGATAATATGGAAACAGAAAAACCCAAGATAATAATAAATAAAAATCGGCATATAATCGCACATTAGTTATCGAAGAAAAAATATCTGCAGTCATTGAGTTAAAAAACTTACAAGATGCAATAGGCTCATTACTAAAGTTTGATTCGCAAGTCGCGAACTCAACCTTATCTCAGTATCAATAAGCAAAGGAGCAATCGGAAATATCGAGTGGAATACAGTATACAAAATCTTGCGCGATATCTTTTGGAACAAACATGTAGAAATAATAATTTGAATCATAGGATCAAAACGTCGTCAATAGAAAAGACAAGACCTAATTAATGAAAATCACGCGTCAGCCCTAGGAGGATATAAAGGGATAACGAAAATGTATAGATGCTTCAAAGAAAAATATTTCTGGCCTATGAAAGAAGATGTACAGCGAATAATAAATAACTGTCGGGAATGTCAAATAAAAAAACTGGTCAGAATAAAACCGCGTCAGCCAATTATTTTAACCGATACCCCTGACAGAGCATTCGAAATATCCATGGATATTATGGGTCCACTCCCGACTACTGCATTGGGTAATTCCTATATCTTTACGATTCAAGACCTACTCACTAAACATTCTACTGCTATACTATTAAAAAATCCAGCTGCTATTGACATAGCAGAAGCCTTCACGAATGAGTTTATCTGTATTCACGGTGCACCAAAAGCAATATTGATAGATCAAGGAACGCACTTCCTTAACAGTTTAACGCGAAATATTGCACGAAAGTTTTGCATTAGACACTTTAAAACTACCGCCTATCACCTGCAATCAATGGATCAGTCGAAAGATCACACCAGATATTATGGAAATATCTCAAACAGTTCGTACAAAATAATGAATGGGACAAATGCTTAAAATTAGCGAACTTTTCCTATAACATCAGCGTACACAAAAGTACTCGTTACACACCGCATGAACTAGTATATGGTAAATTAGTTCGAACACCCGCTAGCGATGTTAGCATAGAAAGCAAACAAAATGAGAGTTACACCAATTATTTAGAAACACTGTACAATAAAATATATCAAGCGCAAAATATAGCCCGCGAAAACTTAACAAACGCAAAACAAAGATCTAAACATTACTACAATAAGAAAACGAGAGGACGTACTCTTAAAATAGGAAATCAAGTTTATTTATTAAAAGAATCCGCAAAAAACAAGCTGTTAGATCAATATACAGGATCATACGAAATTGTAGAAATTTTAGGTAATTGTAGAAATTTAGAAAATTTTAAGAAATAATAACGTTAAGATATTAATTAAGCCCAGAAGAACGTTGTACATCAAGATAAACTAAAAAGGATGGAGAATCGGTGCCTCTCCCCCACTGGATTTCCACCAAACGATCCGACATTTATCAGACGCAGGGCCGAAGGAACCAGTGCACCTTCAACCATAGAACCATCATCATGTACCTACAAATAATTACTCTCATGGCATTGCCAGCCCTGGTATACAGCCTGATAGGCTCTAACTGCGGAGGAACAGGAATAAACATCACTACTCTATCGCTATTAGATATAGGAAACTGTGACCTGGAAGACATCGAACCAACAGAGACCAACGTCTATATCCAACTTATGCAAATATTCGAATACAAAACAGTATCCGTATACTAATGCAAACTCAAAATTGACCGAACGATTTATTAGGTGTACAAAAAAGTTCTGAGCTTTAGATTTCATACAACCGAAATAACAATTTAAATTTTATATATCTTCCGCCCTTTTGCGGTTTTAAAGCGTTGACATTTGGCCTTCTAAAATGCCATACGGTTTGGCATTTAATGCACATAACCTCAAAAATCAGTAATGTTCACGATGGCAATAACAAAAGAGCATATTCGATTTTCCATCCACTTCGCGTTTCATCTGAAGAAAAATGCTGCTGAAGCCACTGCAATGATTTGTGCTGCAAATGGAGAGAATGCTGTAAGTCATACTACATGTAAAGTATCAAAGTATCAAAAATTTCGCCAAGGAGATTTTAGTCTTGAAGATGAACCGCGTGCTGGACGCCCTCAAAAGATTGAAACGGACGAATTGCAAGCACTGCTGGATACAAACTCTGCGCAAACTGAAAAGGAGCTTGCAGAACAGCTTGGCATTACGCAGTAAACCATTTCCGTATGTTTACATACGATGGGAAAGGTTCAGAAGAAAGGCAGATGGGTTCCGCATGAATTGTCCGAAGACAACAAAAATCGTCGGCGTGACACTGCATTCACTTTGCTTTCAAAGTTCTGGAAAAAAGATTTTCTGCACAAAATCATTACAGGCGATGAAAAGTGGATTCTTTATGATAACCCTAAACGTAGAAAATCATGGGTTGACCCTGGTCAACCTTCGACATCGACGCCAAAGCCCAATATCCACGCCAAAAAAGTTTTGCTCTGTATCTGGTGGGATTGGAAAGGTGTGTTGTATTACGAGTTGTTACAACCGGGTGAAACAATCACGGCAGACCGCTATCAACAACAATTGACTAATTTGAGCGATGCATTAAAAGAAAAGAGGCCATTTAGTGACCAAGGATGTCGTAAAGTGATCTTGCTTCATGACAATGCTCGACCATGTTGCGAAAGCGACTCAGGACTATATCTTTGCGTTAGGCTGGGAACTTCTCCCGCACGCGGCATATAGCCCAGACATGGCGCCTTCCGATTACTACCTATTCCGGTCGCTGCAGCATCATTTGGCTGATACACATTTCGTGAGATTTGAAGAGATACGAAAATGCATTGATGACTTTATCGCTTCAAAGTCGGTGAGTTTCTACCGTCAAGGAATTCGCAAGTTACCCGAAAGATGGCAAAAGGTCGTTGATGCAAACGAGGAATATTTCGCTGATTAATATTTTTTTGTTTGTTTTTGAATAAAGATTGAATTTTACAAAAAAAAGCTCAGAACTTTTTTATACACCTAATATTATTGTGGCATGCACTCGCATGCCTCAATTGTCACAGAAAGAAGGAAACAGTATGTAAAAAAGATAGGAGTGTATAACTGTAAAAAGCTCCACGAAACAGGAATCATCTCTTTGGACATCATCGACCATTTGATCATAAACGCAATCAATCATCGCAGTATGACCCTCGCCGGACAAGCCTTCAGCGATGGACGATGCTCAGGAACCCAGTACACCGACGGCTATGGCACATGGGAAAACATAATCATATAAGCAGCAGTAAAAATCACATTAAAAACTTTCACTACACCTCTTAGAAGATCAACAGATCGAATAACACTCTCTTCAGGAATTTAATGTTCTGCAGCCCAGGGAGGCTGTAACGATTATGATGTACAGAAACTTACCTATCATCCCATTGTTTGACAATTGTCATTTTAACAAATATGACGTCCTATATGAAGGGACCGCTACTAACTCTCTCCGAGAGACAACCAAACTACGTTTGAAATCTACACGGTGATTACTAAGGATACTACCTTTGGTAAAAACCATCGAAACTAACGTTTATGGGTATAAGCTCTATCACACCGAGCATCCAAAATTACTCTTCGAAACGCAAAGAGGAAGAATATTTCAATCGAAATCTCCGTCGACAACCTCGACATCTTTTCCTACATAAACTCAAAATTCGTTTACGTAGAGAAACATATAAACTAGCTAACCCAGCTCTATAAAGATATAATGAAGCAGAAATGGAGTTCTACGGAAAAACATATCCTGCAAAATGCTTTATCATTATCCAGCATTGCCCCTGACGAAATGGCATTCAAGATAATGAAATTTCCAGAATACACCATGGTAACCACAGGAGAAGTGATTTACATAATAAAGTGTGTGCCGGTACAATGCCGAATCCGTCGCACGGACAATTGTTACAACGAGTTATCTGTGACTCACAATAACTCGTCTTACTATTTTCTTCCGAGATCAAGAATTTTATCAAAAATTGGGACAGTGAAGGACTGCAATGAACTTCTACCAAACATGTTCAAGGTAGAAAATATTTGGTATAGAGCAACAAATTTTGTAGAATCACTATCATCACCAATCATTTAGCCACTAACCAAGCCCGCCTGGAGATATGTAAGTCCGGATATTCTGGCCACCAGCGAAATATACACATCTGAGGACCTGGACAAACTTCGCAATCACATCATGTTCAGTCGAGAACCTTTCATGCTAAATACCATTGCGAGAGGAGCAATGGGCCAAGACGTCCCGAGAGGAAGCATCTCCATGATAAATCTACTCGATGAAGAGTCCCTGGATCACATTGCCGAGAGCGCAGGCAAACGGCTTTGGGATGGCTTCGTCACATTTGGTTTTGCTAGTGCAGGAGTACTAGTGCTATTCATCATTGGAAAATTAATAAAATTATTGGTGGACACAATCATTCATGGTTATGCAATTAATTCCATTTACAGCTGGATCTCATCGGTGCAATCGTCGGTCACAAATCTGCTGCTTTTCTTAGAAAAACCCAGGAAAAACGAAATCGACAAGAAGCAAGACGCTTCTCTGATAGCAGAATATCATTCAGTAGCCTCCGGACACCAATGAAGGACGAGCAGAGACCAGTGAAATGAAAATCAGTAATAATGAACATTCATACATTGAATTGCGAAAAATATTGTTACAAAAATGCACTCCGTTTATAATTGTAAGTCGTAAATTGTCACGTCAAGCGCGTCGATATACTCTCAAAAATTCCAAAAATCTAATTTTTATATGTTAAATTCGATTATTTCAGCTTAAATGTAATAAAAGTAAAAGGAAAACGACGTGATGCGTCCCTGAGCGAGATGCGTCCTTGCGCACGGAGCATCCCTTCTATGGGACTCGCTGGCGACGGGGCCTCACCAGTCAGCGCCTCCCACGCAAGCGCCGCCGCTCCCACTAGAGCGCCGCCGCACTTCGAGCCGCCGAAAGCGAAGGCGCTCAGTGCAAGAGCTTCTCCGCGCAGTTCACCTCGCGACTCCGGTTGGGGAAGACCTCAACCCGTGGACATATCCCTCACTTAGGGTCGAATAGAGTCGGTCTAGTAATAACTGATATTTCGCCACGTTAGCGTCTAAAGCAAAATAAAGTCATTCCAATTCAAGTTAACAGAAGTCAATTCTCAATTCTAATTCTAACTAGTAAAAACAAGTGATTTGATTTCACTTTTAGTAAGATAAAAGCAAGTATCTATTGTATTCACAGTTAGTTATTACTTACTATAATTGCAATTCATAAATGTATTCGTTTATAATCTTGTTGTACAATTACTCAATTGATTTAATTATATGAAGTGAAAATTCAAATAATGCAGTGAATTAAAAGAATCCTACCCTTCTTAATCTCAGCAAAGCGAATAAATCGACAGTGTTCGCGAGGGATAAGGAGATATAAAGAGAGGAATAGGAGGGATAAAGAGATTTTTCTGAAACATAATTAAATAGAAAAGTGAATGATAAATAATATCAGATCTTTGTATCGATCCTCCGAAGTGGTGTTGTCATGCACTTGCTGCACCGACATCACGATGAGGAACTATAACGATTTGATTATTCAAAATTATAAACTCAAATACTAAATTCTTTGCTAACATTCAAGGCTTTGTGTACTCGTGTTTCACAGAGACGTGCGGCGCTCCCTGAGAGTCGTCCACGAGGCACAACACTTTGACGGGATCGAGAATAGGTACGCGAAACAACATAAATTAATAGAAGATTTTATGATCTTATGCTGCATTGAATTGCGGCGCTCCTCGAGAGACATAACATCTTCAAGATAACGTTATCGGATTGCGTCAACCAGCGCATTCCTTCGTGCACAGTGTACCATATAGAGTCACGAAATAAATTCATACGATGAATTTTTATAGGGAAATCTCTTTGCGATGTCGCAAAAACGCCGTCATCATACTGGACGGAAGCAATCTCTAAAGAAACTCTTTGATAAATTAAATAATAGACTTCCGCGACACTTGCAAAACTTATTAGGTGTCGACTCAGTGTATGATAAAGACTACGAACAGTTATTTAATGGGAACATTTGGTCATCGAAACCGTTCCCTACCTGGAGACTGATCCCAATAACATTCCCAATAACATTCCGGATGCCGAGGCTTCTACCGTTGAGGCACTTCAGGAACAATCCCAGGAAATAACGGTACTAGCAAATCAGGAGCGAGATTCTGCGAGACTCCTACTAAAAAGGTAGGACAGATTCTCTATTGCACGTACTTGAATTACGATCAAATGTGCAGGGGACAGATAGGAAAACTGTGAAAAGTCGAAACCTGCCGCAATCTATATGTACCGCGTAAGCCTTTGTAGATGCATCACTGAATTCGGTTACGAACTATACGGCATAGCTACGGATTATAATAACGCCAGATTACTTTGTGACCACTGTAAGAGAGAAGGTACACATCCTAGACAACAATTTCAGTCAGTGTTGCGTCATTTTATACACATCGGTAACAATAGAGTATCACGAAAGTGCGAATCTTGCCCAACCAATTTGTCAATCAGCAGAGAATTAATTATTTGTGTCACGTCACGGGCGGTGGCGGCGTTCCTAAGCAAATCACCACCGGCACCGGACAAAGGCGAGAATACGCTCGCCTCTCGGCGACGCTGTCAGCAATCGAGCGGCAAATCATCAGCAGCGGTCGGAAGAGTTAAGGAATATTAACATACGAATCCCTGATCACTAGAATAAATGTGCGATTGAGCAACAGGGAATCTAATTCTTAGCATTAGCGCGATCGCGTCTAGCTATTATTCCTCACGGTTAAGCAACGAGACGGAAAAATTCGTGAGTCGGCGCGAGACAATGACGTCAGAAGCAGCGTTAGTATCGTTAAGATAATATCGAGCGCGGACGTGTTCGATAGCCTCTCCCTCTTCTTCAAGTACTTCTAAGGCAACAACGAAAACCTCGGAGCACGTGTCGCAATGCTCGATTTCGCGGATTATCGAAAGCGGGGTACGACAACACTCGCAGTAATCTTGAGGCGCGGTGAATCCGAATTGAAAAGAATGAGTTAATTCCAAGCGGTAAGAGAGGGTGCCCTCGGGGCGCTTATCAATTCCTTACAACGATAGCAGAGAAACTCGGCGCTATTAGGATAATCGTCGGCAGCTGAATTATTTACACGGCGATAACCGAAGGAAGTAATGCAGCGCACTGAATCGACGCGATGTTGGAATACGGCGGCTGGATGCGTGCATGAACCGCGGGTGGTATCAGACCGAGGGAAGCACATCACACTAATTAATTAATAGTATCCGCGAAGATAAAACGCGTCCATGCGTGTCGTTGAATAATATTACGGAATATTATTGGAGCTAAAAAGTTTGAAACAAGCATTTAAGAGTGCATTTGCCGAGTGAAGTCGGACGGGGCAAAAACTATACCCAAAAAAAACAAAGGGGTCGGTCGTAAACCCTTCCGGTCAGGCATTCCCTCTGTAGAAGCGATCGTTGAACTTGCACGGACACGTTCGGCTGACGCAACAGGAAAAATTCTTGACCACGTGGCGATAACGCGAGAAGTATACGCGTATACATATATCTTATAATAATTTGTTTAACAATTTAGCTACTTACCTTTCGTTGGAAGCTCTCTGCAAATAGTCTTGGAGAGAGATTCGCGGCTGGGAGCGGGGTTCTTGGATGGTGCTGGCTGGTGCGGACTGCGCGGGCAGGGCGCTTCAGAAACGGTCGTGCACCAGGAGCTCCCCGTCGAAGGTTACCTCCTCGCCGATGATTGCGTTGTGATCGAAAATCGCGGCCACATGAAGATTGTATTCGAGATGTCGTATAGCGTTACTGCGCCCCGCGCGATTTTTTCGTGCCTTAGGCATTCGACGGAGGCTTTAGGTATATATTATATTTAATTAAAGAAGTGTTGTAGCTAGATCTACAACCAACAATAAAATAATAACTAATAATAAAAGTAGTCCGCATGACAACAAAATTAGGTCACATGAATCTCGAACAGTCTTTCGAAAGACGATACAAATGTGTAACCACCGAAATTGCGGCCAGTCTTTCGAAAGACCGCAGAAATGCATCACGCGAGAACATTGCGAAAAAGCCTATCAGCAAATTCCTAAACTTGGTGATCAAATCGAACGTAATATTGATTAATCAATATCACGCAACCGATCGACGCAATCGATCAGAATGCTAATCGGGCATCGATCAAACTATATAATCGATTACACAAGGCGGAGTGGCAGAGAGTCAAGAATAACGTGCCGTTCGGAATCATTATTATAATTGTCGCGCAAGATATTACACGAGCACGGCGAAGTTCACGCGAGCCGTACTATCAGCGTTTCAAGTGACATACTCGGTCGACGGCCGCCAGAGTAACGCGACACGCGCCGAGCCGCCCGCCGACGTTTAACCATGTGTGAAAAGAAATAACATAAGCAATACTAAATCTACGAAATAGTGCATTGATTAAATAAACCAGAAAAAATAAAGAAAGTGTGTTAGTGATTTCGAGAAGATTTCCTTTCCATTCTTTTGATCTTGCTCGGAGTCCCAACTCCTTAGGCTCAACGAACCCGACTATCCCTAATATTATCGTTGTAGCCCATCTGGGGTACAACATTTTGGTGGCAGCGGTGGGATTGTCAAAACCATCCCCAAGAACAACAACTTGAGAGGATCATCGTTAATCGAGCCAGCAGAATCAAACGAGTAAGTCCCGACGTACTGCATTACGGGCAGAAGAAGGGAAAAATTTTTTTTTTCTTGAAGAAACGAGATAAGACCTGTAATAATAAATTACAAGCAGGCAGAAGAATCAAATTCCCGATAAGCATAAAAATACAAGACCTGTAGAAAACAGGCGGACGGAAAAGGCCCCGTCAAAAAATAAGCCGCCCACGAAATTGTGTCAAGTGTACAGTGCAATATTAATAGAGTGCCGACCTACGACAACGAGTGTCCAGTGGCAGCGGAGCAACGACCAGAGAGTCCACAAGCACCGAGAGCCAGCCAGCGCTGACCGTGTACAACGATATCAGCCAGCAAGGACGCTTCACCGACACGCACTACTACACGCAGCCAACTGACACGCCAGCACAAGCAGCGACCATGCGAGCGTATGCGAATCTTATCTACTAATGTAAGTCCGAAAAATTATATTTTAAAAAGGCGAATGTCCGCAGCGAAGGACAGCGTAGCAAACAGCGTTGCAACTTGGCCAAAAGCGCGGTCAATAAATAATTCTGTAAACTTTACACATACTGTCTCCGCGTTAAATACCGCGAGAAACGCATTAAAAGAAATACGCGATAACGTGCGCCGCGTATTACAATACGATAGCGACGAAGACGTCCACGTAATAACTGAACGCGAATTTCCATACAACGAAAGAGATTACAGCTTGCTCGAACCGAACGACACCGACTCTCTCATTAACACACACGTACAAGCGCGAAAAAACACACACAATGGCTCACTCACCTGTCGAACAACAGAATGAAATCGACAACGAAATTTTACAATTACGACATTCGGTCGAGAGACATGGTGTTGTAGCCAGATCTACAACTAATAATAAAAAGTAGTTCGCATGGCAACAAAACTAGTCCGCATGAAATTCGAGAAAAGTCTTTCGAAAGACGACACAAATGCGTGATCGCCAAAATTGCGATCAGTCTTTCGAAAGACCGCAGAAATGCATCGCGCGAGAATATTGCGAAAAGTCTATCAGCAAATTCCTCAATTTGCTGATCGAACCAGGCGTGATATTGAGCAATCAATATCACGCGATCATCGACGCAACCAATCAGAATGCTGATCGGGCATCGACCAGTCTATATAATCAATCACACAAGGCGGAGTCGGGAGAGAGTCAAGAATAACGTGTCGTTCGGAATCATTACTATAATTATTGCAAGATATTACAAGAGTGCGGCGAAGTCGTGTGTGAAAGAAATAAAATAAGCAATACCAAATCCACGAAACTGTGCATTTATTAAATAAACCAATTAAAATAAAGAAAGTGTGTTAGTAAATTCAAGAAGATTTCCTTACATTCTTTTGATCCTGCTCGGAGTCCCAACTCCCTAGGCTTAACGAACCCGACTATCCCTAATATTATCGTTGTAGCCCATCCGGGGTACAACAATGGACCACAAGAAAGTCGAACGAACCGCCGCGTCACAATCGACGCACCGCCCGATAACACTCTCCTTCGAGAATTAATGGACGAAATACGCGATCTCCGTGTGCAAGTCAACGGATTGAGTCGGCAAACACAATTGCCTATGGGCGAACGAACGAGAATATCACAAGATTTTCTACCGCACCCGTTAGATTTAATTTACGGACGTTCGTATCAAGATATACGAAACCAGCCGGGAAATGCACTGACATTCCTCACACTAAAAGACGCGCGTAACATGATCCCAGAGATCGACGGCACGTCACGAGGACGCGTGTACGAATTTCTAAACGCAAGTACGTACGCGATAAAAAATATACATCCCGCGGATGAACATTCTTTATTAGAAGCTATTCTTTGCACTAAATTCAAAGGCAAGGCCATGATGGATTTCCGAACGCGAGATATAATAAACTTTGAACAATTAAAAAGAGAATTAGAAAAGGAATATTTGAGCAAACGAAGTATCGCACACTTGCAACTCGAATTTAATTCGCTCAAACAAAAACCAAACGAGAATGCACAAGAATTCGGCAGACGAACAGACAATATAGCCATGGAATTATACGAATCCATGGAAGAAGGAAAAAATCATACGGTCGAACAACAACGCGCGATCTTAGAAAATATAAAAGAGCAAGCGCTTTACAATTACCAGAACGGTTTACATGACGAAATTAAATTAATTGTACGATCGCAGCGATACCAAACAATACAGGAAGCAATCGCAGGAGCAACCGCGGAAGAAAAAACGCGAGGACCTAGCATGCGAACGCTAACCTATCGAAACCGACCAGTATTTAAAACGCATACACCTAGTCCCCGTTGTGAAAAATGCGAAAAAATCGGTCATTACGGACACGAGTGTAGGACTAGCCGTTTTTCAAACAGATATACCCTGCCTAAACCAGAAAGACAACCGCGAATAAATACAATTGAAAAACAGTGTAGCTATTGCAAAAAGATAGGACATTTAAGACACGAATGTTGGACATTAAATGGAAAACCGGAAAACAGCAAAAATTCCGGAAAAAATTTTTCGAATTCGCGAAGAGAAAATTCCGCGAAGAATTTTAAAGATAAAAAGAGCGAAACCGGCGAAGATAAATCGACCGTCCCGCGTCCCGCGTCAGAATATCGCGTGGCACACGTCAAGGGGACACCGCTCGTCAACACTGGATTAAATGCGATCACATTACCGATTGCAGAGGCCAAAGGTAGAAAAATAAATTTCTTGTTTGATACGGGAGCATCAGCAACAATAATAAAACTGAAACATGTTCTAGACCATGTCCTAATCTATGAAGAAAAAACTAAGCTAACAGGCATAACAGGACATGAAATAATAACATTGGGCAAAGCACATATTACGGTGCAACTGTCGCGAAAAAAGATACGACACCCCGTATACATAGTGCGAGATAATGCGCCAATGGAATACGATGCAATCCTAGGAGCAGATTTTATTTGGAAATACATGCATTCAACCCAAAAACAAATTTAGTACAATTCCAAAATACAAAATTCAGACTGTACCCATACAGGCGCGTAACCTTAGGGCCGCGCAGCGAAACAATCGTGCAAGTCACGACTAACCAAAATATAATTGGAGTGACGAAACCAGAGGAAATGATACCTGGAATTTTTATTGGATGTTGCCTAGTTGAACCACGAAATTATACATGCCCAATAAATATAATAAATATTACAGAAGAAGAAAAAATCATGCAAGTACCACAAGTAATAATAGAAGAAATAAATATACAAGAAAAAATAACACAAGAATCTGTGAACGCAATACAGACAAAAAATAAAGAGACAAAATTAATAGCTCGAGAAGAGCAAATAAACAATTCTTTGCGCACAGAACATTTAAATGAGGAAGAACGAAAATCTATATTAAGATTATGTCACGAATATAATGACGTGTTCCACTTAGAAGGGGATACATTATCATGCACAACAAAGATTAAGCATGAAATATCTGTACGAACAGATTCATCACCAGTAAACGTACGACCTTATCGTTTACCGGAAAAACACAAAGATGAGGTAAATAAACAAATTCAAGAAATGTTAAAACAAGAAATTATCAGACCGAGCGTCAGCCAATGGAACGCACCACTACTAGTCGTGCCCAAAAAGACAGACGCGTCAGGGAAAACAAAATTACGAATCGTGATAGACTTCAGAAAATTAAATGATCTCACAATCGGAGATTCATTCCCGTTGCCCAATATAACGGATATACTTGATCAGCTGGGCAACGCGAAATACTTTACGACACTGGATCTCGCATCAGGTTACCACCAGATATCAATGACGGAGCGAGATAAAAATAAAACGGCATTCTCTACACCACACGGTCATTATGAATTTAATAGAATGCCATTTGGTCTAAAAAACGCACCTGCAACCTTCCAACGATTAATGAATTCAATTTTAACAGGGTTGCAAGGAATTAAATGTCTAGTGTATCTTGATGACATCGTAATATACGGTCCTAGCCTAATAGAGCATAACAAAAGATTAAAATTAGTTCTTCAAAGACTAAGAGAGAACAATCTAAAGCTCCAACCGGACAAGTGCGAATTTTTAAGAAAAGAAGTAATTTATTTAGGACACATAATTACGGAAAATGGAATTTCGCCAGATCCATCGAAATTGCACGCCGTAAAGAATTTTCCTATGCCCAAAAAAATAAAAGATGTGCAATCATTTATCGGATTAGCCGGATACTACCGAAAGTTTATCGAAGATTTTTCACGAATAGCAAAACCTTTAACAAAACTTACAAAAAAGGGAGAAAAATTCGAATGGACCGAAAAACAGCAAAATGCATTTGATATGCTAAAAAATAAATTAACGACGGCACCGATATTAAAATATCCAGACTTCACGAAAGAATTCCTCCTAACCACGGATGCATCAGACTATGCAATAGGAGCCGTCTTATCGCAAGGCGAGGTAGGTCAAGACCAACCCGTCGCGTACGCCAGCCGTGTACTATCACGAGCAGAACAGAATTATAACACGACTGAGAAGGAATTACTCGCAATAGTATGGGCAGTAAAACATTTCAGACCTTATTTGTACGGGACAAAATTTAAAATAATTACCGACCATAAACCGCTAATATGGTTATTTAATGTAACAGATCCCGGATCACATTTAATCAGATGGAGATTAAAATTAGAAGAATTCGATTATGAAATAATACATAAAGCTGGGAAAGCAAACGCTAATGCTGACGCATTAAGCCGTAACGTAGCAGCAATAACACAAGAACAACAAACTGACGACGTCGCGTCAGAAAAACAATATAACGAAGAAGAAAAAAACAAATATTATATGAATACCACAACGCACCTATAGGAGGACACCAGGGCGTTGAACGAACAATAAATAGAATACGATTACACCACAACTGGCCAGGATTAAAAAGAGATGTTGAGCAATACATCTCAAAATGTGAATATTGCCAGAAAAATAAATTACAACGACGCGCTAAGGCACCGTTAATGATAACAGATACGCCAACAAAACCATTTGAAAAATGCGCGTTAGATATTGTAGGACCTTTGCCTATAACAACAATGGAAAACAAATACGTATTGACATTTCAGGACAGTTTAACAAAATTTAGCAAAGGAATACCAATACAAAATCAAGAGGCGACAACAGTAGCAAAAGAGTTTGTCACAAAAATTATATTAGAATATGGAATTCCAGACAAAATCCTGATCGATCAAGGAACAAACTTTACAAGTGAATTATTTAAAAATACGTGCAAATTACTAAAAATACAAAAATTGCAAACGACAGCCTATCATCCAGAAACAAACGGAGCACTCGAGAGATCACATCGGACATTAACCGAATATTTACGACATTATATTAATAATGATCAGACAGACTGGGACGAATGGATACCGTATGCGATGTTCGCATATAATACGACACCGCACACCGCTACGGGATTCACGCCGTTCGAACTGGTATACGGGCACCAGGCACCACTACCTACGACCCTAACGAGCTCACCGAAATCATCGTACACATACGATGATTATGCGCAAGAACTCCGTGAAAGAATACACTCCGTGATAAGAATAGAGCCGCGAATCAGATAGCGAAGGAAAACGTAAAAGAAGAAAAACAAAAAGCGAAGGAAACCTACGACCGAAAAACAAAACTACGCACATTCGAAATAGGAGAAAAAGTTCTATTACACAACGAAACAGTTCGGCGAGGGAGATCGAAAAAACTAGACGCGTTATGGATCGGACCCTATACAATTTTAGAAAAATTGAGCGATTTGAATTATAAAATAAAAATGGGCCGCCGAACGATAAACGTGCACGCGAACCGAATTAAACCGTTCATTGAAAATTAAAAGAAAGAAAAAAGCGCATAATACAAATAACATATAGAAATAATAATAAAGAAAATAATAGAAATAATAATAAATAAGAATAAAAATAAAAACATTGGGACTTACCGAAGAAGAAGTCCAGCAAGTCCGAAAAATAATCCAATATTCAGAGATACAAAAGCACTACAACTAACAACTAATCAAAAAACTACACTAAATAACTACACTACAAACTAAACTATGAGAGTACGAGGCATGCACCACATCAGGCCCCAGGAGAGCGGTCCCTCGCCTGCGCAGGATTGGCCGCGGGGTCATCTCCCATATCAATCTCATCTAGATCGGCGGCCACCTCGACGGGATCATCCGGGTCCTCCTCGTCCTCAATCACCACGTCGGCAAGTATAGCGTCAGGCATGGATACGAGCAATTCAAATAGCTCCACGGACCACGGTAATTCAAAAATCCTGCTGGGAGCATCATCGGTGGCGAACCAGATGCACTCGCCACACACATAAAAAGTACCATTAACATAAAAACGGTTGACGATCGTCAACCACTCGCGCACACGTCGAAAATGGGCCTGGGCGTCACCATGGTCCATAAAATCATCAACGTCACTATCTTCGATTTCGATATCGAAACCTTCGTCGTCATCGGACGACGCTTCCGCCGCGAAATCGTCATCGAACTGTCGCGAGCGCCGAGAACGCAATCACGCCCACCGCTGACAAAGCGGATTGCGGCAAGCGATACGTTACCCGACGAATTATTATTTTATCAAACGATAGCAATTACCAACGCTACCGTGCTAATCGCGCGAATATTGAGTAACCGTCCCACATGAAGCAACTGCTAACCGGGTTGCGCGACCCAGAAATATACCGCGAACGCTGACGAACATGTTGATGACACGGCAAGGACCGGCCGCCTGGAACAGGATAAAAACGGGAGACCGAGACTAGGAGGACTGGTCAAGATCCGTGCCGTCACGTCTGTCGCGGTCCGAATTAAACAGGACAATCTGTATTAAGTATTAAATAAATTTATTGATATTAAACAAAAGTTGTGAGTGCATCCTCCTCGCCGACTCCTCGATCGATCCACCGAAACGACCCGCACAACAGAACATTGGCGGATCGCGACCAAAATTTCCGTTAAAACCCATGTCAACGCAAGGGAGACACTTCGACAACTGACGAAATGCAGCCAGAGAGCTCATCGCAAAAAAGAATAAAATATTAGAAGGGTCACACCGATATAATAAATAAGACACCGAGAGAAACGATATACGTATAAAAAAGCAAGCTCAACAGGTTCACAGGAGAATCTTTTTAAATAAGATAACGAATTCAGAATAAAGTAACATTACACCTGAGAATATGATACGTCGAAATCGAGCACCGAAAAACTTTCATGAGAAATAAGAATTTTTTTTTACATTGCAGAATAAAGATATGGATAATCAATGGAGAAGAAGAGAAAAAACTACCATTTGAAGTAGAAAACTTCGAGCATCACCCCGGAATATACTTCGAAGAAATAGGAAAACTGAACATAATCGAGTCATACTGGAAGATAGTGATAAAAACAGATATTTCGCCAATCGAAAAGCGAACAGAGCAAATAGAAGAATACATCCTAAAAACGCAAAATATATGCACTATGTTACACCTCACAAACAAGGGGTCATGTCAGAACTATAATACAATAATTGAAAACAATTACCAGCGGTTAAAACATTTAACAAAAAGAATAAACGCTCTGTATAAAACACAAGATACAAAAACTAAACGAGGACTAATAGATGGAATAGGAACTATTGCCAAAACATTATTTGGAACAATGGACAATGAAGATAGAAAATTAATCAATGAGCAACTAAGTATCCTAGACAATAAACAACAAACAACAGAGCACATAATAAAGAATCAAATCAAAATCATAAACGCGACAATAGCGCATATAAGTAACCATGAAGAAATAATCCAGAACAACGAAAACATTTTAGCGAACGCAATCAAAAAATTAGAAATGACGCTAACAACGGAAATAAGTAGCGAAAATATAAAAGAACACTTTATAATCACCAACGCAATACTTGCGGCAGTGACACAAAACGCAGAAGACACATTAGAATACCTAACTGCGATAAGAAATGGAATACTACACCCGCGACTAATACCATTAGAGAAAATAATAAAAAATCTTAAAGAAGCAATTACACAAATACCACAAGGATCATATTTCCCATTTAAAATAAGGGAAGAGGATTGGCATACAATAGAAAAAGTAACGACAATGAGCGCGCACTGCGACAAAACGGACGTCTACACAATCCTACATTTCCTGTTAATTGCACTTCCGCTATACGAAATATTAAATGTAATACCACTACCGGTACCATACAAACAAAACATATCTGCATTAATTGAAACGAACAATCCATTAATCGCTTTGGACACTAACAGACACACGTACGCAAAACTGACTCACGAAAAGTTAAAACAATGCAAGCAAATAAATACAAATTACTTGTGCGAACAAATCTTTCCAATCAGAAACATAAAAACCGACCCGCTATGCGAAATAGATATATATATAGAAAACGACAACTGTTATAACAATTGTAATATTAAATACATAACAATAAAAAATAGCATATGGATAGCCTTAAGCAATTCATATTCTTGGTTATATTCCACACCGGCGAAACAAACTATTACAATTTCATGTAAAAATAATAAAGAAACGCGTAGGACTATTACAAATACTGGAAAAATAACGTTATCAGACAATTGCAAAATAGTCACATCAGACGCAACAATAAAATCTACAAGCACCAATAAAGGAAAAGAAATAAAAACGTATCTACCAAAATATAACATTACACTTCTAAGCGAAACGTTCAAGACAAATAAGACAGAAAAAATTAAATTAAAAGTTATACAAGACGCAACAGACCTGACAGAATTAACAAAGAAATTGAATGACATGAAAAACGAAATAAACAATAACGAGATACCTTTTTTCCAACAAAAACACTTTGTATATCCTATATCAATTAGCAGCTCATTAATAATAATCATTGTTATCGCAACAATAATAATTGTCATAAGAAAGAAAAAACAAAATGAAATAATAACTCACGCAATGTAAATCGCGCCGTTAGAATAAGCGAAAATATTCGATTCTAAGCAAACGATTATACCAAAAAATGTATCGGAAAAAAACGAAAAATTATGTAAAAAGCGAAAACTTCGTACCTCCGTTTTCTTTTACTAACAGGGGGGAGGATGTTGTAGCTAGATCTACAACCAACAATAAAATAATAACTAATAATAAAAGTAGTCCGCATGACAACAAAATTAGGTCACATGAATCTCGAACAGTCTTTCGAAAGACGATATAAATGTGTAACCACCGAAATTGCGGCCAGTCTTTCGAAAGACCGCAGAAATGCATCACGCGAGAACATTGCGAAAAAGCCTATCAGCAAATTCCTAAACTTGGTGATCAAATTGAGCGTAATATTGATTAATCAATATCACGCAACCGATCGACGCAATCGATCAGAATGCTGATCGGGCATCGATCAAACTATATAATCGATTACACAAGGCGGAGTGGCAGAGAGTCAAGAATAACGTGCCGTTCGGAATCATTATTATAATTGTCGCGCAAGATATTACACGAGCACGGCGAAGTTCACGCGAGCCGTACTATCAGCGTCTCAAGTGACATACTCGGTCGACGGCCGCCAGAGTAACGCGACACGCGCCGAGCCGCCCGCCGACGTTTAACCGTGTGTGAAAAGAAATAACATAAGCAATACTAAATCTACGAAATAGTGCATTGATTAAATAAACCAGAAAAAATAAAGAAAGTGTGTTAGTGATTTCGAGAAGATTTCCTTTCCATTCTTTTGATCCTGCTCGGAGTCCCAACTCCTTAGGCTCAACGAACTCGACTATCCCTAATATTATCGTTGTAGCCCATCTGGGGTACAATAGAAGTTAGGGTTAGGATATCACATTCGGCTGCGAGCCAATTACGCGTTGGTTCAGCGTCGCGTCGGAATGCAGGAGCTACCACGTGCTCGAAGTCCGATGTTTCCTTCGTGGTAAGTGCGGATGACGCACAACACCTTGCCCCCAGAAACAATCGGAATTCTTGCTTTAATTATGAATTAATCGATTAATCAATATTGGACTTGCTATGAACACCTATTCCCCTCGTGCTCTCGCGAACACTTCCGTTAATAGGCGCGGTGATGAACCGTATGAAAGAGCAAATACATGGTGATTCGAATTTTATATTATTATATTCAGGAGATTAATTAAAAGTTACACGCGCGAAGCTTTACTCGCTAATGCGGATTGAAGCGGTGATGGAGCGTATGAAAGAACGAACACGTGGCGATTTGAATTTAATATTAATATATTTAAACAATTAACTAAAAGTTACACTCACGAAGCTTTACTCACTAATACGAGATAAACAATCAAGATCGCTTATTTAGAACTAGAAATTGTATTAAAAATAGAACGGCTACGAACTAGAAATTGAATAACTACGCAACTAGAATTTGAATTACGTACTAGAGATCGGAGCAAGACGCTTGCGATGTCAACTGTTCGACGACGCGCACAAGAGTGAACGAATATGGCTACGCGCTGTACCGCGTGCTTGCGGCGGCGCTGCCACGGAACATGGCGGTGGCTTGGGTACGCCAACGCACGTGGCACGGCGTCGCAATCGGAGATACAGCGATGGCAACATAGTGACGGTAATACAGTGATGGTAATGCGAGTATGGCGGTGATTGTAGGTGGCGTCGAAGGTATCAATAATTCGAAATGTTAGAAATATGAGTGGGGCTGCAAGGCGTTGGTAAAGTAGGATGAGGTGTTGCTAATACGTATATTATAATTATAAATAGTTATGTTTGACATATTAATTATTAATTAAAGTTATTCTTTAGTCTAATAGTAATTAAAATCAAGGGCCATCGTTATGGCGTAGATGTAATTGATAGTATATATATGATTATAATAATGGTATAATAATAATCGCAGTAATTGCTTAATAAGGATAGTGTTTATTATTAATAGACCTAACATTTAAGATTGATAACATATTTAGCGAAAGCAATCGCTATTATAGCTAATAGTTATAATTAGTGCAAATATAATTACTGATTATTTTAATAGTCTTACGAGTATATTACATATTGACGGCGGGAGAGCCGACCATTATTATCATTCGGGGATCAACACGGTAGTTTAGAGCGGAGGCGCTATTGCGCCGGTGAAATAAAAGAAGAGAAGAAAAAATATGCCCGGCGGCTCTCCTAACGTCACACTTGCGACGCTTGCGTAGAAGCATATTCAGCCTTTTTAAATCATCTTCGTGAGGAGAATCAGACATTTGAGTCATTATCCGACCCCACTATCGTGGATATTGATTATAGCATAGGCACTTACGAGATTATATTTTCGCGAAGGCTCAGCTTTTTTCTTAATAATCTTCATAGAATGAACGCGAATTGGAATAACTAACGTGCCATTAAGCAATTCAGAGAAATTCCTACTATCATCGCCGACCAGGACTTTTGCCGTTCGAAGTTCCTGTCGCGATTAAATTCAAAAATTAAAACCGAAAAATCTCCCTATCAGCCCGGTGCGAACGCGATTACGTTTTCTTATCAGTTTCGCCCGGACGTAACAGTAAACTGGTGACAGCGGTGGGATACCCAAGAGGACCTCCGTGTAAAGTAAAGAATTAATAATTCAAGTGCGCTATAATAACGCTTATATTTCGCATGACTACTACTAACTGCATGGAAATCTTTTATAAATATCAAATTCGGGTCCATAGAAAATCCGACTTTGCATGGGACTCTTACAAACTGTAAGGTCATAATCACTAAAATTATAATTAACCAACAATACCCTGTTTGGCGGGAAAACTGCCCGGGGACCTCCATAGATGTTGGGTCTCCCGCTCGTTGGGATTCCGTTAAAACTGCAGAGAAAGACTCTATATTGTTATGTCACGGGCAGCGGCGAGCCGCCAGGCGGGTCGTCGCAGTGCACTGGACCAAAAGGAAACTAATCCCGAGTGGTGGGGGAATCGACGCTGGATAATAGAACGATTTTTATCACTTATTGCACTTCGTGATTGGAGAGTGAAACCAGAAATCTCGAAAGTTTTCGCGAAAATATTACATCGGGTGCAGGATTCGAGCGGTCGACATATACACGCGTTCGGATATTCTTAAATACTTCCCCGTTCCCTTCTAAATAAGCTACGAACTCTGAGAAAGCCTCGGAACAATGGGGGCAATGATCGATTTCTCGGATTATCGACAACGGAATGTAGCAGCACTCACAATATTTGACCTCCGTTTGTCCTACTTGTAAATAATGCGATAAAGTTAACTGATATTCAACGGTAGTTACGTCGCGGATCGATTCTCTGCAGCGGTAGCAGAGCGTGGTCGCGTGATCGTCATTAGCGACGGTGTTAGGGGGAAGGATGCGTCGATATGCGAAGTCTGTGGTGCAACGGACAGTGCTAACACGAGCCGAATACACCGCTGCCGGGTGGTGCGTGTCCTCGGAGGATCGTGTAAACGTCCCCAACACATTCCGTTATATCGCTGTTTATTCGCGCGCCTTGCCGAATTTCGATGTAACATTTTAAAGTTATTAAAAAAAATCTAACAGATCTTATTAGATTATTCGGAGAGCACATGTTCGTTTTCAAAGCCTAAAGTGTGCGTAATTGAGGAGAAATCGGCTTGAGTGGAGAAACTACGCAAAAAAAAACAAGAGATGGTCGTAAAATCCATCCGGTCACCAACTGTCGCTCTCTCCCCCTTTTATGACTCGGATGCGTCTGAGCACGTTTTACGCTTCCTTCTCGACAATGATTCTACGCGTTTTGGAAAAATTCCTGCACGCTGTTATGCGCGTAAGACACACGGCGTTTACTAAATAATTGAATCACTACCTTTGTTGATACACTGCGCCGTAGATATGCCTCAAGAGTAATCAGCTGCTTAAGTGGGCGCTCCGTCGGGCTACTATGATCCTAGATGCTCACGGATGGTGGTCGGGCGCTTCACAATTTATCGTGGACTAAAAGCTCGTACTCTGCGTCGTATTCGACCGTTTGTCCGATTGCCTCGTTGTAGTCGAATATCGCGGCCACGTGCAAATCATAAAACAACTGGCGAATCGCGTTGGTATGGCCCGCGCGGTTCTTACGTGGCTTTGGAATTCGGCGGAAACTTTAGATAATTATCAACAGTGATTCTAATCGTATATGGAAAGAAAGCGCGAGTAAGAAGTCTGATGTCTTCTTCGTGCTAAGTACGCACAACACCTTGCCCCCGAAGACGCTCAGAATTCCTATTTTGTACGAAATTATATGTTGTAGTGAACGAGAATTATATCAACAAATCTAACCGCCTTAGTGCCTTAGTCACCTTTTGTTCAAATGAGGTTGCAGTGATGAGGATAACGAGAATAAAAGAACGTGTTTTCATGTATCTTCATGTAAATCTTAGTGTATTCAATAATAAGAAAATATACACTCGCGATTGAATTTAATACTAATGGATAATCTTAGCACTTAGCAGGTTAACTAGATTTAGATTTAATTCGAGACTTAACTAGAAATTAAAGTAGATTGAATTAGGATTACAAGACGCTCGCACGGAGCGATGCTACTACTCTCACGAGTCACGCACATGTTACTGCTCTGTCTCTCGGCGGGCACTGCCGTGCTCGCGGAGTTGCGGCGGCACGACTGTTGCGGCAGCGCGACGGCGGATGGCGTGAGTGCGCAGACCCTTACGGCGCAGCGTCGCATCATGGCGGCGTGGATACGCAGCGCGTTGGCAGCGGCGTGGATTATAGAACTAGTGTTAGACGTGTACGCTTATGGCGTGAATCGGTCAGTCAATCGGAACGCAAATGATCGGAAATGATGCGCTGTAGCGATAATATGAGCGTTGCTGTAATTATTTAGTTGGCAATGCTATTATTAATATGATTATCATTGGTACATTTTCCTATTATCTTTAATACAAGTCTTGTTACTAATATGACTATTAGTAATACCTTTCTTATTGTTATTAATATAGGTTTCATTATTAATGTGGTTACTACTATGTTTAAAATATAATTCTTGACAAAAACGTTTCGTGGCAGCATCGATTATAGAATATATATATATTGTTGGATGTTAATATTTATAGTTAGTAAGGAAAATGGTTACAATGATCTTATGTCTAACGGTAAAACGGTGGTGGTGGGGCGCGTCATGTGATGCAGAACGGCAGGAGAGCCAATAGCTATTCTCGGTTGCCGGCCTGGCGGCGTTTGGTATTAGAGTAGTGTTACATGTACAACAAAGGAGGAAAAGGAAAAAAAATATTTGATGGCTCTCCGGACGTTACAATATCTAAACTAACCTCTTAAAACTCAAATTTAAATTCTCTCATGCAGAGAACGCCAGTTACGATGAATACGCGATCAAACAAGAAACTTCCCCTTGAGGAAGACATGGAACGGGGATGCACAGCAACCGCGGAACGTCCCGAAATGGACCGAGGTAGACCGACTTTAAGGCAAAAATGAATGCCTTCCGCGAAATAATGCGCGACGTCGTGGAAATAATCGCAACATTACGCAACGATGTAGCAGAGCTACGTAACGTCACTGATAACCGAAATGAACAGATATCGAAAGTCCCACCAGGACAGCCGTATTTAAATCTGCGAATTTCATATCCTGTAAGTGAAGCCGGGTCGGAATTGCCACTCGCACCCAGAATTTCTTATTGCGAAGCCACTGAATTCGTTCCATATTACGATGGGTATAATATTCCCTTAAATAAATTTTTGAGTGCGTGTAGACAAGTGTGAGACATATTACCCGAACTACGAGCGACCATTGACTTGATTATTAATTGCAAAACTAAGAGGCAGAGTCCACTCTGCCGTGGCAGATGAGCCGTGTGAATCGGTCACACAACTGATTTATTAATAAGCGCATTCGGCTCCGCGAAAAGCATCGCTCAGTACAAAGGCGAACTAACCGCAATTCATATTTAAGCGCGAGAACATATCCTTGATTATATAGATCGCGTGAAGGAATTTAAATCCGTCATGATGGATAGCGAGAGAAGAGCGCGAGGAAAGTTAGACAGAGAAACTACAAAACTACACTCGCCTCTTTCAATTCCCCGCGGACCAGCTGGGATGTACGGACGCGATTGCGCATACTATAACGACGACGGACAATGCGCCCGTGAACGTGAAACAGTATAGATTTCCGCCGATGCACAGGGAGGAGATCACTAAGCAAGTGAATAAACTATTAGAAAACAATGTAATAGAGCACTCTAACTCGCCATACAATTCCCCCCTGTGGATCGTGCCCAAAAAGCCCGACTGTCAGGACAACTGACGCTGGCGCATGGTAATTGATTATCGTGCGTTGAATATATATACAATACATATACTACAATATATATATATATATATATATATATATATATATATATATATATATATATATATATATATATATATATATATATATATTGTATCTATAAACGAGAAAACGATAGGGGACGCGTACCCCCTTCCCGATATTATCGAAATATTAGATCAATTAGGGAGCGCGAAATACTTCAGCGTCTTTGATTTAGCGTCGGGTTTCCACCAGATCCCCATGCATAAGTCGGACGCGCTGAAAACGACCTTCTCTATGCCTTTCGGGCATTATCACTTCAAATAGATGCCGTTCGGGTTGAAGAACGCCCCAGCGACGTTTCAACGGCTTATGGATCAGGTACTGAGTGGACTGCAAGGAACAGAAATATTCGTGTATCTAGACGACATAGTGATATACGCCAGCTCCTTGCGCGAGCACGAGATAAAGTTCAATAGGTTAGTCGACCGATTGCGGAATGCGAGACTCCGCCTCCAGCCGGACAAGTGCGAGTTCCTGCGCAAGGAGGTTACGTATCTGGACTACGTGATAGGCGAAGACGGGGTAAAGCCCGATCCTAAGAAAATATACGCGGTAGAAAATTTCCCACGTCCGCGCACGTCAAAAAACGTAAAGCAATTTCTGGGACTCGCTGGGTACTACTATCGTCGGTTCATATCAAACTTCTCGAAGACGGCGAAATCTCTGACTGATTTACTGAAAAAAGAGATACAATTTAAATGGGGCGACTCGCAGGAACTCGCGTTCGGAACGCTGAAGGCTGCCCTTTGCTCAGAGCCACTATTGCAGTACCCCGACTTCTCCAAACCCTTTGTTGTAACGACCGACGCGTTTATGTTCGCTATCGGCGGGATACTAAGCCAAGGACCGATAGGCAGAGACCTCCCCATTGCGTACGCTTCTCGTTTGCTGAGCCCGCCAGAGCAAAACTATTCGATCATCGAAAAAGAGCTCCTAGGCCTAATTTATTGTGTAAATTACTTCAGACCATATCTCCACAAATTCCAGTTGGTCACCGATCATAAACCGTTAACATGGCTCCACTCTGTTAAAGATCCGACATCGCGACTGGTGCGATGGTGGCTAAAACTCTCCGAGTATGAATATGAAGTGACATATAAAGCAGGGAAGATGAACACGAATGCGGACGCGCTATCGCGAAACCCCGTGGTACAAACGCTCCCCATCACCGGAACACGCGAGCCATTGGCTGAGAGTAGTGAGAGCGATTCCGACGACCCTCTATTCGAAAATCCCCCCCAAACAATTACTGCTAGCAGCGCCCGCGAAACAATCCGACGCGATCGCCAGAGAATCAAGCGAAGCAATCAGCAGCGATTCCCACGAGGATTCCAGCGATACAGAAAACGAACTCAGCGTTCACAGGAATAGCGACGAATCTTCTGACGAGGTTCTCTTCGACGCCGATAACCGTACCTGCCGCGTCTCCTCAGAACGAAAGAGGTACGAGATAACTTTCCAAATAGAAAAGACAATCTGGTAATATTTATCAGAGCGCAAGGCGAGCTCTGTGATCTAGGGGCCGAAATTCTAAATAAACAAAACGCCTTGCCTGCATCACGGGACGTTATGGTCGGCCGCGCCAGGGTGGAACACTCGGATAATAAATACCTCGTAATGCTCCCCATCGAAAAGAATGTTTCGCTTACCACTATCCTTACGAGTATTCGGGAAACCGTCGGGTCGCTGACCGATGTAATAAGCGAACTAGAGCTACGAACGATCTCCATATGTAAGAGTAGCGTGAACGGCATACCATTCGCGAGGGTAGATAAAATCTTGCGCGACACGTTGTGGGACAAAGACTTGGAAGTGACCATCTGCACGAACGAAATCACGGTCCCCTCCGTGGAAGATAGACTTGAAATAATAAAAGAGAATCACGCCTCCGCGACCGAAGGTCACAAGGGCGTGATGACAAAAACTTACGCGCGCATCCGAGAAAGATACACGTGGCCGCATATGAAGGAACAAGTGCACCGATATATCGCAAACTGCGAAAGCTGTCAGTTGAATAAATTAACGCGAATAAAGATCAGGCAACCCATGGTATTAACCGACACTCCGGATAGAGCGTTCGATAAAATATCGATGGACATCATGAGACCTTTGCCGATCACACGTTCAGACTATTCCTACATCTTGACAGTGTAGGACTTGCTCACGAAACACTTGATTGCTATAGCTTTGAGAGCTTTGAGGGCATCTCGGCGATTGACGTCGCCGATGCCTTCGTAAACGATTATATTTGCGTATACGGAGCACCTAAAGCGATCCTTATCGATCAGGGAACGCATTTCATAAACTCACTAATACAAAACATCGCGCGGAAATTCAGAATTAAACATTGTAAAACCACCGCGTACCGCCCCCAATCCAATGGCTCCGTCGAGAAGTCACACCACGTTCTCTGGGAGTACCTTAAACAGTTCGTCAACAGCTATAAGGATTGGGATAAGACGCTGAAAATGGCCAGCTTCTCGTACAATACAAGCGTGCACGAAGGCACACGTTTCACTCCGCACGAACTGGTTTATGGTAATCTCGCACAAGAACCCACTAGCGATTCCATACCAACCGACGGAAACAACGAGAGTTACGCCGAATATTACGCGGAACTATCTAGCAGGCTGAGAGAAGCGCAAACAATAGCGCACCGCAATCTAAATAGCTCAAAGATTCGCTCTAAACAGTACTACGATCGCCGGATAAATGCGTGTGAATTCAATGTAGGTGACCGTGTATATCTTTTAAAGGAACCAATAAAAGATAAACTAAGTCCGCAATATAAGGGACCGTACACTATTGTAGAGACCCTAGATAACAACAATGTAAAACTAGAGATAAGAATAGGCAAATCGCGTATAGTACATACTAATAAGCTGAAGAAAGTGGGGGATCGGAGCCCCACCACGCACTGCTCCCCACCACGGGACACTGAGACGAAAGGAGGGCAGCAGCGTGCCAGTACAGCATCAATCTCCAGAGACCCAACATGGACCCACGACGATTAATAATCTCTATTTTGCTGCCAACGGCATGCTTCATCCTCACGGGCTACGACTGCGGGGGCAGCGGGCTCAACATAACCACCTTATCACTGCTGGACATCGGCACATGCAATGTCGAGAACCTCGAACCTGAAAGCATAGAAACGTATATACAACTGATGCAATCCTCGGATTTCGAAACTGTCACCGCCGTGCAGTGCAGATTAGAAATAGACCGCACTATCTACTACTGCGGCATGCACTCGCATGTTTCCATCGTCTCCGACGGACGAAAAGAATATGTGAAAGAGATGGGACGAGAGAATTGCCAGAGAATCCACGACACCGGCACGTTTACTATTGGAACCGCGCTCGTGGACCGGTTGAAACTCAACGCCACAAATCATAGGAGTATCACTCTAATCGGCCAAATACACACCGACGGCCGTTGCTCGGGGACCCAGTACTCGGACGGCTTCGGAACCTGAGAGAACGTCGTAGTACAGGCCGCATTAACGGTTGTGCTACGATCATTCGATACATCATATAAACGATCGACAGATACGATCAACCTACCATCTGGAACGCGCTGTACCGCCCAGCCCGGCTCTTGCATCGACTACGATGGCAAAGAGACGTTCTGGAAGACACCACCAACAGACAGCTGCCATTTCAATCAATATGATATCTTGTACGAGGGTATGGCAATGAAGCTAGCACCAAGAGCCAACCAAACGGCTCCGATAGTGTACACAGTGACGACCAAAGACACGACCTTCGCATTAGCAAAAACTACCGAGTTCAACGTCTGCGGATACCAACTCTACCAAACGGAACATCCGAAGCTCATCATTCTTGAGACACAAAAGGGAAAAACATTCAGGGCAAGGTCACGAATCTCCGTGAATAACTTAGACATCTTTGCCTATGTTAACTCCAAATTCGTATATGTAGAAAAGCATGTAAAACGGCAACTCACCAGGCTCTACCACGACATCATGGAGCAGAAGTGCGCACTAGATCGCCAAATCTTGCAGAATGCCCTTTCATTATCCATGATCGCCCCGGACAAAATGGCCTACCGCATCATGAAGGTTTCTGGCTACACCATCGTGACTGCCGGGGAGGTGATCCACATCATACAGTGTGTTCTCGTGGACTGTAAATTGAGACACACAGAGACATGCTATAACGAACTGCCGGTAACACACAGGAATGTATCATACTTCTTGCTACCTCGCACGAGAATACTTACAAAGACAGGTACCCACAAGAGTTGCAACGAACTCCTGCCGAACATGTACAAATTACACGGCAACTGGTACTGAATAACGACCAAGCCATCTGAATCTCTACCGCCGCCAACCATCCAGCCGCTATCAACGCCAACTTGGAAGTATGTCAGTCCGGACGCACTCGCTACGAGCGGAATTTACTCTGCCGATGACCTTGACCGCCTTCGAGATCATATCATGTTTCCGGTCGAGAAACCCTCGATGCTTAACACGATTGCACGAGGAGCACTGGGGCAAGACGTACCTGGAGGCAGCGTGTCATTAATGAACTTCCTAGACGAAGAAGCACTAGACAAAATCGCAGAGAGCACAGGAAAACGGCTGTGGAATGGCTTCATCACCTTCGGCTCAGCGAGCGCAGGAGTGCTCGCCATATTTATCATAGCCAGGTTGATAAAGCTGGTCATCGATACCATCATACGGGTACGCATTGCACCGAATTTACGGATGGAGCATCCACCTACTAGGAGCGGTATGGTCCTCCGTAACAAACCTACTGCTACACATTGCAAAGCCAGTGAATAAGCCCGACTCGCCCAGCGTCGAACGCCTCATGCCACGGACCACCGCCGATGAGTCGCCCACAGCACCCGCACGAGCAGACTACGAGAAGGATGAAATCGACGAGCACGTGCGTTCATTTAGTGAATTAAGAAAATATTTACGCGAAGATATAGTGTAAGATGAAATAAAAACACTCAGTGATACTAAAATAAACATGTATTGTTATATAAAATACGTATCGTTATATAACGTATCGTTATATAAGCAATGCGGTAAATGTAAACGACGCGAAACAACGACCGATCATCTTGCCGACGCCACGCAGAAATGTCGGCCCAACATTTCTTTCTAGGAGGGGGAGGTGTAACGTCCGGAGAGCCGTCATGTAGCTTTATTTTTTTTTCTTTTCTCTTTTTCCTTTCGTACATGCGATATTGCCTTGATGCCAAGTGCCACTAGATCAGCGTTCAAGATTAGCTATTGGCTCTCCTGCCATTACGTGCGACGCGCCCCACTGCCATCACTTTATCACTAGACGTAAGGTTACCATAATTATAAATACTAATATCTAACAAAATACACACATATCCTGTAGTTGATTATAATCATTTGTTCTTAGTAGTTATAGAACTATAATATCTAATAAGATATACATTACAACTAGGAAACGTATGTTTAGACACTTGTTACAATAGTGAATATAATAAATATAATAACCATATTAACGATAAGATTTTACAACGACATTAACGATTACTAGTTTAATTGCGCATAAGACATCATTACTGTAGAGAATTCCCGCGTCGTTTACTGCGCAACATCCCCAATCAGCGGCGTTCTGGCTGACTAATGCATGCCACGAACATCTAGTCTAACTCTACAATCCCTGCCACGCCAACACCACGTGCGTTGGCACATCCACGCCATCCGCCATCTTGCGCAACCATGCCGCCGCAGCGGAGCATCGCAGTGCCCGCCGAAACATCGTTACTTCAGTCCACGCCGCCAACCCGTGAAGACGCAACTCTTGTGCGTTCCGCACGAGTACCTCGCGACATACTCCGCGTTCAAACTCAACTCTCAAATCGAATTCAAGTTCTAGTTAAGTTAATCGAGTTCTAGTTAAGTATTAATTTTAAACTAAGAAATAGTTAGTGGTAATAATATTACTAGTCTAATGTTAAATCGCGAGTGTATTATATTCTGTTTTATAAAATATATCCAGTTTCGTACAACAACCACGTGCTCCTCTTCTTTATTCCGCACCGTCGTCTCGTTAGTAACCGAAAGTGTTCGCGAGGTTTGTGAGGTTTCACGCGCAACATAGAGCCCTTGGAATTTTTGAATCGTTGATTATAACAAAAACGCCGAGCGCTTCCCGGAGCAGGTGTTGTGCGTCCATCCACACTTACCACGATGGAGACTCGAAATTCTTGCCGCACTAACTTCGACCGTTCCTACGCGACGCTAGGGCGCAACGCACATTGACTCGCCGCCGAACAATAACTCTTTGCGACCTCTCGTTGAATTATTGAACAATTCGAAGCCTCACTCGAATGCCAAAAGGCAGGAAAAATCGCGCGGATCGGAAGTTCTCTCTCCGACACTTGGAGTACGACCTCCACGTGGCATCCATCTTTGACCACAACGAGGCCATCGGCGAGACCACCAAGTTCGACGGAGAGTATGAGCTCTTGGTGCATGACAAGCTCTGGGGCGGACGACCGGCCCCGTCAGCGCCTACCGCCCCTATAAACGAACTCCAGTTCCGGCCTCGGATCTCCCTCGAGGAGTATCTACGCAGAGCATCTCGAGACACGGTAAGTGAGCCAATTCAATAAGCGAAACATAAATCTCCCGCGCGCGCGAAAATTCTCGCGTCATCCCGCTGCTTTAAATACAAGGGCCTCGTCGCGCGTATTTGCAATTTCCTCATTAAACAATATATGTAAAATTACGCGGCACGCGTATATTTCCGAACAACGGTCTTTATCGTCGAAGAATTTCAATTGCGTCAGCGTGAACGTGACCGTCTAACACACAAAAATAGAGAAAGCGATTCGGCGGGAAGGGTTTTACGACCGACCTTTTGTTTTTTTGGGTACAGTTTTTTGCTCCGTGCGTCGATTTCACTCGAGGAATGCACGTTCCAGTGCTCGTTTCTAATTTTTTTGTCCTAGAAATACTCTGAAGAATACTCTGAAATATCTGAAATATTATTTAGCATCATGTGCGGACGCACCTCGCATTTGCTAGAATTCTTAATTAATTGTCCTGATGTACCTTCCTTGATTTAATACCGCACGCAACTCGCACACTCATCCGGGTGCGGCCTTCAGACATCGCGTCAGTTTAGTACGTTGCATCACTGCTTTCGGTTATCGTCGCGTGAACAACTCAGCCGCCAGCAGTTTTCCTAACAGCGCAGAAGTTCTTTGTTATCAGTGCAAGGAATTGATACCCGAGGGCACGCTCACTTATCGTCTCACCCTGTCGTATTCATTTAAATTCGGATATATCGAACCCTTAGATTTCTGCGAGTGCTGTCACGCCCCTCTTTCAATTATCCGTGAGATAGAGCATTGCGACGAATGCTCTGAGATATACATAGCCGCCCAGCATGTATATCGAGGAAGAGGGAGAAACTATCGAAAACGCCGAGGGACGTTTTTACATCGACGAGTCAAATCCTGCATCTGACGTCATCATTTCGCGATGTATATTAAATTTTTCTCTCTCACTGTTTCAACGCGAAGAATAAAAGGCGGTCAGGAGTGCGCGATACCTTCCCAGTTCGATCGATTCGTCGCTAGCGATTTGCCGCTCGATCGCTGGCAGCGTTGCCAACCGGCAGACGTGTCCCCCTTGTCCGGTGCTATGCGGCGTATCGCTCCCGCGGACCGTCGCCGTCCGTGACGTAACACACTCACGAAATATTAATCAATAATACAAAATAAACGATTGAGATTACTTATTTAAAACTAGGAATCGAAATGAAATACAAATTGGAGATTGAACTAACTACGAACTAGAGATAAAACTACGAACTAGAAGTAGGATTACGCACTAGAAATTGAACTACGTACTAGAAATAGAAGTGAGACGCTCGCGATGCTGACTCCTTGACGACGCGCACGAGAGTGTTCGAGTATGGCCACGCGCTGTAGCGCGTGTTTGCGGCGGCGTTGTCGCGCAACATGGCGGTGGCGTGGGTACGCCAGCGCACGTGGCGCGGTGTCGCAACGGAGGGACAGTGATGATAATACAGCAATGGTAATACAGTGACGGTAATACAGTAATGGTAATACGGTGATGGTAATACAGTGATGGTAATACAGTGACAGTAATACAGTGATGGTAATATTAGTGCAGTGGTTTATTGGTGATTGTAGGTGGCGTCGTAGGATATTGATGATTCGGAATGTTTGTAATGTAGGTGGTGTTACAGGGCGTTGGTAAGATAGAGTAAAGGTGTCGCCAATATATATTGTAATTATAAAGTAATTACAATTGATGCATTAACTATTAATTAAAGTTAGCTTTTAGTCTAATGGTAGCGATAGTTAGAATCGAAGGTCGGTATTATAATTAGGTGTTATAGTGTAAGTATAATAGATTATAATATAATAGTCGCGATAGTTATTTAACAGGTGTTATAGTGTAAGTATAATGGGTTATAATATAATAGTCGCGATAGTTATTTAACAGAAGGTAGTATTTATTATTATTGGTACACTTAGCATTTATGGTTATTTGGTTATGGTATTAACAATTATTTTAATAATCTTACGAGTATAGCTAAACTAAGAGTTCATTTATTTAATGGCTTATGTCTAATACATAGGGGGTATAATATGTATATAACGGCGAGGCGCGTCATATCGCGCGTTGACGGCTGGAGAGCCGACCATTACCACTCGAGGATCGACGCGATAATTTATTGCGAAGGCGCTACTGCGCATGTGAAATAAAAGAAGGAAAAAGAAAATATATCCGGCGGCTCTCCTGACGGATAAGATGCCTGCTCGGTAAACAGGAGATCCAGGTTCGATTTCTGGCTGAGGTGGTATTTTTTCGCAAAATAATTACGAGTTTTCACGACTGGTTCGTGGTCGGGCCCCGTCGTGACGCACACCCTCCCTTCTTATTTTGGTAGTATCTTCGTTCACTGTACGAGCATGCGTGCTCGTCCGTTTCGTCCCTCTTCGGTGCAGTGGCTGGCGGTGGCTCGTCCATGATTTCTCGTTGCAGCGACATGAGGCATTCAGCGCTGGGCGAGTCGGGCTGACTCATCGGCTTTCCCATATGCAGCAACAGGTTAGTAATTGATGACCAAACGGCTCCCAGCAAATGGATGCCAATCCATCTAATCATAAATTCTGTACAGTGCATATCCATGGATGATCGTGTCGATAACTAGTTTTATTATTCTAACTATCACAAATATCGCTAAAACTCCCGCGCTAGCAGACCCGAAAGTTATAAAGCCGTTCCAGAGACGCTTCCCTGCGCTCTCGGCGATTTTGTCAAGGGCTTCCTCGTCGAGCAAATTCACCAGCGAGACGCTCGCCCCCTGGAATGTCTTGCCCCAGTGCTTCTCGTGCTATGATGTTCAGCATGGAGGGCTTCTCGACCGGGAACATGATGTGGTCTCTTAGGCGATCGAAGTCATCGGCAGAGTAGATCCCGCTTGTGGCGAGCGCATCCGGGCTCACATATTTCCAGCTTGGTTTTGAGAGCGATTGTATGACAGGAGGCGGGAGTGATTCCAGTGATTTAGTAGTCAATCTATACCAGGCACCATGCAACTTAGACATATTTGGTAACAGCTCGTTGCAATCTTTGTGAAGTAGAACTACGCACTAGAAATTGAACTACGTACTAGAAATAGAAGTGAGACGCTCGCGATGCTAACTCCTTGACGACGCACACGAGAGTGACACGTGTTGACGGTTCCGCGGCGCGTACAGAAGTGTCGGTGTTTCGGCGGGCACTGCAGCGCTCGGCTGCGGCGGCGCAATTGCGCAAGATGGCGGACGGCGTGGGTACGCCAACGCACGTGCCGCTGGCGTGACATGAATCGTGGAGCTAAGCTAGATGCACATGTCTATGCATTGGTCAACCAATCAGAACGCGGCTGACAGGGGATGATGCGCAGTAACAGTAAGGTAAGCGTTATTTATAATAACAATCCTGTGCTTGATTAAATTAGTAACACTAATATCATTAATACTTTTCATTAACATAGTTATTGTATTTATTATATTTATTATTATATTTAAGTGTGTAAGCGTTTTCTAATTATGAGATACATATTTTATTAAATATTATTGTTTATAACTAATAAAAAAGAATGGTTAGGGTAATTGCTTACAGAATATATATATTTTATTTATTTAAGTATTAATATTTATGATTAGTGAAGGAAATGGTTATGGTAGCATTACATCTAGGTAAGATAATAGTGGTGGGGCGCGCCGTGTCGTGCGGAACGGCAGGAGAGCCAATGACCATTCTCGATCGCCGATCCGGCGGTAAATAGTGTTAAGGCTGTACTACATGTGCAGAGAAAGAAAAAATATATGGTGGCTCTCCGGACGTTACATTACTTAAGATTTGGGATCCCAGGTCGCATGGTTTTCCCTGTACGTCGACGAACACAACTAAGTTATCTTTCCGGTTTACGAGGCTGTCCCTGATCTCTCTTATTCTAAGAAAATGTGACCGGTACGGTACGTTGTCGGCGTCGAATAAGTTTTCATTTTCCGTTGTGTCGCTCTCGCATTCGCTAACACCGTCATCGGTGTCCGTTTCAGAGGTATGCTCATAGGGATGATCAAGGCTATCGTTTATTTCACTGCCTTCGCTGGCGACCATATTCGATTTTCTGTTCTCCGCGGCGGTAGGTATTCGCGGATTTCGCGGTGCGGGGCCGTCGAATAACGGTTCATCGGAGTCGCTCTCATTCGTTTCAAGCGGCGGTTCGCGTGTCCCTGCGAGGGGAAGCGTCTGCACAGGATTTCGCGACAGCGCATTGGCATTCATCTTTCCCGCCTTATACACCACTTCGTATTCATACTCGGCAAGCTTTAGCCGCCAACGCACTAGTCGCGATGTCGGGTCTTTAACCGAATGGAATCACGTCAACGGTTTGTGGTCGGTGACCAGCTGGAATTTATGGCCATAGAGGTACAGTCGGAAATAATTCACACAATAGACTAGGCCTAAAAGTTCCTTTTCAATAGTTGAATAATTTTGTTCAGGCGGGCTCAGCAGTCGAGAAGCGTATGCTATAGGGAGGTCCCTGCCTATCGGTCCTTGGCTGAGTATCCCACCGATAGCGAATTTGGACGCTCAGTCGTCACGATGAAAGGTTTGGTGAAGTCGGGGTACTGTAATAACGGTTCCGAACAGACGGCAGCCTTCAGCATTCCGAACGCGTGCTCCTGCGAGTTCCCCCTGTTACGTCACAGGCGAGACGTGCTACGCGTGGGGCGAGTCTGCTCGCACTGGGCTGCGTGTTGGTTTTTACGGCTGAATTTGACTGGATTATTGATATAAATTGCGAGTGTATAGACCGTGTAAAAAGGTCGCTAATCTCCTAGAGAAAATAATATCATGCAAGCCTATCTCTGCATCTACGTCAATGACGATAGGATTTGGCAGTGCGTAAAAAGAAGTATTTTCTTCGCGTAAATATTCTAAGAATGCTGCAAATGCTTCGGAGCAGGGATCGCAGTCGGTTACCTCACGCCAGAGAGCTAATTCAGTACCACAAAAATTGCAAAGCCTTTCTTTCCGAGTAGTCCCAACATTAATGTAATGCCTTAAGATAGCTGTGAATTGTAGTTGATCACAATTGAGATTATACCGGGATTTACACTCTAGACATATGAGGTTGGCGGAATTTGTATCGATAGCTATGCCGACAAGACCATACCCGAATTCGACTACACACCGAGAGATACTTATTTGATGATTAAAGACGGCGGCTGGATGTGTTCTCTTTTGACGTGAGCCTTCAGATCGTCCTCTGCACATAACGCGATTCACAAATAGGAAATGGAAATGCACTTACCTTTCGTTGGCCCGGTTCCTGTATTCGGGCTTCTAATTCTCGCTGTCGGCCTGGCGGGTCTCGGGATGCACACTAGGATGCGGGGCGTCTGAAGACAACGTTGCTGGATTCGGGGGACTTGGTGCCCACAGGCTATTCTTGAAATGCGCTTCGTATTCTGGTTGATAGATTTTTTCACACCCGAGCAATTCACTCAAATCACCGGAGCGCGGATTTAATTTCGTATAGAGTTCGACGAATCGCACGCTGACGTCCGGCGCGGTTTTTACGTTTATTCGGCATCGAAAGTGACCATGAAGGGGAATGTTGCTTCCCTTACAAGTTACGAATAAAAGATTGAGCTTTCTATCGCGGTGAGAACCTGTAACCCTCTGTGGGGAGTAGTGCGAGTGGACGCACAACTTGCTAGCCAAGAGGCAGGACAGGTTGTCAGATATCTTATAATTTGACGACTTGAAATTGCGTGAGAAGCGATACCTCTCTTGGGGAGTAGTGCGGGTGGACGCACAACTTGCTAGCCAAGAGAGCAAGCACGGCTTCCCGGGTCGCTTGTTATTTGATTAAATTACGCGTGGTCACTCTACCTCGCGAACTCTGTCGATTGTACGTTTCGCTAGGATGGGTGGAAGGATTGGGATTTATTAATTGTTTGACACACTAATCACTTTTCACTTATATATATTGTAAGGTCAAATTCAAATACAAAATATTCAAATACAAGATTAATTAATACAAAGATTAATTAAATTCTAAAACACGTTTAAAGTTAGATTTATAAAAGCTTGAATTTGAATTGAATGCCGTTAGATTCACTAGCACTACAATAGAATTGGAATTGATTGGATTCGAGTTACTTCTTAATACTAGAATTGGAATTGAACTTTCTTAATACTAGAATTGGAATTGAACTTTCTTAATACTAGAATTAGAAGAGGGAGTTCACGGACTGGAGGTCTTCTCCAGTCGGATTCGCGAGATGAACTGCCTACAGTCGGCCGTGCACTGAAGTGCTTCGATTCGGCGGCTCGAAACTGCGGCGACGCTATGGTGAGGTGCGCGCTCGATGTGGGAGGCGCTGGTGGTGGGAGTGCGGCGCTCGCGTGGGAGGCCAGAGGATCGCCATGGTGGGGCTCGCGGTAGCCTAGGGACGTACCATGTCTGTTCTTTGCTTCACGTTATAAAGATTTATCATTGTAAAATTGAAAAGAGTAATACTTTTACAATAGGAAATAAAATTATTAATTAATTTATTTATTCTGACGCGACAGACGTGACACCTCCCCCCCCTTATAATAGAAATGGAGGCACTCGACCGACATTTCTCATCTTAATCTTAAGTACAAAAGGTATAAAGATATACCATAAATGATCAGATGATCTAGCTAAGATGCTAAGGATTTAGGAGATACAATTTTTGAATTACTTTATAATAACGCTTAACTTAGTATTTCTTACATTCGTTCGTTTTCGTGGAGATATTTTCGCAATTCTGTATACGATTGTTCCGGCACTATTTTCACTTCACTATCCTTTTCTTGAAGGGTCGGCGCTGATGCTTCTTCTTGCCGTCTTTCTTCCTCGTTCGTTACCTTAGTCTTACTGGATTTTCCCAGGAATAGCAGGAGGTGAGTTACCGATGACCAGATAGCTCCGATTAAATGGATACTCCAGCCATAGATCGAGTGTAGAGCATAACCATGGATTATTGTGTCCACTAACAATTTAATAGTTCTGCCAATTATGAATAATGCCAAGACACCAGCGCTTGCCGATCCAAACGTGATGAAGCCATCCCAGAGTTTTCTGCCTGCGTTCTCTGCGATATGGTCTAGTGAGGCTTCGTCCAAGAGGTTAAGCATTGCTACAGATCCCTTGGGTATTTCTCGGCCCATTGCGCTACGCGCAATTGTATTAAGCATCGAGGGTTTTTCTACAGGAAACATAATATGATCCCTGAGTCGATCCAGGTCTTCAGGTGTGTAGATCCCGCTGGTGGCTAGTGCATCAGGGCTCACATACTTCCACGAAGGTTTGGTGAGTGGTTGTATGGTTGGTGGGGGTAGCGATTCCGTTATACTACTTGTCAATCTGTACCAGGTGGTATCAATCTTGTAGAGGTTGGGTAGCAACTCGTTGCAGTCTTTGGCTGTGCCCGTCTTCGAGAGGATACGTGATCTCGGTTGTAGGTATAGTGAGTGATTTCGATAAGTCACTGGGAGTTCGTTGTAGCAATTGTCAGTGCGTCGTAGTTTACAATCCACCGGTATGCATTTTATTATATGAATAACTTCACCGGCAGTGACTGCAGTGTATCCCGGTGATTTCATGATTCTGAATGCCATTTCGTCTGGAGCGATGCTGGATAGCGAAAGGGCGTTTTGCAGGATTTGTTTCTCTAGGGCATATTTTTGCTCCATTATATCCTTGTACAATCGTGTTAATTGTGTTTTAATATGCTTCTCTACGTATACAAACTTAGAGTTAACATATGAGAAGATATCTAAATTGTCTACAGAGGTTTTGGTTTTAGACTGGAAGGATCTTCCAGGCTGCGTCTCGAAAATGAGTAGCTTGGGGTGTTCCGTGTGGTATAACTTGTATTCGCAAAGATTTGTCTCTGTAGTTTTGGCTAATGCGAAGGTGGTATCCTTGGTGGTCACTGTATATATTTCGGGTGCTTGCTCGTATTTCTTTGGTGATAATTTCGTTGCTGTACCCTCGTATAAGATATCGTACTTGTTGAAATGGCAACCGTCTGTGTAGGGGAGATTCCAAAATGTCTCCGTGCCGTCCCAGTCATTGCAGCCTCCTTGCGCTGATGGACATTGGGTTCCTGAAGGCAGATTTACTTTACTTATCGATCTTTTAAATGGCATCGTGAATGTGCGTAGAGTTATTTCGACGGCGGCTTGCACCACAACGTTCTCCCAATTTCCGTAGCCGTCCGTATATTGCGTGCCTGCACAGCGACCATCAGTGAAGGCCTGTCCTGCCAGTGTTACGCTGCGATGGTTGGTGGCGTTATTTATTAGCCGGTCAACGAAAGCGGTGCCAATGGCCAAGGATCCGGTTTCGTGTATCTTCTGGCAGTTGTATGCCCCAATTTCCTTTACATATTGTTTTCGACCCTCGGTCACTATTGAGACATGCGAATGCATTCCGCAGTAATATATTGTTCGATCGATCTTAACCTTGCACTGGTATGCAGAGATTGTCTCGTATTCGGCTGTCTGAAGTAGTTGTATATGAACAGATGTTTTAACTGGTTCGATATCTTCCACGTCGCAGTCTCCTACGTCAAGGAGGGAGAGAGTGGTAATGTTGAGTCCCGTTCTGCCACAGTCATATCCTGTGAGGCCGTAGACTGTTGCTGGTAAGAAGATGCAGGCGATGGTAACGATTATCGACATGTTGATTTGTCTGGGGTCCGTCGGTAACTGACTAAAGCAGCACACTCCTTACTCCTCGAAGTGCCGTCTGGTGGGGAGTCAGCTGTGGTGGGGCTCCGATTCCCCGGTCGCTTTAACTTATCTACGTGTACAACGCGCGTTTTTCCTGATTTTAACGCAATTCTTACATTATTATTTTTGAAAATCTCTAATATTTTATGCTGGCCAGAATACTGATCGGACAGCTTATTCTTCCTTGGTTCATTAAGTAAATATACCTGATCGCCTATACAAAAGTTTCTCTGCACTGCTCGCTTGTCGTAATATTTCTTAGATCTTATTTTAGCGTTTATTAAGTTACGTCTGGCCATTGCCTGAGTCTCAGAAATTTTATTATATAGTTCCGTTAGGTAACGCGTATAACTTTCGTTTTCATTGTCGTCTGGCGCCGGTTCGCTAGTAGGGGTTCTCGCTAACCTACCATAAACTAGCTCATGGGGAGTGAATAATGTCCCTTTGTGTACGCTGGTGTTATATGAAAAGTTTGCTAGCCTAAGATGACAATCCCAGTCGCTGTGTTTATTCACAAATTGCTTTAAGTATTCCCATAGAACTTGATGGGATCGCTCGATGGAGCCGTTTGATTGCGGTCGGTACGCTGTGGTTTTGTAATGTTTTATCCGGAATTTTCGTGCAATATTTCGCATTAGATTATTAAGGAAATGTGTCCCCTGGTCTGTCAGTAAAGCTTTCGGGGCGCCGTGAATACATATGAACTCGTTCGTAAATGCTTCGGCTACGTCGATTGCCGCGGGATTTCTTAAAGGAACAGCTATTGAATATTTTGTCAACAGATCTTGAATAGTTAAAATATAAGAGTTTCCGGCGGGGGTTGTCGGCAATGGTCCCATAATATCCATAGAACCTTATCGAACGCCCTATCGGGTGTATCCGTTAGAATCATTGGTTGTCTTGGTTTTATTCGGACTAGTTTCTTTATATGGCATTCCCGACAGTTATTTATTACGTTCTGTATATCTCGTTTCATGCCGGGCCAGTGGTATCGCGTTTTTAGTCGATTATACGTTTTAGTTATGCCTTTATGTCCGCCCATTGCAGAGGCGTGGCACTCTCTAATTATCTCGTCGCGGTTTTCGTTATCAGGTATACTGGTTGAGTTATTGCAAATTGTGATTTTCGTTCCTTCGTCCCAGAAAGTATCCCTGAGCATTCTATATATCGTTCGCCATTCTATCGTGCCTATACTACTTTTACAAATCGATAATGTCGCTAAGTCTAATTCTCGAGTTGCATCAACTAACGAGCCTATTGCAGTTCGGAGGGCTTGCATCTCTGTTAGCGCAGAGATTCCCCTTCCTTGTTCAATTACCATGGTGATTATGTAACGTTTTTTGTCACGTATTACTTTTACTTTTCCTATCGATAATTTATCCATGGAGGGATATCTGTTATTTTCCTTTAGATCGAGTGCTCCTTTGTCTAGGGGGTCACCGGTTTGTGAAACGAATATCGCCAAATTATCTTTTCTCCATGACAATCGTTCGTTTGTTTCGTTTAGAAATCGTTTCTTAAGTTCGAAGGGGGTATTGACTCTGTCTACCAGCGGTTCGTCTTCGGAGTCATCGTCGGAGCCTGTCTCGTCATGGTCATCATTGTCTGAATCTAGTTCCGTGCTCTCTTTATCGCTCAGTGGAATGTCGGCATGTGATCCGTTCGACTTTTGAGAGTTATCTTTGTTTATGTTACTGAAGAGGGATTCGTCTGAATCGTCGTTGAGCGGGGTCGCATGTTTCTGCGGTCGAACTGGGAGAATCGGGTTACGGGAGAGCGCGTCAGCGTTGGTATTTATCTTTCCTGCTTTATAGATTACCTCGTATTCATATTCAGCTAATTTAAGCCATCGAATCAAACGCGAGGTCAGATCTTTTACCGAATGAAGCCAGGTCAATGGTTTATGATCAGTGACTAATTTAAATTTTTGCCCATATAAGTAAGGGCGGAAATGATTTACGCAGTATACTATTGCCAACAACTCCTTCTCGATAGTTGAATAATTCTGTTCGGCGGTATTTAGTATTCGCGATGCATAAGCTATAGATCTTTTCCTATTTCGCCTTGACTGAGTACGCCTCCTACAGCGCTTTTGGAAGCATCGGTCGTGACAATGAACGGGCGCGTGAAATCAGGGTATTGTAACAACGGTTCGGTACACAGGGCTGTTTTTAAATAATCAAAAGCACGTTCCTGCGATTCCAGCCATTGGAAAGGTGTGTCTTTCTTCAACAATTGAGTGAGCGGTTTCGCTACCTTAGAAAAGTCAGGGATAAATCGCCTGTAATAGCCAGCAAGCCCTAGGAATTGTTTAATGTTTTTAACGCTGGCTGGCCGTGGAAATCTTTCTACCGCCTTTGTTTTCTCGGGGTCAGGACGTACCCCGTCCTTTGTGATTACATGTCCAAGATATGTCACCTCCTTCCGCAAGAATTCACATTTGTCTGGCTGCAATCGCAGTTTCGCGGTTCGCAGTCTATTCGCCAACTTATTAAATTTAGCTTCGTGTTTCTTCAGGGAACTAGCATATATCACGATGTCGTCGAGATAAACAAATAATTCTACTCCTTGGAGTCCGGTCAGCACTTGATCCATAAGCCTTTGGAAAGTCGCGGGAGCGTTTTTTAAACCAAACGGCATTCGTTTAAAGTGATAGTGCCCATAGGGCGTAGAAAAGGCTGTTTTCGGTGCGTCGGCTTCGTGCATGGGAATCTGGTGGAAACCGGACGCCAAATCAAATATACTAAAGTATTTAGCGCTGCCTAATTGGTCTAATATTTCTTCGATGTTAAGCAAGGGGTACGCGTCCCCTATAGTTTTTTCATTTAACGCTCTAAAATCGATAACCATCCTCCATTGCTTATTGCCTTTGGAGTCTGGTTTTTTGGGCACTATCCACAAGGGAGAATTGTAAGGAGATTTCGAAGGTGTAATTACATCGTTTGTCAAAAGTTTATCAACTTGTCGCGTAATTTCTTCTTTGTGGATAGGAGGATAGCGATACTGCTTAGTGTTTATCGGTTGTTCATCGCGGGTAACTATGCGGTGTGAACATACGTCTGTGTGATCTAAAGAGTCTCCTGGCACTTGGAAAAGATCTACGTTGTTTTTTATTAAGCCTTTGACATGGCTTGCTTCAAATTCGTTTAAATGTTCTAGACGGAGTAGTTTCTCGATATTGGCAATTCTATCATTGAAATTCGTGGCTTCTACTGAATTGATTTGGGAGCGCCGCGCGGTGGGTCTAACTTCCTCCGCGCGTTTGTTAGACAATACTTCGATAGCTTGTAACTCGATTGTAGGGACCGGCACTTCGCGGTCTGTATTTCCCATATTAATCGCATGGAGGTAGGCTCTGCCACAACGATTTGTAACAATTGCCTCGCCTATATATATTTCCGGTTCTGTCGCGATACGAGGGATATAGCCTATTTGCATATCATGATTTAAAATGTTTACATAGAAGGCAGCGCGGGATCGCGCTGGGATTACTATCGATTCGTGTTGCGAAAAGGGCAAGGGGATACCTTGCCATATTACGACTTTCTTTGCGAAGTCTATCGTGGCGTTATCGCGTAGGAATTCGGATCCTAGGATCCCTTCCTACTCTATTGGAAAGTCGTTTGGCACAAGATGTAATTTAATTTTGTTTCCGAGAAATGTCGTATTGATTGACCCCAAAGTGGGGATGGTATCTTCTGTTATGCCACTAAGGAATAGCAGGTTGTTACGTCAAAACCGCGGGGACCTCTCCGATAATCTCAGCGGCAAATTATTGAAAACGCTCTCGAGGAATTTCGGCAAATTACACGGCCGACCTTGCGTTTAACCAGACGTCGGGTGATTGTTTGACTGTAAGCGAATCAGTGCAACGGAGAAATTGGTTAGCCGGCGCGATAAAATGCCGTCGGGAGCGGGATTCGTCTCGTCAAGGTAATATCGTCCGCAGATGTTCTCGATGGCGTTACCTAATTCCCTGAGCACTTCTAGAGACACGGTGAAAACCTCGGTGCATTCAGGGCAAAGCTCAATGTCGCGGACTATTACAAGACTGGTACGGCAGCAATCGCAATGATCCCGGGCGGAAGTATATCCAAACTGAAACGCATGGGTCAATTCAAGACGATACGTAAGAGTCCCCTCCGGTATTTCTTCATCGAAAGCAAAGATATTCGGCACTATTAGGGAGTGACTCGGCGATAGCGTCGTCTACGCGTCGATACCCAAACGTGGTAAGGCAACGCACCGTACTCCTACGATATCTGTATATGGCGCCTGGGTGAGTGCGCGAATCTCGTGGCTCGAGGAAACAAGGCGGGCACATTACGTTAGATAACAAGTGTTAATTACGCGGCGAATATTCAACGTTAAATAATATTTTGAGGCTAGAATATTTCTATACGCAACGGAAGAGCGGCTCGAAACCCTGCACGCCTTAAGGGAAAGTGCCAAGGGAGGCAAAAAAAAGAGGTCGGTCGTAAAACCCTTCCGGTACAGTGATGCAACTATGCGGCGGTCGGTCGACGCAAACAAAACGAATGACGCAACCCGAAAGAATCCTGAGCGCGAGTACTCTTATATTCGTTCACATCTAATGTCTTTATACTCGATATTCCACTACTGTAAACGTATGCCCGATGAGAAAACGCGAAAGCAATCGGGAATAAAACTTGATGTAAGATTCTCACTTACCTTTCGGTGTTTACTCTGCGCAGATACTCCTCGAGGGAGATACGCGGTCGAAAGCTGCTTCCCTGGTAAGCTGCTACGGGTACGGATGGGGCTGGTAAAGCGCTCCAGAGGCGATCGTGCACTAGGAGTTCGTACTCGCCGTCATAGGTTACTTCTTCGCCGATGATCGCGTTATGGTCGTAAATCGCGGCCACGTGGAGATCGTATTCGAGTCGCCGAAGTGCGTTGTTACGACCCGCGCGATTCTTCCGTGCCTTAGGCATTCGGCAGAGGCTCTAGGCGTATATTATATTTAATTGGAAGGTTAGGGTTAGGATATTGCATTCGGCTGCGAGCCAATTACGCCTTATGGTTCGGCGTCGCGTTGGAATGCATGAGCTACCGCGTGCTCGAAGTCCGATGTTTCCTCTGTGGTAAGTGCGGATGACGCACAACACCTTGCCCCCAGAAACGATCGGAATTCTTGCTTTAACTGTTAATTGTTCGATAAAAGAAGACTTGAATTTATGATGAACGCCCGTTGCCTCTTTAGCCTCGTGAACACATCCGTTTATCGGAATCTCGGAGACAAGGAATGAAATAATGAAGAACACGTGGCGTTAAATAGAAATCGTTATATTTAGATATTCACTGAATTTACACTCACGGAATATTAACACTATATATATCAAACTAGAATTTGAACTATTAATAAGATTTGAACTAAAACTAGAGATTGAAACAATTTGGACTAAATCTAGAAATTGAAACACGCTTATACTTGAACGAGACGACGCTCGCGCGGTGTTCACTGGTCGACGACGCGCACAAGAGTGAACGAGCATGGCCGCGTGTTGCAACGCGTGCCTGCGGCGGCGCTGTTGCGCAACATGGCGGACGGCGTGGGTACGCCAACGCACGTGGCGCAAGATGGCGGATGGCGTGGGTACGCCAACGCACGTGGCGCAAGATGGCGGATGGCGTGGGTACGCCAACGCACGTGGCGCTCGCGGCGGTCATAGACTATAGAACTAGACTAGACGTACATATCTGTAATGGTCGTTGGTCGGCCAATCAGCGCGCGGCTGACTGGAGATGATGCGCGCAACAGCAACGCGAGCCTTATTATATTAATAATTTTACAATTAATTAGATTTATTGTTAGCATGATTTTTATTGTTATTTATCATTTTATTTATTATTATTTAATTTGATTACTTATTTTAGGAAAAATGTTTACTATTGTCGGTTATCTAATAATTTGCAACCTACGAGATTGCCTATATTATTATAATACTTATATTTATTATAGTGTATATTTACTGGCGGTAAGACGCATCACGTGGTATGTTGACGGCAGGAGAGCCGATTATTGCCAACTTTAGCGGCTAGAATAGTGGCGCTTCTGCGCAGGTGGGATAAAAGGAGAAGGAAAAATTTTATCCGTTGGCTCTCCTGACGTCACAAGGTCATGTTTCATTACTTCTGTTTCATCTCGTACATTACGTTTCTTTATTAAATTGGGGGCGGCCCCAGTGTCTACCATAAATCTTACGCGGGGTAACAACCCGTCGATAGATATGCTTACTGTTGGCGCGTGACTGAATTCGTTAGGGTTTAAAGTAGCTATTCTGACTTTTGATTGTTCTCGCTTGTTATATTTTCCGTCGGATTTATTAAATTTATTGGACGCGTTGGTCGCGGCTGATCCGCCCTCGCCGCGTCCTGTCTGCGGGGCGAATCGTTCGCGTTTCCCGACTGGCGTTCGTTATAATATTGCCTTTTTCTACACTCGTCGATTTCGTGTCCTGGGTTTTTACAGTATCTGCACCATTTAGTTTGTCGTTGACTTTCAATGACGCGCGAATTCTCGTTACTTCGCTGAAACGAGCCAGTCCTTTCGGCATACGTCGGGCGGGCGGCGCGGTTAGTGTAGGGATTATTTGTATTAGATTGTGATATCACGGGCGGAGTATCCGCATACGCCCTTCTGGAAATGTTTTCTCCGCGACGCGGTGGGTCCGGATATCGTTGCGCGTTATCTTGCTGTGTATGGGAAGTGTAGTGCCCGGATGTTTGTCGCGGTATCGGAGATAAACGAGTGCTATCAAGCCTTCCGTCCGGCCGATTACCATATCGTTGTTTTTCTAATTCTTCCCTCTTGGCGATTGCCTTAGCGGCGGCAAAAGCATCGGACGGACAATGGTAATGCTCGGGCTTGAGCTGTAATCTGTATACTGTTGGGAGTCCCTCACAAAAACTCTGAGCGGTGAGGTCATCAATCTCCCTTGTTGTCTGATTATCGAGAAAGCCTCGAGCGCGACGTTCTCCGTCTCGGATGGCCGCACGTAATTCTTTGACGCGATCTATGTAATCGAGAATATGTTCACGAGCTCCCAAGTGGATCGCGGTTAATTCTCCCCTGTACTGTGCGACTGTTTTAAATGACCCAAACGCTCCTGTTACGTCGCAGGCGGTGGCGAGGTTGCTAAACAAATCGCCACGTGGCACTGGACCAAGGCGGGAATACGCTCGCCTCTCGGCGACGCTGCCAGCGATCGAGCGGCAAATCTCCAACAGCGGTTCGGAAGAATTAAGGAAATAAGAAATGACTGTTGCGCCAAAACCGCGGCGAATATTCGATATTAAAATAATATTTCAAAACTGGAATATTTTCGTGCAACGATAGAACGGCTCGAAACCCTACATGCCTTAGGGGAAAGTGGCAAGGGGAGCAAAAAAAAGGGTCGGTCGTAAAACCCTCCCGGTCGGGTGATACAACTAAGCGGCGGTCGCTCGACATGAACAAAGAGAATGACGCAACTCGCGACGAGTATACCTATATTGGCCTACGTCTGATTCCTTTATATTCTTTATTTATTTATCCGTTACGTTCTACATTTCGCGGGTAAACGTATACCCGGCGGGGTGGCGCAAAATCAATCGCGAATGAAACTCAATGTGTGATTTTTTCACTTACCCTTTCGGTGGTTGCTCTGCCCAGATACTCCTCGAGGGAGATGCGCGGTCGGAAGCGGCTTCCCTGGTGAGCTGTCGCAGGCACGGATGGGGCTGGCAAGGCGCTCCAGAGGCGATCGTGCACGAGGAGTTCGTACTCCCCGTCGTAGGTCACTCCTTCGCCGATGATCGCGTTGTGGTCGTAGATCGCGGCCACGTGGAGGTCGTATTCAAGTCGCCGAAGTGTGTTATTACGACCCGCGCGGTTTTTTCGTGCTTTAGGCATTCGGTAGGGGCTCCAGGCGTATGCGTATATTATATTTAATTAAGGGATTAAGGTGAGGATATTGCATTCGGCTGCGAGCCAATTACGCATTATGCCAATTACGCATTATATTATTTCGGCGTCGCGTTGGAATGCATGAGTTACCGCGTGCTCGAAGTCCAATGTTTCCTTCGTGGTAAGTGCGGATAACGCACAACACCTTGCCCCCAGAAACGATCGGAATTCTTGCTTTGACTGCTAATTGTTCGGTAAAACAAAGTTTGAGTAATTATAAATGCCCGTTGCCGCTTTAGCCTCGCGAACACTTCCGATTTCTCACGACGATAGGAAGGATGATGCAATGAATGACACGTGGCGAATACACTGTACTTACTATATTCAAATATTCAGGAATCGAATTACACTCGCATAACACTTGATTAAATTTAGAGCAATACAAAATTTGGAATACAAATGATCACTTAATTTACTTAACTAGAATTGAGACGAAGTAGAATTAACTTAAAATTAGAATTGGAATTGAGATTGGATTGACACTCGCACGATGTGTACTACTCGACGGCGCGTACAAGAGTGCCCGAGCATGGCCGCGCGTTGTAACGCGTGCCTGCGGCGGCGCTGTTGCGCAACATGGCGGATGGCGTGGGCACGCCGAAGCACGTGGCGCAAGATGGCGGGCGGCGTGGGTACGCCGAAGCACGTGGCGCAAGATGGCGGGCGGCGTGGGTACGCCAACGCACGTGGCGCTCGCGGCGGTCATAGACTATAGAACTAGACTAGACGCGCATATTTATAATGGTCGTTGGTCGGCCAATCAGCGCGCGGCTGACCGGAGATGATGCGCAACAGCAACGCGAGCCTTATTGTAGTATTAACAATTTTACAACTAATTAGATTCATTGTTAGCATGATTTTATTTATTATTATTATTTAATTTTATTACTTATATTCATTATAGTGTATTTTCACTGGTGGTAAGGCGCAACGCGTGATATGTCAACGGCAGGAGAGCCGGTTGTTGCCAACTTTGGCGGCTTGAATAGTTGCGCTTCTGCGCAGGTGGGATAAAAGGGGAAGGAAAAAATTTTACCCGTTGGCTCTCCTGACGTCACACTCCTACCAAAAGGTCGGATAATTGAGTTACCGAATCGCACGGCTCGTCTGCTACTGCCGAATGCGCTCGGCCGCGAAGTTTTGCTATCAAAAGACGCGTCAGCGATTTTTCGTAATTAGCGGGAAGTATATCGCGGGCTTGACGGCATGCGCTTAAGAATTTCGAGAGGGGAATATTATATCCATCGAAATATGGTACAAATTCGGTCGCCTCTCGGTACGTAATTTTAGGAGCAGGTGGAAGCTCAGATATCGAATCATTCAACTCGCTTATTAATACGGGCGGTTCTGAAAAACGTTGCCCCGACGGGCATTCTGCAGGTTCACGGCGTGTATCTACATCTCGTCGTAATGAATTGAAATCGCCTCGTAAAATGGTAAGAGCTTCCATCATTTCGCGGAGCATCGTGTTACTGTTTTCGGCTTCGCACCTCTCTTTACGCAATGCGCGGAGTTCCGCTTGGCATTCTGCTCGTTCGCGAACCAGGGCCTCCGAATCGGCTTGTAATTTTGCGCTGGTTTCTTCCTGCGCAACGCGAACACGCTCCAGCTCCTCTTCCGAAAGAGGTTTCCTTGGGCCTTGTCGCGTATTCATATCGATATTTTTCGCGGGCTTGACAGGTGTCCGTTGCATTAATAATTAAAGTGAGAAATAACTGCTTCTTCTACGCGCGCGAAATATTGGTGATGACGATTATCGTCCGATTTATAATAATATTACGACTCATTCGGATACGAAATTTAATCGAACCGACGGGAGCGGTCTACCGGGTTCGATAAGTGGCGTGGTGGAATACCCAAAAATGTATCTATCCCACCGCTGTCACCAATTTGTTGTTACGTCACAGGCGAGACGTATTACGCGTGGGGCGAGTCTGCTCGCACTGGGCTGCGTGTTGATTTTTACGGCTGAATTTGACTGGATTGTTGATATAAATTGCGAGTGTATAGACCGTGTAAAAAGGTCGCTAATCTCCTAGAGAAAATAATATCGTGCAAGCCTATCTCTGCATCTACGTCAATGACGATAGGATTTGGCAGTGCGTAAAAAGAAGTATTTTCTTCGCGTAAATATTCTAAGAATGCCGCAAATGCTTCGGAGCAGGGATCGCAGTCGGTTACCTCACGCCAGAGAGCTAATTCAGTACCACAAAAATTGCAAAGCCTTTCTTTCCGAGTAGTCCCAACATTAATGTAATGCCTTAAGATAGCTGTGAATTGTAGTTGATCACAATTGAGATTATACCGGGATTTACACTCTAGACATATGAGGTTGGCGGAATTTGTATCGATAGCTATGCCGACAAGACCATACCCGAATTCGACTACACACCGAGAGATACTTATTTGATGATTAAAGACGGCGGCTGGATGTGTTCTCTTTTGACGTGAGCCTTCCGATCGTCCTCTGCACATAACGCGATTCACAAATAGGAAATGGAAATGCACTTACCTTTCGTTGGCCCGGTTCCTGGATTCGGGCTTCTAATTCTCGCTGTCGGCCTGGCGGGTCTCGGGATGCACACTAGGATGCGGGGCGTCTGAAGACAACGTTGCTGGATTCGGGGGACTTGGTGCCCACAGGCTATTCTTGAAATGCGCTTCGTATTCTGGTTGATAGATTTTTTCACACCCGAGCAATTCACTCAAATCACCGGTGAGCGCGGATTTAATTTCGTATAGAGTTCGACGAATCGCACGCTGACGTCCGGCGCGGTTTTTACGTTTATTCGGCATCGAAAGTGACCATGAAGGGGAATGTTGCTTCCCTTACAAGTTACGAATAAAAGATTGAGCTTTCTATCGCGGTGAGAACCTGTAACCCTCTGTGGGGAGTAGTGCGGGTGGACGCACAACTTGCTAGCCAAGAGGCGGGACAGGTTGTCAGATATCTTATAATTTGACGACTTGAAATTGCGTGAGAAGCGATACCTCTCTTGGGGAGTAGTGCGGGTGGACGCACAACTTGCTAGCCAAGAGAGCAAGCACGGCTTCCCGGGTCGCTTGTTATTTGATTAAATTACGCGTGGTCACTCTACCTCGCGAACTCTGTCGATTGTACGTTTCGCTAGGATGGGTGGAAGGATTGGGATTTATTAATTGTTTGACACACTAATCACTTTTCACTTATATATATTGTAAGGTCAAATTCAAATACAAAATATTCAAATACAAGATTAATTAATACAAAGATTAATTAAATTCTAAAACACGTTTAAAGTTAGATTTATAAAAGCTTGAATTTGAATTGAATGCCGTTAGATTCACTAGCACTACAATAGAATTGGAATTGATTGGATTCGAGTTACTTCTTAATACTAGAATTGGAATTGAACTTTCTTAATACTAGAATTGGAATTGAACTTTCTTAATACTAGAATTAGAAGAGGGAGTTCACGGACTGGAGGTCTTCTCTAGTCGGATTCGCGAGATGAACTGCCTACAGTCGGCCGTGCACTGAAGTGCTTCGATTCGGCGGCTCGAAACTGCGGCGACGCTATGGTGAGGTGCGCGCTCGATGTGGGAGGCGCTGGTGGTGGGAGTGCGGCGCTCGCGTGGGAGGCCAGAGGATCGCCATGGTGGGGCTCGCGGTAGCCTAGGGACGTACCATGTCTGTTCTTTGCTTCACGTTATAAAGATTTATCATTGTAAAATTGAAAAGAGTAATACTTTTACAATAGGAAATAAAATTATTAATTAATTTATTTATTCTGACGCGACAGACGTGACACCCCACTCAAATCGCGCTTCTTTCTTTAATAGATCGGTCAGAGGTTTCGCTGTCTTTGAGAAGTTCGGTATAAATCGGCGATAGTAATCGGCGAGCCCCAGAAACTGTTTTATATTTTTTGCTGTGCATGGGCACGGAAAGTTCTCTACCGCGTATATCTTCTTAGGGTCGGGTTTTATTCCGTCCTCGCCTATTACGTGGCCTAAGTACGTGAATTCCCTTCGCAGGAACTCACATTTGTCTGGCTGAAGACGGAGCCTCGCGTTCCACAGCCGGTCGGCTAATCTATTAAATTTAATTTCGTGTTCACGCAAGGAACTGGCGTATATCACTATATCATCTAAGTATACAAACATTTCCGTCCCTTGCCAACCCGGTCAGTACCTGGTCCATAAGTCGTTGAAACGTCGCCGGGGCGTTCTTCAGCCCAAACGGCATTCGTTTAAAATGGTAGTGCCCAAAGTGTGTGGAGAAAGCCGTTTTCGGCGCGTCCGACTTATGCATCGGTATCTGATGGAAGCCTGAAGCAAGACGCTGAAATACTGAGCGCTTCCTAGCTGATCCAATATCTCGGTAATATTGGGGAGGGGGTACGCGTCCCCTATCGTTTTTTCATTCAACGCACGGTAATCGATCCATGCGCCAGCGTCGATTACCCTGAGAATCGGGTTTTTTGGGCACGATCCACAGGGGGGAGTTGTAAAGCGAGTTAGAATGCTCGATAACATCATTTTCTAGCAATTTATTAACTTGTTCAGTGATTTCCTTCCTGTGCATCGGTGGAAATCGGTATTGCTTCACATTCACGGGCACGTTATCCGTAGTAGTTATAGTGTGAGAGGTCGCGTCCGTATATTCCAGCTGGTCCGCGGGGAGTTGGAAAAGGTCGGCGTTTTCGCTAATAAGAGCGTTAACATGCTCTGCCTCTATGGTATTGAGGTCGTCTAACCTAAGCAGACCCTGTACCTCTGAAATTCTATCGAGTTCGCGCGATGCCTCTTTCGACTGCGGCACGATGGTACAATTAACAGCGCGGGTTTCTCGGGGGGGTTTGAGCGATCAAATCGATTTCCTCTAATTGGATCGTTGGGATGGCAATTTCGTGGTCCGATTCCATCGTATTTACGATGTGTGTGTAAGCTTTCCCGCCTCTATTTGTTACAATTGCCTCCCCTAGGAAGACTCCCTCCGCGACGCTAAGTCGCGGGAGACATCCGACATCGGTTTCAGAGTTAGAGACATTGACGCAAAAAGCTGCTCGCGAACGCGCAGGAATGAGAATATTTCTTTGAAACGAGAAGGGCAGCTTGATTCCTCGCCACTCGACCTGTCGCGGTCGAAATCGATGACGTCGTCACGGAGAAAGTCGGATCCTAAGATCCCTTCCTGCGCGATAGGAAAATTATCGAGAACAGTGTGCAATGTTATTTTATAACCCTCGAATTGAATCTCCGCTGACCCTAAGGTCTCTATCCTTCCGTCCGTGATTCCAGTGAGGTAGATCGTGTCGTTTCTTAAAACGGGAGTGTTCGGATGCAAGCACCTTTTCTTTATGAGGTTAAGTGCGGCCTGTGTCAACTATAAAATCCGTTGCTCTTACTAAACCGCTAGCGGATAGTGTTAAGGAGGGGGCATGAGATTGCTTAGACGGGTTTAAGATTGCGATCCTGATGCTTCTTCGCGAACCGTCTCCACTGCGTTTACCGGACGCGTGTTCCTCGGAGGATCCGCGCGCGCTGCGTCCGTCCCGCGGGGCGGATCCCGACCGTTTCCCTGCTCATAGAGGCGGCTATTGTTATATGGCCGTTTCCGGCACTCCTCGATTTCATGACCGCGATTTTTGCAGTATCTGCACCATTTGTCATTTTGCGATGGTCCGAAATCGCGCGAGCCTCGATCGCCATCTCTCGACGCCGGTGGGTCTCTCATGGCGCGGCGCGGCTTGCTCTACTTCGTTACGGCGTTCGGGCCACTCGGAGGGGCAGTGCGGAGGGTAGTTTTGTTCGCGATCTCTATATCCATTGTAACGTGGGGGTGAACGTCGCCTTTCCGGTGGTGGCGTTTGTCTGTAACGTGAATTATGCCCCGTGCTCGGTTCGAGCGATCGCCGGTGTGTGTCGAATGTTTGCCTAGGAGACGGTTGTCCCAGCCGCGCGGGTAGCCCGTAGCGTTGCCGTTCGATTTCATCGCGTTTCGCGATCACCTTCGCTGTTGCGAACGCTTCGAAGGACACATGGTAATGTTCCGGCCGTAATTGTAAGCGGTACGGTGTAGGCAATCCTTCGCAAAAACATTGGGCTGTTAGCTCATCTATTTCGCAGGTCGTTGCGGGGTCTAGTATTCCGCGGGCGCGTCGTTCCCCGTCCCTTATCGCGGACCTGAGATCCTTCCTTGACACGATCTATATAGTCTAGCGTATGCTCATTAGGCCGAAGGTGCACGGCGGTCAATTCGCCCCTGTATTGAGCCACGCTTTTGACCGAGCCGAAGGCGCTGTTGAGTAAATCGGAGAGTTGCGTCACGGTATCGCACGGCTCGTCTGCAACCGCGGAGTGGGCGTGGCCCCGCAATTACATTAGTAGGCGCGTAAGTGGCTTTTCGTAGTGGGGGGGCAGTATGTCGCAGGCCTGCCTACAAGCTCTGAGGAATTTAGATAACGGGATGTTATACCCATCGAAAAATGGCACGTATTCGGTGGCCTCCCGATAAGTAATCTTTGGGACGGCGGGGGATTCGGTATTCGATTCGTTATAGGTCGCCGAATAGCACGGGCGTCTCGATGAATCGTTGTCCCGCCGGCAGGCTAGGGCTTTGCAAGAGTGAGTCGCGGCGCGTGTCCATCTCGTGCCGCATACTGTTTAACTCGGCGCGTAGCGATGCGAGCATGTCGCTCATTTCACGTACGGCGGCTCGACTCTCTTCCGCATCGGCGCGGTCTCTTTGTATGGCGGCGTTTTCTGCCCGAACTCTCTCCTTTTCCCTATGCAATGCGTCGGCGTCGGCTTGCAATTGCGCGGCTCGTTCCTCTTGCGCGGCGCGAACGCGTTCGAGTTCCTCTTCAGTTAGAGGTTTTTTCGTGGTCTGTCGGGTATTCATATTGGCTTCCCTATCTCCCTTTATTGGCGTACGGAGCATATGAACGCGATTATTACCGCGCGAGTGTGCTGCGGGTCGGTGAGATGTCGAAACGCTCGACTCTCCCGATTAACATATCCCACCGCTGTCACCAGATTTGTTACGTCACGGGCAGCGACGGTCCGCGGAAGCAGAACGCCGCGTAGCAACGGACAAGGGGATTGTTACGTCACGGGCGACGACGGTCCGTGGGAGCGGTACGCCGCGTAGCACTGGACAAGGGGGACACGTCTGCCGGTTGGCAACGCTGCCAGCGATCGAGCGGTAAATCGCCAGCGACGAATCGGTCGAACTGGGGGACGTATCGCGTACTCCGACCGTCTCTATTCTTCGCGTTGAAATAGCGAGAGAGAAAAATTTAATAGACGTCGCGAAATGATGAGGATTTGGCGTCAGATGCAGGATTTGACTTGTCGATGTAAAAACGTCCCTCGACGTTTTCGATAGTTTCTTCCTCTTCCTCGAGCACATGCTGGGCAGCTATGTATATCTCAGAGCATTCGTCGCAATGCTCTATCTCACGGATAATTGAAAGAGGGGCGCGACAGCACTCGCAGAAATCTAGGGGTTCGGTATATCCGAATTTAAATGAATGCGACAGGGTGAGACGATAAGTGAGCGTGCCCTCGGGTATTAATTCCTTGCACTGATAACAAAGAACTTCCGCGCTGTTAGGAAAACTGCTGGCGGCCGAGTTGTTCACGCGACGATAACCGAAAGCAGTGATGCAACGTATTAAACTGACGCGATGTCTGAAGGCCGCGCCCGGATGAGTGTGCGAGTCGCGTGTGGTATTAAATCGAGGAAGGCACATCACGACAATTAATTAAGGATTCTAGCAAATGTGAAGTGCGTCCGCACATGATGCTAAATAATATTTCAGATATTTCAGTGTATTCTCAAAGAAGTTAGAAACGAGCACTGGAACGTGCATTTCTCGAGTGAAATCGACGCACGGAGCACTGTACCCAAAAAACAAATTCGTCGGTCAGTCGTAAAACCCTTCCGGCCGAGTCGCTTTCCTTATTTTTTGTGCGATAGACGGTCACGTTTACGCTGACGCAACGAAATTCTTCTACGATATAAGCGTCGTTCCGAAATATACACGTGGCTCGTAATTTTCATATATTGTTTAATGAGATAATTGCAATACACGCGGCGAGGCCCTTACATTTAAATCAACGAGATGACGCGAGGATTCCCACGCGCGGGAGGCTTATATTTTGTTTGTTGAATCAATTCACTTACCGTGGCTTAAGATGCTCTGCGCAGGTACTCCTCGAGGGAGATCCGAGGCCGGAACTGGAGTTCGCTTGTCGAAGCGGCAGGCGCTGACGGGGCCAGTCGTCCATTCCAGAGCCTGTCGTGCACCAGGAGCTCGTACTCTCCGTCGAACCTGGTAGTCTCGCCGATGGCCTCGTTATGGTCAAAGATGGATGCCACGTGGAGGTCGTACTCCAAGTGTCGAATCGAGGTTTTCTGACCAGCGCGATTCTTCCTGCCTTTCGGCATTCGCGTGAAGCTTCGATTGTTCAATTGTTAAACGAAGGTTTTCAAAGGGTTATCGTTCAGCGGCGAGCCAATTTACGTTGCGTTTCGGCTTTGCGTGGGAACGATTGAATCTATCGCGGACAAGAATTTCGAGCCTCCGTCGTGGTAAGTGCGAATGAACGCACAACACCTGCTCCGGGAGAACCTCGACGTTCTTGCTATAATGGACGATAAATCAATTTTGAGAATTGTTTAGTAACGCGCGAAACCTCACTCGCGAACACTTTTACTAATCGATGCGGTGACGGTACGCGCGAAAGAATGAACACGTGGAAGTTCAATTATAATACTAATTTATTTAAACATTTGATTCAAGATTACACTCACGAGATTTCATTCAATAACACAAAAATGAACAATTGAGACTACTTATTTAGAATTAGAAATGGAACTATACGCTAGAAGTTGAATTACGTACTAGAAGTTGAACTATATACTAGAAGAAGTGGAAATAAAACGCTTGACGACGCGCACGAGAGTGGCACGTGTTGACGGTTTCGCGGCGCGCACTGAAGTGTAGGAGTTTCGGCGGGCACTGCGGTGCTCTGCTGCGGCGGCGCTGTGGCGCAATATGGCGGATGGCGTGGGTACGCCAACGCACGTGGCGCTGGCGTGGCGCGGGTTATGTAGCTAGGCTAGATGTATGTATCTATGGCGTGCATTGGTCAGCCAATCAGAACGCGGCTGACCGGGAGTAATGCGCTGTAACAGTGTTGAGAGTTTTGTTATAGTAATATTATCTTATAATTAATTGATCGCCAGTATCGCTATCGTTAACATAAGCTTATTATTAATATTGATTAATATTATTAATATTGTATTTAAATATATTTAAGGAGTGTTTATTATTATGATCTAGATATGTATATATATATATATATATATATATATATATATTTAATATATATAAATATATATTTAATATATATAAATATATATATATTAAATATATATATATATATATATATTTAATATATATATATATATATTTATATATATTAAACATTGTTATAAGATATTTCATATATTTTTATTAAGTATTATTGTTTACAATTAGTAAGGGAAGGTAGTAGAGATGCATATTTGCTAAATATCTATGATTATTGAGGAGGATGATTATAATATACTACACCTAAGAGAAATAAATATGGCGGGGCGCGCCATATTAGGCGGAACGGCAGGAGAGCCAATGGCCGTTCTCGGCCTGGCGGTGAGCCACGTTAAGACGATATTACATGCGCGATAGGAAAAAAATATATGGCGGCTCTTCGGATGTTACAATGCATATATGTGTGTATATTATTGCTAGTGTTTTCCTCTTTCTAGTCGTCTGTCTTCTTGTATGTGTGTTATAGGTTTTTTTTTTCGTTCCTTCCAGCTTTATTGTTAATATTATTATTGTTAAAATTGTTAAAGGTATTTTATGGAATGGTTATTAAGGGAGAGATATAGGTTATTTGCGCAGATTTAATTTAATTAATTAATGGTTATATATATGCTACGTAAAGAAGATTAATAAGCTTAATATATTTATTTTTATTAAGTTATATATACTCATTAGATTATATGTTCATTTCAGGCATATCTTGTCATTATTAGTTTTGTTATGAGTCTTCGGTCTCTCCACATGCATTAAATATTATAAAACATTTTTATTTCTATAATTTTTCTCTTTTTTTTTTATTACTCTGTAACGGTACATCCCTGCGCGCTCGGTATTCTTCCACGGTATGGACGCGGGGACGTGCGCTCGGTTGTTGCTCGTCGGATGCCGGGTTCGGGAGAAGCTTGCGGCCGCCGGGTTTTAATTATTTTACAATAATTTATGACGTCTCTCGCTGCGCGGTCGTCCGTTGTCGTTTTTCCGCCGATCGCTTTTCGATGCCCGTAACGCGATTCGATTGCTGATGTGACGGATGCCGGTGGTCGTATCGGTAACGCGTTGCCAGGCAACCGGGTCCGCGCGTGTGCGTTGCTAGGCAACCGTCGACGCTGGCCGTGACACGTGGGGCGGATATCGCGGGAAAGTCCGAGAACGCTCCGACTTTCGAGATGAGATGGAGCGATAATACTGAGAACGCTCGGTATTGTTGTGAGGAGAAAAATCTGAGAACACTCCGATTTCTCGAGAAGGAATAGAACAAGAATACGGAGAATGCTCGGTATTCTTTGAGAGAATCTTCTCTCGCTGTTTTGGTCGGAACGGTTGTTTGTAACGGACAGGTCGGAGGAGCGGATAGGACTGTGTTTTTCACAAAATTCGTCGGGTATTTATACCCGTCTCCGCGCCACGTGTCAACGTTTAGTTGATTAAGCGTTTGTTAAGTAAAATAGCTGATCACGTCGTCGATGCGTGACAGCTGGCCGGCGGGCGTGTGTCGGTCGGTCGCGGTCGGGAGTGTCGGTCGGGCGGCCCCGGATGGTGCGGGCTGCATTAGCGCGAGCTAGCAACGGAGCATCTTTCGGATGCTCCGTTACAACTCTTATTTCTATCGTTATGACTATTGTTAGAGTGGATATGGTAGTTTGGTTATGGTTGGAGGATAATATTCTTTTCCCCTTTTTCTTTTCCATCACCATTTTGTTTTCTTTGTTGTTAATTGCTCCATTGACATGCGTAGTGTATGTGCGCATGCGTGTATCTATAATATGTGTATAAAATCGCATAATGATAAAAAAAACTTTCTTTGTTATTTTATGTGTATGTATTTCTATTATAATATAAAGAGAAGCATATTTTTTTGTGTGTGTATATATATATATATATATTATCGCTGATAGCTGTTATGTAAGAAGATACGATTATATCTCCGCGGCAGAAGCTAAAATAAATCTCGCGGCATAGCTACCTCACACAACAAAGTATATACTAAGTGGTCGACACGGCCTTTACGGTCTATCACATGTCGCCTGCAATTAAAGCAATCTATCGCGCGCCTGGCTCGCAATAACAGCTTATAGCAATGCCCGCAATGTAGTGTGGTATTTTGTAACGTTTGCGAAATGGCATGCAAATGTCGCCATAGCGCACGCTGGCGGTTTGGCACGCAAAAAGTATGCTCGAATGTAGCAAAATTCGCACACAATATCACATTGTCGGAAATTTGCACATATCATGCTGATAAACAATATATAACAATAGATAAACAATAGAGTTTATATGCGGGCATTGAATTCAAATTTAAATAGTTACGATAATAAGGCGGCACGAAAACACTGTGCGATCGTTCAAGAAGAGGAGAGCTCTGGAGTATTGGTATTCCTCTTTCACTTACGGGGTGTTCGTTTCGCTGTGAAGGTTCCAGGTCGTTGTAAGTCCTCTCCGATGCCTCTTCAATCTGCGTCGTTACGTCACGCCTCTCAGTTGGCGCATTGACGTGGGTTGCTTGCGGTCCCATTTCCATGTACTCGGGCTCGGAGCTGCTTGGATTTCCGGTTGCTGCGGCTGAGACAGATCTATGCTCATCGGCTTCTTGCCTCTGGCGGTAACTCAGCTGGCGGTCGCTGTAGATTTTCCACGGTGTCGATTCCTGCGTCAATTTCCTGCAGTAGATCTCGGATCAGATGGCGTAATCGTGGCGGGCTCTACCGGCGGAATGGTCTCATATTTCTGTCTGGAGAGTTGTGGAATGTGGATGGGCTCTCTTTGATAAACATCGGGGTCCGTCGGTCCAATGTCCATCCCTGGCCAGACGTCTCGTCGTTCCGATATCGGTGAAAGGCTAATGGATGCAGTTCCATTTTCTGGAGGATTTCGTATATACGAGCGAGTGGGGCGGTATCGATTGCCCATATTGCTCATTCGACGAAGTCGTCCTAAAACTCGGGACCACTGTAAATGTTGCTCCACAATGCTGGCTCATCTCCGCATTCAGACCTTTCCCTTTGATTTCCTGCAAGTGATCACCCAAAGATTTTAATAAAAATTTCAAGTCTTATAGGGTATCACTTACGAGACGGTGCAATGCTCTTCTTTAGCGTTTGTAGCAATGACGAGACTCTGAGGCTGCTCTTCATTAAACTGAGTGCAAGCACTCTCAGAGCATGCATTTTTATTTCCTATTAAGGGGTGACAGGAGGTATCATTGCTCCTTTGTTTCTTACAGCAACGCTCGTGAACTTGTCTTGCCACATCACAGATCCAGGAATTCTTGCAAGCCAAGGACAAGGCGAGCAAGAGTATCCCGAGTAATCCGATACTGCACGCGGCTGCACTATACATGGTGAAGCGTGAATTTTGCAACTTCCTTTCTTTGATCTGCCTTTTCTATAATATCGTTAAACTATGCCTCTATATTGTTATGATTGGTTATCAAATTTCATGCGCAGCTTCTGTGAAATTAATTTTATATTCCCTTTGGATAGGCTCATATAATTCTAGAATATTTAAATTGTTGGGGATGAAATGTTGAGCGAATGTTGTAGTTTGTAGATAAGCTGGATGATTCATAGTGGCCGTTCTCGTTCTAATCTTACCTCTCTCCTTGCTGCACAGAAATTATTCCAGAATTATTTATTTCAAATTGCTTTGTTGTATGACGGCAATTTAGTCGCACAATTTCTTTTTCTGTAGTACAGTAAATCCAATTTCCTGGAGTAGTCAGAGCTTTCCAATATGTATCTTGAAGTTCCATAATTTTTATTTTACATTTATTAGGCTTTATACTTTTATTTAATATAAATCTCGACGTCACAGCTTGGAGTCTGCCTTATCTTTTTCAAGGGAAACGTAGCTGGGCAAATAAAGACACTGTCGGATGCTATGCATTTCTCTAGCTCTCCTTGACGGAATTCGTAGAAATTATCGGCGTCTTCATTTAATGCTATAATGCTATCTCGGTTTCAAATGTTGCAAATTTTGTTGTGTCAAATAACTGTCTAACAGGTAATGGTATTGATTTATAAAGTTTATATTTTCCAGGTGTTAGCAATGGAATTTGCAAAATATAAAGAAGACGATCTTGTAGATATGCAACGTGCAGAGTAGAAATTTTTATTAAGCGATCGATTCCCTCTTTATTAATAGCTACTGGAAACTCGGCATACGGAATTTGTTCTTGAATATGTTTAGAATTTTTTATTAAGTATTGTGGCGATATTATTCGTGGATGTATTAATCCTTGTTTTCCGAATAATATTCCGTCTATTAGAATATTCAAATCGATTTCATGTTCTAATATGGCTATATTTATATTGTCACGTCTTAGCGCCGAGAGTACCTCTAGTCATGTTCAATGTAAATTTTTCAAAAATTTTTAATTATTTATGACTGACTGTGTTAGGAGACAGCACAGTAAAACCTTTCCTATACATATAATAAAAGGAATATACTGCTTAAAATTATTTAAAAGTTTATACAAAATGGTTTATACAAAATGGTTCCTTACCACAACCTTATGGTGCTACTACAGCCTTAATGTTCCTAGTAAATTTTTCCTAGAACCTCACTAACAAAAAACAGAACATACCGAAATCACTTCTCCAGACTGTTCAGTAAAGTAACAAAGAAAATAAAGCTTAATATCGCATCCTTATCTAAGCATTTCAATATTAACAACAAAATCTTAACAAATTGATATAAAATAGTAAATAATGAATAAAAAACAAATTTAGGAAATATAACCTCGCCCACGTAATGCACGAAAACTATAACAAAACAATTATCGGTACATTGTAATACTTTTATTAACAATGATGTAAATAAACAAAACCATATTATTAACCAACCAATTTCTTTATATCGTCAAATATAACTTCAGAAACTAAGAAACCTTTGTATATCAAACTTTTCACTTGTTACGTCAAGACCGCGGAGACCCCTCCGATAAGCTCAGCGGCGAATTATTGAGGACGCTCTCGAAGAATTTCAGCAAATTACGCGGCTGACCTATTAAACCGGCGATTAAACCGACGTCGAGTAATTATTTGATCGTGAGCGGATCAGTGAGACGGAGAAATTAGTTAGCCAGCGCGATAAAATGTCGTTGGGAGCGGGATTCGTCTTATCAAGGTAATATCGTTCGCAGATGTTTTCTATGATGTTACCTAATTCCCTGAGTACTTCCAGAGATACGACAAAAACCTCGGTGCATTCGGGGCAAAGCTCGATGTCACGGACTATCACGGGACTGGTACGGCAGCTATCACAATGATCCCGGGCGGAGGTGTACCCAAACTGGAACGCGTGGGCCAGTTCCAGACTATACGTAAGCGTCTCTTCTGGTATTTCCTCCTTGCATCGAAAGCACAGATATTCGGCACTGTTAGGAAACGACTCGGCGGTAGCGTCGTCTACGCGTCGATATCCAAATGTGGTAAGGCAACGCACCGTACTCATACGATATTTGTATACAGCGGCTGGGTGAGTGCGCGGGTCTCGTAGCTCGAGGAAACAAGGCGGGCACATTACGTTAGATAACAAGTGTTAATTACGCGGCGAATATTCAACGTTAAATAATATTTTGAGGCTAGAATATTTCTATACGCAACGGTAGAGCGGCTCAAAACCCTGCATGCCTTAAAGGAAAGTAGCAAGGGAGGCAAAAAAAAGGGTCGATCGTAAAACCTTTCCGGTCGGGTGATGCGACTATGCGGTGCGAACAAAGCGAATGATGTAACCCGAAAGAATCCTGAGCACGACGAATATACTTATATTCGTTTACATCTAATTTTCTTATACGTATACTTTATATTTCACCGGTGCAACGTATGCCCGGTGGGAAAACGCGAAAGCAACCGGGAATAAGACTCGATGCGTAATTCTCACTTACCTTTCGGTGTTTGCTTTACGCAGATACTCTTCGAGGGAGATACGTGGTCGAAAACTGCTTCCTTGGTAAGCTGCTACGGGCGCGGATGGGGCTGGCAGGGCGCTCCAGAGGTGATCGTGCACGAGGAGTTCGTACTTGCCGTCGTAAGTCACTCCTTCGCCGATGATTGCGTTGTGGTCGTAAATCGCGGCCACATGGAGGTCGTATTTGAGTCGCCGAAGTGCGTTGTTACGATCCACGCGATTCTTCCGTGCCTTAGGCATTCGACAGAGGCTTTCGGTATATATTATGTTTAATAAAAAATTAGGGTTAGGATATTACATTCGGCTGCGAGCCAATTACGCATTGATTCGGCGTCGCGTCGGAATGCAGGAGCTACCATGTGCTCGAAGTCCGATGTTTCCTTCGTAGTAAGTGCGGATGACGCACAACACCTTGCTCCCAGAAACGATCGGAATTCTTGCTTCAATTACGAATTAATCGATTAATCAATATTGGAATTGCTAACACCTAGTTGCCTCGTGCCCTTGCGAACACTTCCGTTAGTAGACGCGGTTATGAACCGTATGAAAAAGCAAACAGGTGGTGATTCGAATTTTATATTATTATATTATTTAGGAGATTAATTAAAAGTTGCGCGCGCGAAGCTTTATTCTAATGCGGATAAAAGCGGTGATGAAAATTCCGAAATTAACTGATCACGTGGTTACACAAAGATCTAGATTTATTTAAGGAAAGAGAATACACTCGCGCTCTGAAACACACACTAGTAAATAATCTTAACACTAACAGATTACTAATTTGAGACTTAATTAGGAGCTTAACTAGAAGGTGAAAGTAAGTTAGAAATTGAGTTAGGATACCGACTTAAGAGTATGTCACGAGACGCGGAGCGATGTGTTACCTGGTTGACGGCGCGCACAAGAGTGAACGAGTATGGCCGTGCGTTGCAGCGCCTGCCTGCGGCGGCGCTTGCTGCGCAACATGGCGGTAGCGTGGGTACGCCAACGCACGTGGCGTTGGCGGCGGCATAGACTATAGAGCTAGGCTAGGTGTACATATCTATGGCGGTCGTTGATCGGCCAATCAGCGCGTGGCTGACTGGAGATGGTGCGCATAACGGTAATGCGAGCTTTATTGTAGTAATAATCTTACAATTAATTAAATTGATATCGTTATCGTTAACACTATTATCATTAAATTTATTATTAATTATTAACTATTAACCTATTAGTATTATTATTATTTAACAGTGTAAATTAGCGGCGGTGATTATACTATGAGTAAGGAAGGTGGTAACTGTCATTACTATTTATAATTTTATTTATTATTATTATTTAATTCTATTACTTATTTTAGGAAAAATGCTTACTATTATCGGTTATTTACTAATTTGCAACCTGTGAGATTGCCTATACAATACTTATATTTACTATAGTGTATGTGTAGTGGCGGTGAGGCGCATCACGTGGTACGTCGACGGCAGGAGAGCCGGTTGTTGCCAACTTCGGCGGTTAAAATAATGGCGCTTCTGCGCAAGTGGGATAAAAGGAGAAGGAAAAAATTTTACCCATTGGTTCTCCTGACGTCACAGACTGGTGGTGTGCTAACTTTATGTGTGCATACTATAATTTTTGTTATTTCGTTCCAAAACGTATCTCTTAGTATTTTATGCGTGGTGTTCCACTTGTTGTAGCCAGATCTACAACCAATAATAAAATAATAACTAATAATAAAAGTAGTCCGCATGACAACAAAAGTAGGTCGCATGAATCTCGAACAATCTTTCGAAAGACGACACAAATGTGTAACCACCGAAATTGCGGCCAGTCTTTCGAAAGACCGCAGAAATGCATCACGCGAGAACATTGCGAAAAAGCCTATCAGCAAATTCCTAAACTTGGTGATCAAACCGAGCGTGATATTGATTAATCAATATCACGCAACCGATCGACGCAATCGATCAGAATGCTGATCGGGCATCGATCAAACTATATAATCGGTTACACAAGGTGGAGTTGCAGAGAGTCAATCAAGCATAACGTGTCGTTCGGAATCGTTATTATAATTATCGCGCAAGATATTACACGAGCACAGCGAAGTTTACGCGAGCCGTGCTATCAGCGTCTTAGGTGACATACTCGGTCGACGGCCGCCAGAGTAACGCGATACGCGCCGAGCTGCCCGCCGACGTTTAACCGTGTGTGAAAGGAATAAAAATAAGCAATACTAAATCCACGAAATTGTGCATTTATTAAATAAACCAAGTAAAATAAAGAAAGTGTGTTAGTGATTTCAAGAAGATTTCCCTCCATTCTTTTGATCCTGCTCGGAGTCCCAACTCCTTAGGCTTAACGAACCCGAAACTATCCCTAATATTATCGTTGTAGCCCATCCGGGGTACAACACACTGTATGTTTCCTATTGCTCCCTTGCTTATTGATATCGATTCTAAGTTTAGTTCGCGCGCGGCGTTGAGTAAAGATCCTATTGCAAGTTTCAAGTTATCACGTTCAATGATTTCGGATACTCCCTTCTCTAATATTAATACAATGATATATCGTTTCTTATTTTTTATTATTTTAGCCTTTCCCTATCTCAACGTTTTTTGTCTTAGGTATTAAATTGTACCTAGCTAAATCTTGCGCTCCTTGATCTATCGGTTCTCCCTGGTTTGTTACAAAAATTGCTACATTATCCTTTCGTTGGACTAAATAATTGTTAATTTCTGTTAAGAATTCTCTGTGGGGTCGTACCATTATATTTGCGCTTTCGAATAAAGATTTGTTATCTAAGCTATTGCTATTATCGTCGGAGGAATTACGCATCTCGGATCGTGAGTCATCACTGTCGACGTCGTCATCACTTATCGCTGTTTTGTCTTTAGCGCTCTCTTTGTTCGGTTTATCTGCTGCTTGAGCGTGATATAGTGACTCATCAGTATCGTTGCTGGATGTAGAATTTGATTTTTCTCGATGTTTCAACGGCAGTGTCTGGATTATTGGATTTTTAGAAAGGGCATCTGCATTTACGTTGCTCTTCCCGGCTTTGTATACTATCTCGTATTCGTATTCTGCTAATTTAAGTCGCCATCGTGCCAATCTAGAGGTTGGATCTTTTACTGAATTTAACCATGTTAGAGGCTTATGATCGGTCGCTAAGGTGAATTTCCTTCTGTATACATATGGGCGGAAGGTTTACGCTATATACTATGGCTAATAGTTCTTTCTCGATTGTCGAGTAATTCTGTTCGGCGGTGTTAAGTGTTCGAGACGTATATGCTATTGGCAAGTCTTTTCCTATTTTTCTCTGACTTAATATGCCTGCTATGGCATAATTAGATGCGTCTGTAGTGATTATGAACGGTCGCGTAAAGTCTGGGTATTGGAGTAATGGTTCCGTACATAATGTATTTTTTAATGAAGTAAAAGCTTGCTGTTGATCTTCTTCCCAAATAAAATTGCTCTCTTTTTTTAAAAGTGCCGTCAGCGGCCTCGCGATTTTAGAGAAGTCGGGTATAAATTTTCGATAATATCCGGCTAAGCCGAGAAATTGCTTGATAATTTTCTGATTCTTCGGAGCTGGGAAGGCTTTCACTTTTTCAGGGTCTGGCTGAACACCTCGTTCGCCTATTATGTGACCCAAGTATGTGACTTCCTTACGCAGGAATTCATACTTATCAGGCTGTAGTTTAAGATTAGCGTTTCTGAGACGTGTTGCTAGCTTAGTAAATTTGTCATTGTGCTCTTTTAGTGAGCTCGCATAGATTACGATATCGTCTAGGTAGACAAATAGTTTGTTGCCTTGTAAGCCAGTTAATACCTGAGCCGTTGGAATGTAGCGGGCGCGTTCTTTAGCCCAAAAAGCATGCGTTTGAATTGGTAATGCCCGAATGGCGTGGAAAGCAGTTGCGCATCAGGCTCGTGCATCGGTATCTGATGAAATTCTGACGCTAAATATTTGAGATGCTAAAATATTTCGCGCTGCCTAATTGGTCTAGTATTTCTGTAATATTTGGTAAAGGGTATGCGTTGCCTATCGTTTTTTCGTTAAGAGAACGATAGTCAATTACTATACGCCATCGCTTGTTTCCTTTGGAATCTCGTTTTTTTGGCACAATCCATAAGGGAGAATTATATGGTGATTTCGAAGGTTCTATTACTTCATTTTCTATTAGTTCATTGACTTGTCGCGTGATTTCTTCCTTATGAATTGGTGGAAAACGGTATTGTTTTGTATTGATTTGGGTTTCTCATCCCGCATGATTATTTTATACGCACTCGCATTGGTATATTTTAATTTGTCGTCCGGAAGATGAAATAGATCGCTATTCTTTTCTAATAAGCTTTCAACATGGTGTTGTTCCTCTTTATTTAAATGATTCAGGCGTAGCAGGCCACAAATTCGAGTTATTCTCTCCTGGGCGTTCGTTCGTTACACTAAGTTCACTGACGAAGCGCTGGGGATGAATGGAAGAGAACTGTGGTTGTGGCAATATTTATTTTCAATGAATTCGAACTTCCTGCATTCGGACAGTCGGTATTACTACTTCCCGATCTATTTTTCCGGCGTTGATTATTTGTAAATATGCTTTTCCGTCGCGGTTTTCAATGGGCTTCGCCCACATATATATCTTCATGAATTTCTAGTTGCGGTATATATCCCATTTTAATTTCAGGATTTTCGATGTTGATATAAAAGGTAGTTCGCGATCTAGCAGGAACGACGATTGAGTCGTGTTAAGCGAACGGAATTTCTATTCCCTGCCACAATAGAAGCTTCCTAGGAAAGTCTATCGTTGCATTGTCGCAGAGGAAGTCCGATCCTAAGATCCCTTCCTGCACGATTGGGAAGTTATTAGGCACAGCGTGCATTTTGATTTTATATCCGAGAAAGTCTAATTGCGTAGACCCTAGGGTCGCAATCTTTCCCTGTGTGATTCCGCTGAGATATAAAATGTAATCTTTAGATATTGAAGTGTGAGAAAGAATATTTCTTTCCTTTATTAGGTTTGGAGCGGCACCCGTGTCGATCATAAATTTTACGTTCGATATTAAGCCTTTTATTGTTAACGTGGCGGTAGGCGCCTGATTGAATTCTCTTGGATTTAAGGTTGCGATGTTGTATTGCTTGTGCTCGGTTGATTCATTTTTTCTGCATCGGTTATCGTATTTACTGGACGCGTGGCGTACTGGGGATCCGCCCATGTCGCGTCCGGTTTTCGGAGCGGATCTTTCGCGTTTCCCGAACGGATTACTGTTTTATTATAATATTCTCTTTTCTTGCATTCTTCTATTTCATGCCCGCGCGCTTTGCAATAGCGGCACCATTTCAATGCTTCGTAATTAGTTTCTCTCGCCTGCACGATAGTTTTATCGGGTATTTTCTCACGCGATTCGTACCGCGGGTTTATATTATGGCTATGTGGTGTTCTTTGATTATCCGTGCGGCTGTGTTCGTCGCGATATCTAGTCTCATATTTATCTCATGGCGGCTCGCGGTATCTGTTTGCGTCTCATGACTGAAAAGGAACCCGAATCGGTTCGCGATAATTATTTTGATAACGAGTGTCTCAAATAGGCGGCTGATATTTTTTGGTGACGTCACCTGTTGTGGCGGCGGCATCGACTGTGCATACAATATCGCGTGGCGTGACGCGACATCGGATATCTCTCGGCATTCCTTTCGGGTCTAATTTCCAACCATTGTTTTTCTAGCTCCTCTCTTTTGCCTATCAGTTTCGCGGCGGTGAATGCTTCAAAGGGATTAAGATAGTGTTCGGGTTTCAACTGGAGGCGATAAACAGTCGGCAACCCGTTGCAAAAGCATTCCGCCGTCGGAATATCTATTTCTTTTGTTATCTCTCTATCTAATCTACCTCGCGCTCTTCTTTCGCCATCTATTATTGCGGATCTGAGTTCTTTTACTCGATCTATGTAATCCAAAATATGTTCTCGCGCCTTTATGTGGGTCGCGGTCAATTCTCCTCGGTATTGAGCGACGTTCTTTACAGAGCCGAATGCGCTTACTAATAAGTCGGTTAATTGTGCTACTGATTCGCATGGTTCATCTGCTACTGCAGAGTGAGCTCTGCCTCTTAATTTTGCAATTAATAATCGTGTAAGAGATCGTTCGTAATTTGGCGGTAGTATGTCTCGTGCTTGTCTACAAGCGCTTATGAATTTATTCAGTGTGTAACGGTACGCGCGCTCGGATTTTTATCTCTAGGCACGGACGCGGGGACGTGCGCTCGGTGATCGCTCGTCGGATGCCGGGTTCGTATCGGTATGCGCGTTGCCAGGCAACCGGGTCCGCGCGTGTGCGTTGCTAGGCAACCGTTGACGCTAGCCGTGACACATGGGGCGGATGTCGCGGGAAAGTCCGAGAACGCTCCGACTTTCGAGATGGGATGGAGCGACAATACTGAGAACTCTCGGTATTGTCGGGAGGAGGAAAATCCGAGAACACTCCGATTTTCCCCAGACGGGAGATGCAAGAATATCGAGAACGCTCGGTATTCGTTGCGAGAGCGAGAAAGCTGAGAACACTCCGAATTCTCGAGAAAGGATAGAACAGGAATACGGAGAACGCTCGGTATTCGCTGAGAGAATCTTCTCTCGCTGTTCTGGTCGGAACGGTTGTCGGTGCTGGACAGGTCGGAAGAGCGGATAGGACTGGATCTCGTCTTAAAATTCGTCGGGTATTTATACCCCTATCTGCGCCACGTGTCACCGTTTAGTTTGTTAGCGTTTGTTAATGTAATAATAGCTGTCACGTCGTCGCTGCGTGACAGCTCGTCGGCGCGCGTGTGTCGGTCGGTCGCGGTCGGGAGTGTTCGGGCGGCCTCGGATGGCGCGGGCCGCATTAGCGCGCGCTAGTAACGGAGCATCTTTCGGATACTCTGTTACAAGTGATATGTTATAACCGTCGTAATATGGGACGAACTCGGTCGCTTCGCGATATGAGATTCTCGGTGCTGGTGGTAAATCTGACGCGGCCTCACTTATATCTGGATATGAGATTCGCGGATTTAGAAAAGGTAATCCTGATGGGACTTCTGATATTTGTTCATTGCAATGGTCGGTAACGTTTCGTAATTCTGCTACCTCGTTGCGCAGCGTCGCGATCATTTCAATGACGTCACGCATTATTTCTCGTTCTTTGCAAAAAGCGTTTATTTCTGCTTTTAAATCGTTTCTATCGTCCGTTTCGGAGCGTTCCGCGGATGCCATGCATCCATGTTCAACGTCTTCCTCGAGGACCTTTTCGATCGCGTATTCATTGCGGCAGGCGTTCTCTGCATGAGAGATTTTAGGTTTGAGTTTTTAGAAAAGTAATTTACGCGAAGAGTTTTTCTTTGCAGGTTTAATAATTTCCCAACGAGCGGGAACTCAATGTCTGTAAGGTCTCCGGGCAGTTTTCCCGCCAAGCAGAGCCTTGTGGATTAGTTAAAAAATTAAATGGTTTATACTCTTACAGTTTGTAGGAGTAGCATGCGAAATCGATTTTTAGTGAATCCGAATTTTAATTATCATGCAGTTAGTGGACATGCAAGAATATAAGCGTTATGATATTGTACTTGAATTTAGAAGAAAAATTATTTATACGGTGGCTTTTCTGGGATTCCGCCGCTATCACCAGTTTGTTACGTCCGTAATGACGCAACGTATTTATGTCCGGGCGAAACTGGTTAGATAATCGAACCGTGTTCGCGCCGGGCTGAATGGGGGATACCCTTACGCCAAAAATTTTCAAATCTGAGAACAACGGAAACCCCGAGCGGCAAGGATCTCAGTCGTTCGTTGCAATGAATGAGCTATTGAATGGGCAACAGAGATCTTGTGCGATCAAGACCTTAAACGAAGAAATTTTAATTATTACTTGATCTCGTATTTAATCGGTGCAAGTTATTTAGGAAGAAACTCAGTCTTCTTAAAAAGATGATGTCATGCGTTCCAACGCTGGTTTCAGTATCTAAAATTGTGGGATCCGGTAACAATTCGAAAACTTGACCTTCTTCGTAAGTGATTCAAGAAGGCAGTAAACGCGTCTAGACACACGTTGCAAGTATTTAATTCTCGGCGAATGTTTAGTTCAGTTGTGCAATGTTCACACGTTCGTATTGCAATATTTTTGCCGATATTAATATAATGTCTGAGAACTAGTCGGAACTGTTGTTCTGGATGAGAACGGTTATAATTTATTTTGCATTGGCTGCACAAAAGTCCGGCGTCGTTAAAGTCATTGGCTAGTCCGAATATCCCGTAGCCGAATTCGGTGATACAACAGCAAAGGCTGACGCGATGCATATAAGTTGCTCCGGGGGAAGTTTCGGATTTACGCAGTGGCTCTATCTGTCCTCTGCACATTTATTCGTTTTCTAAATTCGAGTGCATGCAGCAATAATATCTATCCTACCTTTAGTAGTGGTTGTAGAGAATCTCACTCCTGATTTCCATATATCTCTTTTTCCGTGGATCTCCTTTTCAGCGGCGGCAACCTCGGAGTACGGAATGAAATGAGTGTCAGTTTCCACGCTATGGGCGACCTCGGTGACCAAAAACTTCCTTTGAATAGTCGTTCGTAACTCTTGTCGTACACTGATTCTACACCGAGAAGATTTTGCAAATGGTGTGGAAACCTATTGTTCAGTTTCTCAAAAAGTTTTTTCAGTGACTGTTTTTATCCTGATCGATGACGTCGTTTCATTGGCATTGTAAAGAGATTCTCCTGCAAGAATCCATTGTACGATTTTAATTCGTGATTCTATTCAGCGCATATAATATGCAAGTGCGCTGTGGAATGCGTCGAGTGACGCAATGCGATAACGGTATCTACTAGATGTTGTGTCTCGCGGGCGCTTTGGTGGGCGCCGCACGTTTTGGTGCTGTTACGTCAAGACCGCGGGGACCCTTCCGATAAGCTCAGCGGCAAATTATTGAAAACGCTCTCGAGGAATTTCAGCAAATTACGCGGCTGACCTAGCGATTAAACAGACGTCGAATAATTATTTGACCGTGAGCGGATCAGTAAAACGGAGAAATTGGTTAGCCGGCGCGATAAAATGCTGTTGGGAGCGGGGTTCGTCTCGTCAAGGTAATATCGTCCGCAGATGTTTTCTATGGTGTTACCTAATTCTCTGAGTACTTCCAGAGATACGATAAAAACCTCGGTGCAATCAGGGCAAAGCTCGATGTCGCGGACTATTACGAGACTGGTACGGAAGCTATCACAATGATCCCGGGCGGAAGTGTACCCAAATTGGAACGCGTGGGCCAGTTCCAGACAATACATAAGCGTCCCTTTTGGTATTTCTTCCTTGCATCGAAAGCACAGATATTCGGCACTGTTAGGGAACGATTCGGCGATAGCGTCGTCTACGCGTCGATATCCAAATATGGTAAGCAACGCGTACTCATACGATATTTGTATACGGCGCCTGGGTGAGTGCGTGAATCTCGTGGCTCGAGAAAACAAGGCGGGCACATTACGTCAAATAACGGGTGTTAACATTACGCGGCGAATATTCAACGTTAAATAATATTTCGAAACTAGAATGTTTCTATACGCAACGATAAAGCGGCTCAAAACCCTGCATGCCTTAAGGGAAAGTAGCAAGGGAAGCAAAAAAAAGGGTCGATCGTAAAACCTTTCCGGTCGAGTGATGCAACTATGCGGCGGACGCTCGACGCGAACAAAGCGAATGATGTAATCCGAAAGAATCCTGAGCGCGACGAGTATACTTATATTCGTTTACATCTAATTTTCTTATACGTATATTTCTTTATACTCTATATTTCACTGGTGTAAACGTATGCCCGGTGGGGAAAACGCGAAAGCGACCGGAGATAAAACTCAATGCATGATTCTCACTTACTTTTTGGTGTTTGCTCTACGCAGATACTCTTCGAGGGAGATACGTGATCGAAAACCGCTTCCTTGGTAAACTGCTACGGGCACGGATGGGGCTGGCAAGGCGCTCCAGAGGCGATCATGCACGAGGAGTTCGTATTTGCCGTCGTAAGTCACTCCTTCGCCAATGATCGCATTGTGGTCGTAAATCGCGGCCACGTGGAGGTCGTATTCGAGTCGCCGAAGTGCGTTGTTACGACCCGCGCGATTTTTCCGTGCCTTAGGCATTCGGCAGAGGCTTTAGGCGTATATTATATTTAATTAAAAGGTTATGGTTGGGATATTACATTCGGCTGCGAGCCAATTACACATTGGTTTGGCGTCGCGTTGGAATGCATGAGCTACCGCGTGCTCGAAGTCCGATGTTTCCTTTGTGATAAGTGCGGATGACGCACAACACTTTGCCCCCAGAAACGATCGGAATTCTTGCTTTAGCTGCTAATTATTCGATAAAAGAAGACTTGAGTTATTATGAACGCCCGTTGCCTCTTTAGCCTCGCGAACACATCCGTTATTATCAGAATCTCGGAGACAAGGGATGAGACAATGAAGGACACGTGGCGTTAAATAAAAATCGATATATTTAGATATTCATTGAATTTACTTACACTCACGAACAAGATGGTACGGAATACTGATACTATATATATTAAACTAGAATTTGAAATATTAAAGCTAGGATTTGAATTAAATCTAGAGATTGAAACACGCTTAGACTTGAACGAGACAAGGATTTAGGAACGACGCTCGCGCGGTGTTTACTGCTCGACGACGCGCACAAGAGTGAACGAGTATGGCCACGCGTTGTAACGCGTGCCTGCGGCGGCGCTGTTGCGCAACATGGCGGTAGCGTGGGTACGCCAACGTACGTGGCGTTGGCGGCGGCATAGACTATAGAGCTAGGCTAGATGTACATATCTATAGTGGTCGTTGGTCGGCCAATCAGCGCTGACTGGAGATAATGCGCGCAACAGCAACGCGAGCCTTATTATAGTAATAATTTTACAATTAATTAGATTTATTGTTAGCATGATTTGTTATTGTTATTTTATTTATTATTTTATTTATTATTATTATTTAAGTTTATTACTTATTTTAGGAAAAATGCTTACTATTATCGGTTATTTAATAATTTGCAACCTATGAGATTGCCTATATAATACGTATATTTACTATGGTGTATATGTACTGGCGGTAAGGCGCATCACGTGGTACGTCGACGGCAGGAGAGCCGGTTGTTGCCAACTTCGGCGGCTAGAATAATGGCGCTTCTGCGCAGGTGGGATGAAAAGGAGAAAGAAAAATTTTACCCGTTGGCTCTCCTGACGTCACAGTGCGTACACGAGATCACAAAATCTTAAATTAATCCTGCGTTTGATTTACGCAACTATTCCCATATCCGTTGAAGTGTTGTACCTCGCGGGCGTCTTGGTGAACGCTGCACGTCTTGGTGCGTACACGAGTGCAAAACTTCAATTGTTTAAGAAAAATTTTGAATTTATATTTTAGAAGAAACAGATCGCCACAGTTCCTCTTCGAGATGCCGACGTGTCTAGCATCGTAACAGCATCAATCCCGTGGATCGATGTAGCGATCTGATATTTATTCATTCGGTTTTATTTAATTTGACTCAGAAAATGCTTTCCCTCGCGAACAGTGTCTATTCGTACGTTTCGCAAGGATTTGGAAAGGTAGGGCTTCGCTAGTGATTACTACACTTATTAAATTTCCACTTGTATAATTGAAATTAAATTGAAATACAAGGATCTTACATTGATGCTTAGAGTTGAGTAGAAATGTTGACTATCCGCACTAGTCTTATAGTTACGATGATAATTAATAATGAATTTATTTTGGCACGTTTATCGTGGTGACTTAGAACTAGAATACTCTTATCCGAGCCTAAGCGGAGATATGTCCGCGGGCTGTGAAGCTTCCTAACCGGAGTCTCGATGCGAACTATCTGAATTCGTCCGCGCTCCTTCGATTCGGCGGCTCAATGTGCGACGGCGCTTGCGTGGGAGGCGCTGGCGCTGGAGCCCCGGCGCTTTGGTGGTGTTACGTCAAGCGCGTAAAAACTCATTATAAATTTCCAAAAAACAATAACTTTATATATATAACAATAACCATTATGTTAAAATCCTTTTATTTCAGAATATACGAAACTATTAGGTGTACAAAAAAGTTCTGAGCTTTAGATTTCATACAACCGAAATAACAATTTAAATTTTATATACCTTCCCGCCCTTTTGCGATTTTAAAGCGTTGACATTTGGCCTTCTAAAATGCCATACGATTTGGCGTTTAATGTACATAACCTCAAAAATCAGTAGTGTTCACGATGGCAGTAACAAAAGAGCATATTCGATTTTTTATCCACTTCGCGTTTCATCTGAAGAAAAATGTTGCTGAAGCTACTGCATTTGTGCTGCATATGGAGAGAACGCTGTAAGTCATACTACATGTAAAAGATGGTATCAAAAATTTCGTCAAAGAGATTTCAGTCTTGAAGATGAAACGCGTGCTAGACGCCCTCAAAAGATTGAAACGGACAAATTGCAAGTACTGCTGGATATAAACCCTGCGCAAACTGAAAAGGAGCTTGCAGAACAGCTTGGCGTTACGCAGCAAACCATTGCCGTACTTTTACATACAATGGGAAAGGTTCAGAAGGAAAGCAGATGGGTTCCGCATGAATTGTCCGAAGACAACAAAAATCGTCGGCGTGACACTGCACTCACTTTGCTTTTGTGACGTCAGGAGAGCCAACGGGTAAAATTTTTTCCTTCTCCTTTTATCCCACCTGCGCAGAAGCGCCACTACTCTAACCGCCAAAGTTGGCAACAACCGGCTCTCCTGCCGTCAACATATCACGCGTTGCGCCTTACCACCAGTGAAAATACACTATAATGAATATAAGTAATAAAATTAAATAATAATAATAAATAAAATCATGCTAACAATGAATCTAATTAGTTGTAAAATTGTTAATACTACAATAAGTCTCGCGTTGCTGTTGCGCATCATCTCCGGTCAGCCGCGCGCTGATTGGCCGACCAACGACCATTATAGATATGCGCGTCTAGTCTAGTTCTATAGTCTATGACCGCCGCGAGCGCCACGTGCGTTGGCGTACCCACGCCGCCCGCCATCTTGCGCCACGTGCTTCGGCGTACCCACGCCGCCCGCCATCTTGCGCCACGCGCTTCGGCGTATCCACGCCATCCGCCATCTTGCGCCACGTGCGTTGGCGTACCCACGCCGCCCGCCATCTTGCGCCACGCGCTTCGGCGTATCCACGCCATCCGCCATCTTGCGCCACGTGCGTTGGCGTACCCACGCCATCCGCCATGTTGCGCAACAGCGCCGCCGCAGGCACGCGTTACAACACGCGGCCATGCTCGTTCACTCTTGTACGCGCCGTCGAGTAGTACACATCGTGCGAGTGTCAATCCAATCTCAATTCCAATTCTAATTTTAAGTTAATTCTACTTCGTCTCAATTCTAGTTAAGTAAATTAAGTGATCATTTGTATTCTAAATCTTGTATTGCTCTAAATTTAATCAAGTGTTATGCGAGTGTAATTCGATTCCTGAATATTTGAATATAGTAAATACAGTGTATTCGCCACGTGTCATTCATTGCAACATCCTTCCTATCGTCGTGAGAAATCGAAAGTGTTCGCGAGGCTAAAGAGGCAACGGGCATTTATAATTACTCAAACCTTGTTTTACCGAACAATTAGCAGTCAAAGCAAGAATTCCGATCGTTTCTGGGGGCAAGGTGTTGTGCGTTATCCGCACTTACCACGAAGGAAACATTAGACTTCGAGCACGCGGTAACTCATGCATTCCAACGCGACGCCGAACCATAATGCGTAATTGGCTCGCAGCCGAATGCAATATCCTCACCTTAATCCCTTAATTAAATATAATATACGCATACGCCTGGAGCCTCTACCGAATGCCTAAGGCACGAAAAACCGCGCGGGTCGTAATAACACACTTCGGCGACTTGAATACGACCTCCACGTGGCCGCGATCTACGACCACAACGCGATCATCGGCGAAGGAGTGACCTACGACGGGAGTACGAACTCCTCGTGCACGATCGCCTCTGGAGCGCCTTGCCAGCCCCATCCGTGCCCGCGACAGCTCACCAGGGAAGCCGCTTCCGACCGCGCATCTCCCTCGAGGAGTATCTGGGCAGAGCAACCACCGAAAGGGTAAGTGAAAAAATCACACATTGAGTTTCATCCGCGATTGATTTTGCGCCACCCCGCCGGGTATACGTTTACCCGCGAAATGTAGAACGTAACGGATAAATAAATAAAGAATATAAAGGAATTAGACGTAAGCCAATATAGGTATACTCGTCGCGAGTTGCGTCATTCTCTTTGTTCATATCGAGCGACCGCCGCTTAGTTGTATCACCTGACCGGAAGGGTTTTACGACCGACCTTTTTTTGCCTCCCTTGCCACTTTCCCTTAAGGCATGCAGGGTTTCGAGCCGCTCTACCGTTGCTTGTAGAAATATTCTAGCTTCGAAATACTATTTTAACATGAAATTCATCAAGAGCGTTTTCAATAATTTGCCGCTGAGCTTATCGGAGAGGTCCCCGCGGTTTTGACGTAACACTTTCAAAGTTCCGGAAAAAAGATTTTCTGCACAAAATCATTACAGGCGATGAAAAGTGGATTCTTTAACCATTTTTTTCTGATAACCCTAAACGTAGAAAATTATGGGTTGACACTGGTCAACCTTTGACATCGACGCCAAAGCCCAATATCTACGCCAAGAAGGTTTTACTCTGTATTTGGTGGGATTGGAAAGGTGTGTTGTATTATGTGACGTCCTGGGAGGTCCTGGTAGATCGGACGGAGTCGAAATCAACAGATCCTCGACCGCTACACTCACACGTTATTTGTGAGATTCTTTTCCATGCGGTTAAGAGGGTAAAACCTCGGGATTAGATACTGCGAAGGAAGTAGGTAACAGGAATGTCGAAATGACTTTTATTTTCAGGAAAGAGTTTTCGATTTTGGGAATAAGGAATAATATAATATCACACTTGTGGTATTTGAATCGGAATTTATTCACTGTTATAAATGATATATATATATATATATTGTCGCGTTCGCGGCGTTACTTCCCGTGATCGCGATACTCGGCGGAGCGCTTTCGGAAAGGAAGAACACTGTTTCAGGAAAGACTCACTCTTTATTAAACCAACGGTACAGAAACGCGTCCGGCCACCGCGAAGTCTGGCCATCAAATCTATAAAACAGTCGGAGAACGACGCGTTGCCAAGGGCCGATCCTCTATTCAAACTCTTATCGATTGATATTGATTATTTCTTAGCAGCGCCGAACGGAATACCGCACGGCCGCAACACTGCCCCCCTCTTCATAAAATTGTCGTCCCGACAATTCTTCCTCTTTCAAGAACTTCCTCTTGGAAAAGACTTCTGGGCTCCTGGCGACTTCCTGCCCTACCCTGGGCTGCTGCCTCAGGTTACCGGGCGCCGCTACTTCCAATCCCAGTCTCTTCAGAAGAATCTTGTTCTTGAAATTCTCGCGCGTTTCACTCTTGACTCTTCGTCTTGAGCTTTGCGCACTTCTCTCTTCTATTTTTCGGGCAAAGTGGGGGTAATCGTCGTGGACCCTTACGTCTCTCTAAAAGACACACTAAGCCCCTGCCTCGGCATTCGCCCATCGTCCCCCGGAAAAACCACGACTCGGAAAACTGGAGGCGAGGCAGACTTCTTTTCAGTTTGAAGCACAAGCTTGAAGATCTTGCTTGGTGCTCAGGCTCGAGGATCTCCCCACAACGCTTCTCACGACGGAAGGAAGCTTAAAGAAAAATAAAACAGAACACAGTAACTCAAAACAATTAACAAGAAATAAAAGTAATGTCGAAATTGGAAAACCGGGCCCCGAAAACCTCTATTTAAAATTCTTCGAACCCGTTTAAAATCAGGATTGCTCTTATAATTCGAACAATCTTTTACCTCCTTAAAATCTAAATTTCTCCGCTCTTTTAAACAATTCTCCCTAATAATTTTAATAGCCAAAGCTCTTTCTACCGCGGCCCTCAAAGATATTAACCCTTCTAGCTGCAATGTCTGTTTAACATTCACATCAGACAATGCAACTACAAATTGAGAACAAGCAATTTTGTCACGAACTCCGGGAGAACATTCAGGATAAGCTAATCGAGATAAACGCTCGATATCCGAGCCTAATGCAGCTAAATCTTCTCCGAATTTCTGTTTTCCATTCGTAAATTGATAATAATAATTTTGCGAAGATAAATTTTCCCCAAAACGTAGCTCTAAACGCGCGACCAAATTTTCAAATTGAGAATTCTCAAAATCCGTGCCTCCTTCCAAAATTGCACGCGCTTTTCCTCGGAGACATGACGCTAATACGACAGCCTTCTCCGCGTTTCCCAAATTATTCGCCCGCGCAATTAAATTAAACTGCGTAAGATATTCGCGCAACGGAACACTACTGTCGTAAATATCGGGCTTAAGTTTCAAGTCGGAATTAAAATTTGAAAAAGGAAATGACTGGCCTGATATCGGACGTTGCGAAATCTCCTCCTGCGGACCGGGCATTGAAAATGTTTCCGTCTCTCGACGAGCGCGCTCCTCCCTCAGAGAGCGAAGCTCCTCCAGCGTTAAGCGAAGAATCTCCTCCAAGTTCGGAGACGCCTCCGGCCCTTCCGCACGAGTACAGTCCCTTTTTCTTGTAGAGATCACTCTCCGACCTTTCATCTCTTCCTGTCCAGTCCCCGTCTCTTCTGTTTGTCGCTCCGCCATTATCTCTCTCACACACACACACACGAATCGAAAAATTCGATCCCGGACGAGCCCCCAAAATTGTCGCGTTCGCGGCGTTACTTCCCGTGATCGCGATACTCGGCGGAGCGCTTTCGGAAAGGAAGAACACTGTTTCAGGAAAGACTCACTCTTTATTAAACCAACGGTACAGAAACGCGTCCGGCCACCACGAAGTCTGGCCATCAAATCTGTAAAACAGTCGGAGAACGACGCGTTGCCAAGGGCCGATCCTCTATTCAAACTCTTATCGATTGATATTGATTATTTCTTAGCAGCGCCGAACGGAATACCGCACGGCCGCAACAATATATATATATATATATATATATATATATATATATATATATATATATATATATATATATATATATTATTATATATATATATATATATATATATATATATATATATATATATATCATTTATAACAGTGAATAAATTCCGATATATATATATATATATGTATATACATATATTTTGCGAGTGCGAGTGGTACAAGTGCGAATGCGAATGCTAATGGAAGTAGAAATGCAAGTGCCCGTGGATGTGAAAACGTAAGTGCGCCAAGGTATCGTCGCTCGAGGTTTTTATATGTTGCCAAAACATGGAAGTAGGGGTGACCTAAATTCCAATGTTATGATCCTACAGGTCTGAATAAAGCCTATTACCAAATGGCCTTAGCACGGTTTGCCTATTGTTAGTCTACTTTCATTATGAGTCAGCTATGATTCACGCGTTTAAGACCTTCTAGTTGTCCTTGACATAGTTTTCTATTGGTCGACTTAGCCTACATTTGCTATGAGTCAGCGATGACTCGTGATACTAAAATATTATGGCGGCCTTGACATTTAACGATGGCCTACTTTCGCTTTCAAACTGATCATGAGTCACACTTATGACTATTCGGTCGACCTATTTTTGTTTTCAAAGAGTTATACTTCATTATAATAGTTTCTTTCTTATAATTAACAAACATACAATTCGCTCGAATTTAAGCTTTTATAATAAATATTAATCATCGCAATATTGTTTTAGATATACTTTACAATTATTATAATAATAATGATTACATCGTATAATTAGTATATCTAAAATATATGTCAGTATAACTCTTTTTACATTTGTAATACATTATTTATTAAATGTTTGCAGGTACAAAATGGCTCTGATTGTGATTGGTTGAATCGTTAGGGTAGTTTTCCATGCATATTAATAATCAAAATTTTGTCATAGCCATAGGATTAGTGTTAATGAAAAAAGGGAAGTAACAATTATAAATATAAGTCTAGGATGAAGGTTTCTAGAAGTTGAACTGGTTTATATACGGAGATTTGCCTGCTGAACTGATTTGAGTTTTTGAGGTAAGTGTATGTAAGCAAGTTTATAATTGTTTAAATATCTTCTAAACGGTGCGAGTTAGGTAGGTATGTGTAATGAGTTAAATTGCAGGATTTCCTGTGTGTTGTCCAAATCTTTCATAATAATTATTTGTTAATATAATAATTTATTTATTTATAAATTTTATTAAACGAAATCTAAATCGTAGAATTTCTTTTCTGAGATACAATATGTTTCTATCGGGGTTGTTTATATAATTTCATAAAGAAAACTATATCTTATAAGGAAATGTATAATGTACGTATATATGTATGCATGTGTGTATGCTTTCATATACCCTTAATTTTGTTTATATCTTGAGAATTAAGAATCGTAGCCACAAACTGTATTTATGTTTTCGAAAGGATTTTTGATGGAGAATGTATTTATACAGGGAAAATATATCCATATAAGGACATCAACAAAATTTATCCTTGAAATAAGGATATGTATCAGGTGAACTAGTGAATAAATGTTTCGTCATGGATTTTGTTATATTGTCATTATGACTTTTATTCCTTATTCACATTCTTTCTATTGTTATTAATTTTGTTATTAACTTCTATATTTTGTTACGTCAAAACCGCGGGGACTCCTCCGATAATCTCAGCGGCAAATTATTGAAAACGCTCTCGAGGAATTTCGTGTTAAAATAGTATTTCGAAGCTAGAATATTTCTACAAGCAACGGTAGAGCGGCTCGAAACCCTGCATGCCTTAAGGGAAAGTGGCAAGGGAGGCAAAAAAAAGGGTCGGTCGTAAAACCCTCCCGGTCGGGTGATACAACTAAGCGGCGGTCGCTCGACATGAACAAAGAGAATGACGCAACTCGCGACGAGTATACCTATATTGGCTTACGTCTAATTCCTTTATATTCTTTATTTATTTATCCGTTACGTTCTACATTTCGCGGGTAAACGTATACCCGGCGGGGTGGCGCAAAATCAATCGCGAATGAAACTCAATGTGTGATTTTTTCACTTACCCTTTCGGTGGTTGCTCTGCCCAGATACTCCTCGAGGGAGATGCGCGGTCGGAAGCGGCTTCCCTGGTGAGCTGTCGCGGGCACGGATGGGGCTGGCAAGGCGCTCCAGAGGCGATCGTGCACGAGGAGTTCGTACTCCCCGTCGTAGGTCACTCCTTCGCCGATGATCGCGTTGTGGTCGTAGATCGCGGCCACGTGGAGGTCGTATTCAAGTCGCCGAAGTGTGTTATTACGACCCGCGCGGTTTTTTCGTGCCTTAGGCATTCGGTAGAGGCTCCAGGCGTATGCGTATATTATATTTAATTAAGGGATTAAGGTGAGGATATTGCATTCGGCTGCGAGCCAATTACGCATTATGGTTCGGCGTCGCGTTGGAATGCATGAGTTACCGCGTGCTCGAAGTCCAATGTTTCCTTCGTGGTAAGTGCGGATAACGCACAACACCTTGCCCCCAGAAACGATCGGAATTCTTGCTTTGACTGCTAATTGTTCGGTAAAACAAGGTTTGAGTAATTATAAATGCCCGTTGCCTCTTTAGCTTCGCGAACACTTCCGATTTCTCACGACGATAGGAAGGATGATGCAATGAATGACACGTGGCGAATACACTGTACTTACTATATTCAAATATTCAGGAATCGAATTACACTCGCGTAACACTTGATTAAATTTAGAGCAATACAAGATTTAAAATACAAATGATCACTTAATTTACTTAACTAGAATTGAGACGAAGTAGAATTAACTTAAAATTGGAATTGAGATTGGATTGACACTCGCACGATGTGTACTACTCGACGACGCGTACAAGAGTGAACGAGCATGGCCGCGTGTTGTAACGCGTGCCTGCGGCGGCGCTGTTGCGCAACATGGCGGATGGCGTGGGTACGCCAACGCACGTGGCGCAAGATGGCGGGCGGCGTGGGTACGCCAACGCACGTGACGTTCGCGGCGGTCATAGACTATAGAACTAGACTAGACGCGCATATCTATAATGGTCGTTGGTCGGCCAATCAGCGCGCGGCTGACCGGAGATGATGCGCAACAGCAACGCGAGCCTTATTGTAGTATTAACAATTTTACAACTAATTAGATTCATTGTTAGCATGATTTTATTTATTATTATTATTTAATTTTATTACTTATATTCATTATAGTGTATTTTCACTGGTGGTAAGACGCAACGCGTGATATGTTGACGGCAGGAGAGCCGGTTGTTGCCAACTTTGGCGGTTAGAATAGTGGCGCTTCTGCGCAGGTGGGATAAAAGGAGAAGGAAAAAATTTTACCCGTTGGCTCTCCTGACGTCACAATTTATTATTAAAATGGAACAAAAGTGAAAGGTTTTATATACAAAGGTTTCTTAGTTTCTGATGTTATAATTGATGATATAAAGAAATTGGTTGGTTAATAATATTTTTTTGTTTATTTATATCATTGTTAATAAAAATATTACAATGTACCGGTAATTGTTTTGTTATAGTTTTCGTGCATTACGTGAGCGAGGTTATATTTCCTACATTTGTTTTTTATTCATTATTTACTATTTTATATTAATTTGTTAAGATTTTGTTAATATTGAAAGGCTTAGAGGATTGGATGCGATATTAAGCTTTATTTTCTTTGTTACTTTACTGAACAGTCTGGAAAAGTGATTTCGGTATGTTCTGTTTTTTGTTAGTGAAGTTTTAGAGAAAATTTACTAGGAACATTAAGGCTGTAGTAGCGCCATAAGGTTGTGGTAAGGAGCGGCCATTTTGTATAAACTTTTAAATAATTTTAAGCAGTATATTCTTTTGTGTATACCAAAGGCTTGACGGTGCTGTCTCCTAACACAGTCAGTCATAAATAATTAAAAATTTTTGAAAAATTTACACTGAACATGACTAGAGGTACTCTCGGCGCTGAGACGTGACATCTCCATCCGTGGAGAAGTTCGGTCTCCGAGCTTTATAACTTATTCAACATATTTTATATTTCCAGTGTTTAGGCTACATGTGAATGGGATATATAAAAAAAAAATTATTTTATTCGTGTGTAGGCTTACTATTATTTTTTTATTATTAATTAATATTATTAATTTGTCATTTACGTAACTCGTATGTATATGTATATGTATGTAATAGGATATCGTATTGTCTTCTTCTTCCTCCACCTTTCTTGTTAGTATAATACTATCGTTATTAAGATTGTTAAAGATACTTGTGAAATAATTAAGAGTAGAGTATAAGTTACTTGCATAGATTTTATTTATTTAATTATTGGTCTTCTACGTAAGAAAGATTATCTATATATATATAATGATCTGCATTATTTGTTTCAGAGTAGTATATTTGTGTATTTATTTCGAATATGTTCGATTCATCATTTTTTTTATTTTTTTTTTCTAAGTCCTTGATCTCTCTATATATATTTCTTATTTGCTATCATTATTTCTATTATTATTATTATTATGGTTATTATTATTATTGTTATGAGGGATATCCTAGAGGATGGACTTCGGAGTGGTTTTGGTAGGGTTAATGTGCAAACAATCCTTTCCCATCACCTTTTCACGTTAGTGTTTTTATTTGTTAGTATTTATTGAAAGAAAAGGTTGTATATATAATGTATGTGTATGTGTATTCGCTTATGATATAATTAAGTTGAATGTGTAATAATAATGATTTGTAACAAGTAATATGTGGTTATATAATTATGTGGTATGCAAAAGTATGCAAAAGAAGTTACTTATATAATAGTTTAGTGTTATTATATGTGTGTACGCGCAGTCATTGTCCGCCGCTAGATAGCCTTGCGTGTTATCGCGACGCATGTTACAATATCTCATATGGAATAACTATCTCACATAACGTCGTATATACCAGGTGGTCAACTCGACCTTGTTGGTCATATTGTCGACATTGATAACAATCAATTGCACGTTTCGCTTGTAATAATAATTTATAACATCGTCCGCAATGCAATGTGATATTTTGTAAAGTACGAGAAATCGCGTGCAACTGTCGCCAAAATGCGCGCGGGCGATTTAAGATGCAAAATGTATGTTCCGCTGATACGCACTCCGCACAAAATATAACGTCGTTCGATACTTGCACGTACCACACAGATAGACAATATAATTTATATGCCGGCATAGAATTTAGATTTAAATAATCGCGATAATAAGGAGGCACATGGATCTCTCGTGATCGCTCGAGTGGGGGAGAACCTTGCGGAATCGGGATAGCTCGCTCACTTACGGCGTGTTCTCGATGTGGTGATTCCAAGTTGTCATATGTCCTCCTGGATTGCTCCTCCAGCCGTGTCATGACGTTGCGTCTGTAGTTGCTCGGCTGTGGATCTATTTCCATATATTTTGGTGATTCAAGGCCACTCGGACTTCCTGTCGCGGCGGTGGAAACAGATCGGTGATACTCGTCCTCGGCAGCTGAATCATCCTCACGTGGTCTCGGCGGTAGATCAAGTGGTGACTGCAGCAGATTGCCAGCGGCATCTATCCTTTCATCGATCTCATTCAATAAATCTCGAATGAGATCGGATGTCGGAGTAATGGTGTAAGGTTCTCATGGGGGAATAGCCTCATATTCCCGGCTGAGAAGTTGCACTGGCTCCCTAGCGTAGACTTCTGGGTCAGTCGGCCCGACATCCATGCTTGGTCCGATATCTCGTCCTTCCGGCATAGGGGATGAAATTTCTTCGTTATGGCCAGATGGTGGATTTCTAGTATAAGAGCGGTGGGCTCGATAATGTTGGTCCATGAGGATATCTGCGCTGCGATATAATCGTCTTAGCACACGATGCCAATGTTGTCTTTCAGCTAATGCGTTTCTGCTTCTGCTCTTAGTCCTTGTAAGCGGAAAACCAAAGAGTTAATAATAATATTTCTTACCCAGTGATTTCGCACTTACGACTCGGCTTTATTTTTTCCTCGTTGCGATTGTCTTCAGTGTTTCCATCCGGTGATAGTTTTTCCGACTGACTTGGAAGATGCTCGGCATCAGCGTTTTTATACGCAATCGAAGGGTAAGAGGGGGACGCTTTATTCCAATAGATAACCACAGGGGGTCCTAAACCCCCCAGAGACAAAGAGGGGGTGAGGAGGAGAGGGGGGTCGTAGAATCCCCAGGGGGTTCGTATCCAATCCTGTCGGTAAGAATGGTTTTCTTTCCTCGGGGGTTTGAATCTGGAGAGCATGATTTTCTTTCCCCAGGGGATTCGTATCCGGGGAGAAGAGAAAGTGGATCCCTCTGGCGGTCGTCGAGACGGGTTTGTCCCTCTCGGTCAGTAAGGCGGTCGCGGGATTTCTCCGGGTCGGATTCCCCCGTCTTCGACGTCGCCCTAGCGTTTTTTCTTTTTGGGCGCGTTCTCGACGCCGCTCTAGCGTTTTCCGCGCGGTCTAACGTTTTCCGCGCGGTCTAGCGTTTTCCACGCGGTCTAGCGTTTTCCGCGCGGTCTGGCGCTCTCCACGTGACCTCGGGCGCGTCCTCGACGTCGCCCTAGCGTTTTTTTCCGCGCGATCTAGCGCGTCCTGTTTCGCAGGATGCCGCGGTTTGTCGCGTCGCCCTAGCGTCTTTCGCGGGGTGTGGCGCTTCCCGCGGCGTTTTCCGCGGGGTCTAGCGCGTCCTGTTTTCGCGGGATGCCGCGGTTTGTCGCGTCGCTTTAGGCGTGCTCGTGTCTAGACGTTCTTTGCAGGATATTGCGGTTTGTCGCGTCGCCTTAGGCGATTGTCTGTTTTCCATAACGTTCCGATTAGATGCGTCGTTGAGGCGATTCGCGTTTTCCGCGAGGTCTAGCGCGTCCTGTTTTTCGCGGGATGTCGCGGTTTGTTACGTCGCCTTAGGCATGTTTCATGTCTAGGTGTATATGAAGATATAATGCGTACCGCTTGTCCTGTTTTGTAGAACGTTGCGATTTGACGCGTCGTCGAGGCGATTCTTTTGAGCGATACTTGCCGCCCGTGTGTTTACGATGACGAGAAATTAAAGTAGCGAATCGGTGCCAGCTATGTGAGACACGAATGATCGACGACGATGAGATGTGTTGGTGCTATTCGCTGGATGATCTAACATCTTCTCCATTACGAAATATGACGGCGTATCCATCGGTCAATGTGACGGAGTACGTCGTGAGAGGACAATACACACCAATTTCCAATCAATTAAAGAGGCGCAGTTGTCGATTTCCGCCTCAGCGTGAGGTTTCACCTAAAAAGATAATAGAGGCGTATGTATGTCATCACTATCGAGGGATGGCATATAATCTTTTACTGGAGGTACTCTACGAAAAGAAGAAGCCGATCGAGATTAGCAGACGGCAGGAGTACATGGTGAATTTTCGCGAAAGCGGCTTGTTACGTCAAGATCGCGGGGACCCCTCCGATAAGCTCAGCGATAAATTATTGAAAACGCTCTCGAGGAATTTCAGCAACGCGCTGCCCTTGCGATTAAACAGACGTCGAGTAATTATTTGACCGTGAGCGGATCCAGTGAAACGGAGAAATTGGTTAGCCGGCGCGATAAAATGCCGTTGGGAGCGGGGTTCGTCTCGTCAAGGTAATATCGTCCGCAGATGTTTTCTATGGTGTTATCTAATTCTCTGAGTACTTCCAGAGATATGATAAAAACCTCGGTGCAATCAGGGCAAAGCTCGATGTCGCGGACTATTACGAGACTGTTACGGAAGCTATCACAATGATCCCGGGCGGAAGTGTACCCAAATTGGAACGCGTGGGCCAGTTCCAGACGATACGTAAGCGTCCCTTCTGGTATTTCTTCCTTGCATCGAAAGTACAGATATTCGGCACTGTTAGGAAACGATTCGGCGATAGCGTCGTCTACGCGTCGATATCCAAATGTGGTAAGGCAACGCACCGTACTCATACGATATTTGTATACGGCGCCTGGGTGAGTGCGTGAATCTCGTGGCTCGAGAAAACAAGGCGGGCACATTACGTCAAATAACGGGTGTTAACATTACGCGGCGAATATTCAACGTTAAATAATATTTCGAAAAACTAGAATGTTTCTATACGCAACGATAAAGCGGCTCAAAACCCTGCATGTCTTAGGGGAAAGTAGTAAGGGAAGCAAAAAAAAGGGGTCGATCGTAAAGCCTTTCCGGTCGAGTGATGCAACTATGCGGCGGTCGCTCGACGCGAACAAAGCGAATGATGTACCCCGAAAGAATCCTGAACGCGACGAGTATACTTATATTCGTTTACATCTAATTTCCTTATACATATATTTCTTTATACTCTATATTTCACTGGTGTAAACGTATGCCCGGTGGGGAAAACGCGAAAGCGACCGGGGATAAAACTCAATGCATGATTCTTACTTACCTTTCGGTGTTTGCTCTACGCAGATACTCTTCGAGGGAGACACGTGGTCGAAAACCGCTTTCTTGGTAAACTGCTACGGGCACGAATGGGGCTGGCAAGGCGCTCCAGAGGCGATCATGCACGAGGAGTTCGTATTCGCCGTCGTAAGTCACTCCTTCGCCAATGATCGCATTGTGGTCGTAAATCGCGGCCACGTGGAGGTCGTATTCGAGTCGCCGAAGTGCGTTGTTACGACCCGCGCGATTTTTCCGTGCCTTAGGCATTCGGCAGAGGCTTTAGGCGTATATTATATTTAATTAAAAGGTTAGGATTGGGATATTACATTCGGCTGCGAGCCAATTACGCATTGGTTCGGCGTCGCGTTGGAATGCATGAGCTACCGCGTGCTCGAAGTCCGATGTTTCCTTTGTGGTAAGTGCGGATGACGCACAACACCTTGCCCCCAGAAACGATCGGAATTCTTGCTTTAGCTGCTAATTATTCGATAAAAGAAGACTTGAGTTATTATGAACGCCCGTTGCCTCTTTAGCCTCGCGAACACATCCGTTATTATCAGAATCTTGGAGACAAGGAATGAGACAATGAAGGACACGTGGCGTTAAATAAAAATCGATATATTTAGATATTCATTGAATTTACTTACACTCACGAACAAGATGGTACGGAATACTGATATTATATATATTAAACTAGAATTTGAAATATTAACGCTAGGATTTGAACTAAATCTAGAGATTGAAACACGCTTAGACTTGAACAAGACAAGGATTTAGGAACGACGCTCGCGCGGTGTTCACTGCTCAACGACGCGCACAAGAGTGAACGAGTATGGCCGCGCATTGTAACGCGTGCCTGCGGCGGCGCTGTTGCGCAACATAGCGGTAGCGTGGGTACGCCAACGCACGTGGCGTTGGCGGCGGCATAGACTATAGAGCCAGGCTAGATGTACATATCTATAGTGGTCGTTGGTCGGCCAATCAGCGCGCGGCTGACTGGAGATGATGCGCGCAACAGCAACGCGAGCCTTATTATAGTAATAATTTTACAATTAATTAGATTTATTGTTAGCATGATTTGTTATTGTTATTTATTATTTTATTTATTATTATTATTTAATTTTATTACTTATTTTAGGAAAAATGCTTACTATTATCGGTTATTTAATAAATTTGCAACCTATGAGATTGCCTGTATAATACGTATATTTACTATAGTGTATATGTACTGGCGGTAAGGCGCATCACGTGGTACGTCGACGGCAAGAGAGCCCTGTTACGTCTCGAGGTGGTGTAGAACGGTTAATGGAATTTGGGAGAGGACATCTAGTGTATTTATGTTCAATGGCGGCGCTGGATACGATTACAAACTATATTTTCGGATTAGAGGCCGCGACCGAGCGGAAATCGCGGGGAAATATGTTTTACTAATATAATAATCGGGCTATGGTATCGTATTGTAAAGTTGCGATTGTTGGTGTAATTGGTTATGAAATTACGATTCAAAGTTATTTAATGTGGCAGAAAGGAATGATTTCTTGGGTTGTTGTAAAATGTAACACGAATAAATAGTTACATTAAAATAATAATAATAAAGAAAATAATAATAATGATAGTAATATAATGATAGTGATGAAATACAACTTAATCGATATAAAAATATGAAATATGTAATAATAATGAGATAAGATATGAATATGATAATTAAATTCTAAGTTATCTTTGCAATTCATATAAATAATGATATTAAAATGAGATGAAAAACAACAATATACTATAAGCAAATCAAATAATGTAATATAAAAGAAAAAAAAATCAAATATAATATAAGTAAATCGAATAATATAATATAAGAAAATCACTAATATAATATAAGTAAATCGAATAATATAATATAAGAAAATCAATAATACAATATAAGTAAATCGAATAATATAATATAAGAAAATCGAATAGTATAATATAAGAAAATCAGTAATATAATATAAGTAAATCGAATAATATAATATAAGAAAATCACTAATATAATATAAGTAAATCAAATAATATAATATAAGAAAATCAATAATACAATATAAGTAAATCGAATAATATAATATAAGAAAATCAATAATACAATATAAGTAAATCGAATAATATAATATAAGAAAATCGAATAGTATAATATAAGAAAATCAGTAATATAATATAAGTAAATCGAATAATATAAAGTAAGAAAATCAGTAATATAATATAAGTGAATCGAATAATATAATATAATATTAGAAACGATGGTTACCTTAAATTGTTAGAGGTAAGTTATTAAATGAATTAGAATTCTAGTGACTTCGTTTTCCTTTCCTTTACTTTTCCTTTGTGATTGTAAGATTCAGCGGTTTGAGATAGTGACTGCACTCTCTGACAGTTTGGTAACGACTGTGTTCTTCGGAGGTTCGTTCAGCACTGCCCCGTCCGCCCCCAAGCCGTACCTCTAGGGTAGGGTCAGGCGCAAAGGGGAGGGGCAAACAAAGCACTCCTCGACTGAGCATTTATTTTGTACTACAATTATTTATGAGAAAATAGGAAAAATAAAAGAAAGAGAAAGGAGAAAAATAAAACTAAATAACCTAGTATTTTCGAAGATATCGTTAATGCCTAGGGATAAATTTTATTATTCAAAACGAGAATTTATTTAATTCATTTTCGTCGTCGGTTAATTTTTGCTGCGCAACGAAAGGCTCTCCGAGTTGGCCCTTCGTTTGAAAGTTTACGTTAGAAATATTTGAGTGCGATAAGCCTCCCTTTTTGTGTAAACTAAAGGTCATCGAACGCTCTTTCGTCTCTTCTACAGCTGTAACATCGAGAACCGAAGAAGAGACGATTCGAGAAAAGAAAATTTATAGAATTATATTTCCAAAAGAAATCAATAATAATAAAGTAAAATTATGTTTTATCGCGAGACGAAAGAAAATTAATTCTTGTTTTACCATTAATTATCTTAATATTTAAAATCTTAATATTTAAAGTTATATATATTTTAATGTTTAAAATCGCGCATGCGTTATTTAAAGTGCCGTTCGATTTACTACATTTTGGATGAACGTCCGCAAGTTAAATTTTCCACGGACGTTACAGCCCGTTGTTGCCAACTTCGGCGGCTGGAATAATGGCGCTTCTGCGCAGGTGGGATGAAAAGGAGAAAGAAAAATTTTACCCGTTGGCTCTCCTGACGTCACACCTCCCCCCTCGGAAAGAAAATGTCGGGCGTCCTGCACGACATTTTCCTGTGCGTTTCTTATTGAGGTAAAAGTATGCTATTCTACGCGCTTATTCGCTAACACTGTTCACACTAACAGATTTTATACAATGTCCTCTCTTAAATATTTTTGCAGTTCGCTGTAAGAATGCGCGTGTTCCTCCGTTTCCTCCTTTTGAGGCGCGGTGGCTGGCAATGGCTTGTCTGTGGCTTGGTGGGGCATGAGGCGTTCGATGCTGGGCGAGGCGGGCTGGTTCGTCGGTCTCGCCATGTGCAGCAACAGGTTCGTGATTGATGACCAAACGGCTCCCAACAGATGGATGCTCCATCCGTAGATCCTATGCAACGCATATCCGTGGATGATCGTGTCTATCAACTTGACCATTTTGGTTATCACGAATATGGCTAGCACCCCTGCGCTAGCAGAACCGAAAGTTATGAAGCCTTTCCAGATCCGTTTTCCTGCGCTCTCGGCGATTTTGTCGAGAGCTTCCTCGTCGAGTAAGTTGGCTAACGAGATGCTCTGTGACGTCAGGAGAGCCAACGGGTAAAATTTTTCCTTCTCCTTTTTATCTCACCTGCGCAGAAGCGCCATTATTCTAATCCCCGAAGTTGGCAACTACCGGCTCTCCTGCCGTCGACGCACCACGTGATGCGCATTACCGCCAGCACACATATACCATAGTGGATATAAGTGTTATATGGGCAATCTCACAGGTTGCAATTATTAAATGGCCGATAATAGTAGGCATTTTTTCTGAAACAAGTAGTAAAATTAAATAATAATAATGAATAAGATAATAAGTAGTAATAACAATTACCGCTTTCCTTACTCATAACATAATCACCGCCGCTAAATAATAATAATACTAATAGGTTACTAGTTAATAATTAATAATAATTTAATGATAATGGTCAGATTAATAATTAGTATGTGAAAGATAACACTTACATTGATAACAAAATCATGTTAGTGATAACGATATCAATTTAATTAGTTGTAAAATTATTAATACTACAATAAGGCTCGCGTTGCCGTTGCGCATCATCTCCGGTCAGCCGCGCGCTGATTGGCCGATCAACGACCATTATAGATACGCGCGTCTAGTCTAGTTCTATAGTCTATGACCGCCGCGAGCGCCACGTGCGTTGGCGTACCCACGCCGCCCGCCATCTTGCGCCACGTGCTTCGGCGTACCCACGCCGCCCGCCATCTTGCGCCACGTGCTTCGGCGTACCCACGCCATCCGCCATCTTGCGCCACGTGCGCTGGCGTACCCACGCCATCCGCCATCTTGCGCCACGTGCGCTGGCGTACCCACGCCATCCGCCATCTTGCGCCACGTGCGCTGGCGTACCCACCACCGCCATGTTGTTCACTCGCCGCGCCAGTAGTACACATCGTCGAGTGTCAATCTCAATTCAATCTAATTTTTCAATTCAACTTCGTCTCAATTCTAGTTCAGTAAATTAAGTGATCATTTGTGTTCTAAATCTTGTATTGCTCTAAATTTAATCAAGTGTTACGCGAGTGTAATCCGATTCCTGAATATTTGAATATAGTAAGTACAGTGTATTCGCCACGTGTCATTCATTGCATCATCCTTCCTATCGTCGCGAGAAATCGGAAGTGTTCGCGAGGCTAAAGAGGCAACGGGCATTTATAATTACTCAAACCTTGTTTTACCGAACAATTAGCAGTCAAAGCAAGAATTCCGATCGTTTCTGGGGGCAAGGTGTTGTGCGTTATCCGCACTTACCACGAAGGAAACATTGGACTTCGAGCACGCGGTAACTCATGCATTCCAACGCGACGCCGAACCATAATGCGTAATTGGCTCGCAGCCGAATGCAATATTCTCACCTTAATCCCTTAATTAAATATAGTATACGCATACGCCTGGAGCCTCTACCGAATGCCTAAGGCACGAAAAAACCGCGCGGGTCGTAATAACACACTTCGGCGACTTGAATACGACCTCCACGTGGCCGCGATTTACGACCATAACGCGATCATCGGCGAAGAAGTGACCTTTGACGGCGAGTACGAACTCCTAGTGCACGATCGCCTCTGGAGCGCATTACCAGCACCATCCACACCCGTAGCAGCTTACCAGGGAAGCAGCTTTCGACCGCGTATCTCCCTCGAGGAGTACCTGCGCAGAGCGAACACCGAAAGGTAAGTGAGAATCTTACATTAAGTTTTATTCCCGATTGCTTTCGCGTTTTCTCATCGGGCATACGTTTACAGCAGTAGAATATCGAGTACAAAGAAATTAGATCCGAACGAATATAAGAGTATTCGCGCTCAGGATTCCTTCGGGTTGCGTCATTCGTTTTGTTCGCGTCGACCGACCGCCGCATAGCTGCATCACTCTACCGGAAGGGTTTTATGACCGACCCTTTTTTTTGCCTCCCTTGCCACTTTCCCTTAAGGCATGTAGGGTTTCGAGCCGCTCTACCGTTGCTTGTAGAAATATTCTAGCTTCGAAATACTATTTTAACATGAAATTCCTCGAGAGCGTTTTCAATAATTTGCCGCTGAGATTATCAGAGAGGTCCCCGCGGTTTTGACGTAACAGCTCCCTCCGGGGATGTTTTGTCTCAGTGCTCCTCGCGCGATGGTGTTCAACGTGGATGGTTTCTCGACCGGGAACATAATGTGGTCCCTCAAGCGGTCGAGGTCGTCAGCAGAGTAAATTCCGCTCGTGGCGAGCGCATCTGGACTCACGTACTTCCACCTAGGTGTAGAGAGTGGCTGGATAACTGGAGGCGGAAGTGATTCCGATGGCTTGGTGATTAGCTTATACCAGGCATCGTTCAACTGATACATGTTGGGCAGTAGCTCGTTGCAGTCTTTATGCGTCCCCTTGCGGGTAAGTATTCTAGTGCGAGGTAGTAGAAAGTATGTGGCGTTCTTGTACGTCACTGGGAGCTCATTATAACATGTCTCCGTGTGCCTCAACTTACAGGTTACCGGTACGCACTGGATGATGTGGATGACTTCTCCCGCGGTTACGGCGGTGTATCCTGGTGATTTCATCACCCTGTAGGCCATTTCGTCGGGAGCGATTGCAGAGAGCGACAAGGCGTTCTGTAGTATTTGCCTCTCCAGCGCACACTTCTGCTCCATAATGTCATTATAGAGTCTGGTGAGTTGATGCTTGACGTGCTTCTCTACGTACACGAACTTGGAGTTCACGTAAGCGAATATATCTAGGTTATTCTAGGATATACGTGATTTGGCGGCGAAGGTCTTCCCCTTGTGTGTTTCCAGTATGATCAACTTTGGATGTTCAGTGCGGTAGAGTTGATATCCGCAAAGGTTGAACTCGGTGATTTTTGTCAATGCGAAGATAGTTTCCTTCGTGGTTACTGTGTATACGGTCGGTGTCGTCTGATTGTCTCTAGGGGACAACTTAGTGTCAATCCCCTCGTACAGTACGTCGTACTGGTTAAAGTGGCAGCTATCGGCGGGCGTGAAAGTCCAGAACGTTTCAGTCCCGTCGTAGTCGATGCAGCTCCCGAGTTGCGCCTGGCAACGCGTTCCCGTCGGCAGGATAATCATGCCCGTTGTTCGCTTATACGAGGCCTCGAACGATCTGAGTGTTAATTTTAGCGTGGCCTGTACCACCACATTCTCCCAAGTTCCGAACCCGTCCGAATACTGCGTTCCAGAGCAGCGTCCGTCTGTGTATGTTTGTCTGGCCATTGTGATGCTCCGGTGGTTCGTCGCATTGACCTTCAGGCGATCCACGACTGCAGTCCCGATGTTCATGATTCCGGTATCGTGGATGCGCTGGCAGTTTTCATGCCCAATCTCCTTGACGTAATCCTTATGCCCGTTAGTGACGATTGAGACGTGGGAATGCATCCCGCAATAATATATCGTCCGGTCGATCTCTAGTTTACACTGCAAGGCTGTGACGCTATCGTAGTCGGATGATTGCATCAGCTGGATGTACGTTTCTGTGCTTCTCGGTTCCAATTTCTCGACGTTACAGCTTCCGATGTCGAGCATCGACAGGGTTGTTATATTTAGACCGTTGCCTCCGCAGTCGTACCCTAGCAGGGCCTGGCAGGCTGGAAGGATTAGAAAAGCGGCTAGTCGGAATGGTCCCATGTTGTTCTGTTCGTTGTCGCTGCTTTACTGCCGCTCCGGTGTCCCTCCCTCTCCGGTTCAGGCGACGATGGTGGGGAATGGCGCGTGGTGGGGCTCCGATTCCCCACTTTCTTTAGTTTGTCCGTATGTACTACACGGAACTTACCTCGCTTTATCTCTAATTTCACATTATTGTTATCGAGTAACTCGGTTACGACATAAGGTCCCGTATATTGCGGACTCAGCTTGTCTTCCCGCGGCTCTTTGAGCAGGTACACGCGGTCGCCTTCGCGGAACGTACATGCGTTTACGCGTCGGTCGTAATACCTCTTAGATCGGATCTTTGCGTTATCTAAGTTTCGGCGCGCTATCACCTGAGCCCTACCAATTTTATCAGCTAGGTCGGCGTAGTATTTTGCGTAGCTTTCGTTGTTATCATTAAATTCTACGGTCTCGCTGGTGGGTGTGCGGGCGAGGTGCCCATACACGAGCTCATGAGGGTGAATCGGGTGCCCTCGTGCACGCTAGTGTTATATGAATAACTGGCTAATTTTAATATTTCGTCCCAGTTCCTATCTTTGTCCACAAATTGTTTAAGGTATTCCCATAGCACGTGGTGTGATCTCTCGATCGATCCGTTGGATTGCGGTCGATACGCGGTGGTCTTAAATTGTTTTATTCTGAATTTCCGTGCAATGCATCTCATTAATGAATTTAGGAAATGTGTGCCTTGGTCCGTAAGGATCGCCTTAGGCGCGCCGTGTACGCAAATGTATTCGTTAACGAGTGCATCCGCAACGTCGATCGCGGAGATTCCCGGGATCGCGATGGCGGCTGAGTGCTTGGTCAAGAGATCCTGTATCGTAAGAATATATGAATTGCCCGAGCGCGTGGTAGGGAGAGGGCCCATGATATCCATGGATATCTTATCGAAGGCTCGATCGGGCGTATCTGTCAGTACCATAGGCTGTCTGACTTTTATCCGCGTTAGCTTATTTAACCGGCAATTTTGGCAATTCGATATATAGCGGTTTATCTGTTCTTTCATGCCGGGCCAGGTGTACCTTTCCTTAATTCGCGCGAGCGTCTTCGTCACGCCTTTGTGACCTCCGACGGCAGACGCGTGGTACTCTTCGATTATCCGGCTTCTCTCATCTACGGGCGGAGTCGCGATTTCGTTGGTACAAATATTTATGCCTAGATTATGATCCCAAAGAGCGGTGCGGAACGCTTTGTCTATCTTAGCAAATGGTACTCTATTCACATCGCTTTTGCAGACCGAAATAGTTTGTAATTCTAATTCCCGGATTATATCCATCAGGGATTTTAGTGCTTCCCTGATGCTGTCGAGGACGGTAAGCGAAGAAACATTTCTCTCGACGGGCAAAGCTATTATGAGTTTATTGCCTACGCGTCGGATCTTGCCGCGGCCCATAACGTCGCAAGCTTCGGGCAAAAGATTCTGTTTACTCAAGATACGCGCCCCTAAGTCGCATGGTTCTCCTTGTGCGTCAACAAACACTATCAGGTTATCTTTTCTGTTCGCGAAGTTGTCTCTTATTTCTTTTACTCGGAGATGATGCATCTGGTACGGCGCGTTGTCGCCGTCAAACAGGTTTTCATCTTCCGACGCATCGCTTCCTTCCTCAGGATCGCTATCGAGATTTATTTCGGAGTTACAATCGATTGAATCGTCATGACCGCCACTCTCTTTGCTATTGCGGTTAGCGTCCACCTCCGATTTTCTATTTTCCTTGGCAGCGGGGATACCCGGTTCTCGCGGTACGGGGGTCGAGAACAAAGACTCGTCGGATTCGCTTTTGTTTTCATCGATTTCGGTCGGCTGTTCGCGAGTCACCGCGAGAGGAAACATTCGTACGGGTGGGTTTCGCGAGAGCGCGTCCGCGTTGGTATTCATTTTCCCTTGCCTTATACACTACTTCATACTCGTGTTCTGCGAGATTTAGACGCCATCGTACCAGGCGCGACGTCGGATCCTTAACAGAGTGGAGCCACGTTAAAGGCTTATGGTCAGTAACTAATCGAAATTTGCGACCATACAGATAAGGCCGGAAGTGGTTAACGCAATACACAATTCCTAGCAATTCCTTCTCGATGGTTGAGTAGTTCTGTTCGGGCGGGCTCAACAATCGAGAGGCGTAAGCTATCGATAGATCCTTGCCCAGCGGTCCCTGACTCAGGATACCGCCAATGGCAAAGTTCGAGGCGTCGGTTGTTACAATGAAGGGTTTCGTAAAGTCGGGATATTGTAGCAGCGGTTCAGAGCAGAGGGCGGCCTTCAGCGTATGGAATGCGAGTTTCTGTGCGTCACCCCACTCGAATTGCTTTTCTTTCTTTAATAAATCTGTCAGAGCCTTGGCCGTCCTGGAAAAATTCGGGATAAACCGGCGGTAATAACCAGCGAGCCCCAAGAATTGTTTAATGTTCTTTGCCGTGCGCGGCTGTGGGAAATTTTCTACGGCGTAAATTTTGTTGTAGCCAGATCTACAACTAATAATAAAAAGTAGTTCGCATGGCAACAAAACTAGTCCGCATGAAATTCGAGAAAAGTCTTTCGAAAGACGACACAAATGCGTGATCGCCAAAATTGCGATCAGTCTTTCGAAAGACCGCAGAAATGCATCGCGCGAGAATATTGCGAAAAGTCTATCAGCAAATTCCTCAATTTGCTGATCGAACCAGGCGTGATTTGAGCAATCAATATCACGCGATCATCGACGCAACCAATCAGAATGCTGATCGGGCATCGACCAGTCTATATAATCAATCACACAAGGCGGAGTCCTGGAGAGTCAAGAATAACGTGTCGTTCGGAATCATTACTACAATTATTGCAAGATATTACAAGAGTGCGGCGAAGTCGTGTGTGAAAGAAATAAAATAAGCAATACCAAATCCACGAAACTGTGCATTTATTAAATAAACCAATTAAAATAAAGAAAGTGTGTTAGTAAATTCAAGAAGATTTCCTTACATTTGTCACGTCAAGCGCGTAGACATACCTTAAGAAATTTTCAAAACAACTATTTCAATATATAAAACTTTAATCATTACGTTTAATTCCATTTATTTCAGCGTATATATATATAAGAATATATTAAAAAAATAAAAGACGTGATGCGTCCCTGGATGAAGAACATCCCTACCACGGGAGCCACTGGTACCCCTCCCCACGACCACCGGGGCCCTACCACCAGTGCCTCCCACGCAAGCGCCGCTGCTCCCACCAGAGCGCCGCCGCACTTCAAGCCGCCGAAAACGAAGGAGCTCAGTGCAGAGGCCCCTTCGTGCAGTTCACATCGAGTCTCCAGCCGGGAAGGTTCCTGGCTCGTGAACACATCCTCTCTTAGGATCGGATGCGAGTACTTTAAGTTCAATTCTCGGCACGTTAGCGTGTTAAACCGAGAACCTTTCTTTATTTCAATTCTAATCGTAAGAATCATTATTCAATTCTATTTATAAGACTAGTGCGGTTAAGTCATTAATATTGTTCATTATATTATTCACTTTTAATCTCAAATATACGAAGTGAAAATTGAATCGCGAGTGATTATTAGCGAATCCCACCTATCCTATCCTAGCGAAACGAATGAACCGACCGAGTTCGCGAGGATAAAGAGATCTTTCAAACCACATTGAATAAATTAAGAACCTGAATGAAAACATACTAGTTCGTTGTATCGATCCTCTGGATTGACGCTGTTACGTGCTTGACACGCCGGCGCCTCGACGAGGAACTACAACGATCTATCTATTCCAAATTCTAAATTCAAGTTATATTTTAATCATCAAGGTTTCGTGCACTCGTGCATGCACCAAACGTGCGGCGCTCCTGAGAGTCGCCCGCGAGGCACAACACCTTGTCGGAATCGTGAATAGTGCGTAAAATTAAACGCAAATTAATACGGAATATTGTGTTCTCATGATGCATTGAGTTGCGGCGCTCACTGCAGAGTCGCCCGTGAGACATAACATACCGCAGATAACGCTATCGCTTGCGTCACCCAGCGCATTCCTCTGTGCAAGAGCACAGCTTAGAGTCACGAAATAAAATTCATAATGAATTATTACAGTAAGATCTCTTTGCGATGCCACTGAAACGTCATCACCGTTCAGGTCGAAAACAATCACTGAAAAAACTCTTTAATAAATTGAACAATCGACTTCCTCGACATTTGCAAAACCTGCTTGGTGCCGAGTCAGTCTACGACAAAAACTACGAACAATTATTCTCCGGAAGCTTTTGGTCACCGAGGCCGCCTCCAACGTGGAAGCTGACCCCTATCACCTTCCGTACCCCGAGATTGCCGCCGCTGCGGATGCTCGCCACGGATCCGCGAAAGAAGAGATATATGGAAATCAGGAGCGAAATTCTCTACAACTACTACTAAAGGTAGGACAGATATTATTGCTGCATGCACTCGAATTTAGAAAACCGCAAATGTGCAGGGGACAACTCGAGAGACCGCGAAAATCGAAAACTTCCCCTGCCGCAATTTACACTCATCGCATAAATCTTTGTCATTGCATTACCGAATTCGGTTACGGGTTGTTCGGTATCGCCAGCGATTATAACAACGCAGGACTCTTGTGCCATCAGTGCAAGGTAGATTGTGAACGAATTCATCCCGAACAACAATTTCAATTGGTACTAAGACATTTCATTCGTATCGGAAATAGGCCAGTGCCGCGAAAGTGCGAGCACTGCCCGACTGAGTTGTCCATTTGTCGTGGAATAAACAATTGCGACGCGTGCGTAGACGCCTTCGTTGCTTTTCTAAACCACTTACGAGAAGAAAATCAAACGTTTGAATCATTACCAGACCCGACTATTATAGACGTCGACAACAGCATCGGGACGCATGAAATTATTTTCTCAAGAAGACTTAGTTTCTTCCTGCATAATTTACATAGACAAAATACTCAACGAAATAATTAGAGTCTCCCAATCAAACAGAATCTTTGCCGCTCGAGATCTCTGTCATTCAATTGAAATCGCTACAAAATTTTGATTCAGAACCTTTGCCGCTCGAGGTTCCTTGTCATTCATAAAATAAAAATTTTCATACGAAATTTCCCCCATACAGCCCGGTGTGAATACTGTTTCGATAGAATCGAATCAAATATCGCCCGGACGTAACAACGTTGCGTCATTCCCGACGTAACACATTCTTTTGATCCTGCTCGGAGTCCCAACTCCCTAGGCTTAACGAACCCGACTATCCCTAATATTATCGTTGTAGCCCATCCGGGGTACAACAATTTTGGTGGCAGCGGTGGGATTGTCAAAACCATCCCCAAGACCAACAACTTGAGAGGATCCTCGTTAATTGAGCCAGCAGAATCAAACGAGTAAGTCCCGACGTACTGCATTACGGGCAGAAGAAGGAAAAAATTTTTTCTTGAAGAAACGAGATAAGACCTGCAGTAATAGACAGGCAGAAGAATCAAATTCTCAATAAGTAGAGAATACAAGACCTGTAGAAAACAGGCGGACGGAAAAGGCCCCGTCAAAAAATAAGCCGCCCACGAAATTGTGTCAAGTGAATAGTGCAATATTAGTAGAGTGCCAACCTACGACAACGAGTGTCCAGCGGCAGCGGAGCAACGACCAGAGAGTCCACGAGCACCGAGAGCCAGCCAGCGCTGACCGCGTACAACGATACCAGGCAGCAAGGACGCTTCATCGACACGCACTACTACACGCAGCCAACTGACACGCCAGCACAAGCAGCGACCATGCGAGCGTATGCGATTTATCTACTAATGTAAGTTCGAAAAATTATATTTTAAAAAGGCGAATGTCCGCAGCGAAGGACAGCGTAGCAAACAGCGTTGCGACTTGGCCAAAAGCGCGGTCAATAAGAAATTCGGTAAACTTTCCACATACTGTCTCCGCGTTAAATACCGCGAGAACTGCATTAAAAGAAATACGCGATAACGTGCGCCGCGTACTACAATACGATAGCGACGAAGACGTCCACGTAATAACCGAACGCGAATTTCCGTACGACGAAAAAGATTACAGCTTGCTCGAACCGAACGACACCGACTCTCCCATTAACACACACGTACAAGCGCGAAAAAACATACATACAAATTTACGAGACGGAAGCATTTTTAATTCTTTCAACATATATCAATCGCTAATAAACGAAATGGCTCACTCACCTGTCGAACAACAGAACGAAATCGACAACGAAATTTTACAACTACGACATTCGGTCGAAAGACATGGACCACAAGAAAGTCGAACGAACCGCCGCGTCACAATCGACGCACCGCCCGATAACACTCTCCTTCGAGAATTAATGGATGAAATACGCGATCTCCGTGTGCAAGTCAACGGATTGAGCCGGCAAACACAATTGCCTATGGGCGAACGAACGAGAATATCACAAGATTTTCTACCGCACCCGTTAGATCTAACTTACGGACGTTCGTATCAAGATATACGAAACCAGCCGGGAAATGCACTGACATTCCTCACATTAAAAGACGCGCGTAACATGATCCCAGAGATCGACGGCACGTCACGAGGACGCGTGTACGAATTTCTAAATGCAAGTACGTACGCGATAAAAAATATACATCCCGCGGATGAACATTCTTTATTAGAAGCTATTCTTTGCACTAAATTCAAAGGCAAGGCCATGATGGATTTCCGTACGCGAGATATAATAAACTTCGAACAATTAAAACGAGAACTAGAAAAAGAATATTTGAGCAAACGAAGCACCGCACATTTGCAACTCGAATTTAATTCGCTTAAACAAAAACCAAACGAGAATGCACAAGAATTCGGCAGACGAACAGATAATATAGCCATGGAATTATACGAATCCATGGAAGAAGGAAAAAATCATACGGTCGAACAGCAACGCGCGATCTTAGAAAATATAAAAGAGCAGGCGCTCTACAATTACCAGAACGGTTTACACGACGAAATTAAATTAATTGTACGATCGCAACGATATCAAACGATACAGAAAGCAATCGCAGGAGCAACCGCGGAAGAAAAAACGCGAGGACCTAGCATGCGAACGCTAACCTATCGAAACCGACCAGTATTTAAAGCGCATACACCTAGTCCCCGTTGTGAAAAATGTGGAAAAATCGGCCATTACGGACACGATTGTAGGACTAGTCGTTTTTCAAACAAATATACCCTGCCTAAGCCAGAAAGGCAACCACGAATAAATACAATTGAAAAACAGTGTAGCTATTGCAAAAAGATAGGACATTTACGACATGAATGTTGGACATTAAATGGAAAACCGGAAAACAGCAAAAATTCCGGAAAAATTTTTTCGAATTCGCGAAGAGAAAATTCCGCGAAGAACTTTAAAGATAAAAAGAGCGAAACCGGCGAAGATAAATCGACCGTCCCGCGTCCCGCGTCAGAGTATTGCGTGGCACACGTCAAGGGGATACCGCTCGTCAACACTGGATTAAATGCGATCACATTACCGATTGCAGAGGCCAAAGGTAGAAAAATAAATTTTTTGTTTGATACGGGAGCATCAGCAACAATAATAAAACTGAAACATGTTCTAGACCATGTCCTAATCTATGAAGAGAAAACTAAGCTAACAGGCATAACAGGACATGAGATAATAACATTGGGCAAAACACATGTTACGGTGCAACTGTCGCGAAAAAAGATACGACACCCCGTATACATAGTGCGAGATAATGCGCCAATGGAATACGATGCAATCCTAGGAGCAGATTTTATTTGGAAATACATGACTGCGTTCAACCCAAAAACAAATTTAGTACAATTTCAAAATACGAAATTCAGATTGTACCCATACAGACGCGTAACCTTAGGGCCGCGCAGCGAAACAATCGTGCAAGTCACGACTAACCAAAATATAATTGGATTGACGAAACCAGAGGAAATGATACCTGGAATTTTTATTGGATGTTGCCTAGTTGAACCACGAGATTATACATGCCCAATAAGTATAATAAATATTACAGAAGAAGAAAAAATCGTGCAAGTACCACAAGTGATAATAGAAGAAATAAATATACAAGAAAAAATAACACAAGAATCTGTGAACGTAATACAGACAAAAAATAAAGAGACAAAATTAATAGCTCGAGAAGAGCAAATAAACAATTCTTTGCGCACAGAACATTTAAATGAGGAAGATCGAAAATCTATATTAAAATTATGTCACGAATATAATGACGTGTTTCACCTAGAAGGGGATACATTATCGTGCACAACAAAGATTAAGCATGAGATATCAGTACGAACAGATTCATCACCAGTAAACGTACGACCTTATCGTTTACCGGAAAAACACAAAGATGAGGTAAATAAACAAATTCAAGAAATGCTGAAACAAGAAATTATCAGACCGAGCGTCAGCCAATGGAACGCACCACTACTAGTCGTGCCCAAGAAAACAGACGCGTCAGGAAAAACAAAATTACGAATTGTAATAGACTTCAGAAAATTAAATGATCTCACAATCGGAGATTCATTCCCGTTGCCCAATATAACGGATATACTTGATCAGCTGGGCAACGCGAAATACTTCACGACACTGGATCTCGCATCAGGTTACCACCAGATATCAATGACGGAGCGAGATAAAAGTAAAACGGCATTCTCTACACCACACGGTCATTATGAATTTAATAGAATGCCATTTGGTTTAAAAAATGCACCTGCAACCTTTCAACGATTAATGAATTCAATTTTAACAGGGTTGCAAGGAATTAAATGTCTAGTGTATCTTGACGACATTGTAATATATGGTCCTAGCCTAATAGAACATAACAAAAGATTAAAATTAGTTCTCCAAAGGCTAAGAGAGAACAATCTAAAGCTCCAACCGGACAAGTGCGAATTTTTAAGAAAAGAAGTAATTTATTTAGGACACATAATTACGGAAAATGGAATTTCGCCAGATCCATCAAAATTGCACGCCGTAAAGAATTTTCCTATGCCCAAAAAGGTAAAAGATGTGCAATCATTCATCGGATTAGCCGGATACTACCGAAAGTTTATCGAAGATTTCTCACGAATAGCAAAACCTTTAACAAAACTCACAAAAAAGGGAGAAAAATTCGAATGGACCGAAAAACAGCAAAATGCATTTGATACGCTAAAAAATAAATTAACGACGGCACCGATATTAAAATATCCAGACTTCACGAGAGAATTCCTCCTAACCACGGATGCATCAGACTATGCAATAGGAGCCGTCTTATCGCAAGGCGAGGTAGGTCAAGACCAACCCGTCGCGTACGCCAGCCGTGTACTATCACGAGCAGAACAGAATTATAATACGACTGAGAAGGAACTACTCGCAATAGTATGGGCAGTAAAACATTTCAGACCTTATTTATACGGGACAAAATTTAAAATAATTACTGATCATAAACCGTTAATATGGTTATTTAACGTAACAGATCCCGGATCACGTTTAATCAGATGGAGATTAAAACTAGAAGAATTCGATTACGAAATAATACATAAAGCTGGGAAAGCAAACGCTAATGCTGACGCATTAAGCCGTAACGTAGCAGCAATAACACAAGAACAACAAACTGACGACGTCGCGTCAGAAAAACAATATAACGAAAAAGAAAAGAAACAAATATTATATGAATACCATAACGCACCTATAGGAGGACACCAGGGTGTTGAACGAACAATAAATAGAATACGATTACATCACAACTGGCCAGGATTAAAAAGAGATGTGGAGCAATACATCTCAAAATGTGAATATTGCCAGAAAAATAAATTGCAACGACGCGCTAAAGCACCGTTAATGATAACAGATACGCCAACAAAACCATTTGAGAAATGCGCGTTAGATATTGTAGGACCTTTGCCCATAACAACGATGGAAAACAAGTACGTATTGACATTTCAGGACAGCTTAACAAAATTTAGCAAGGGAATACCAATACAAAATCAAGAAGCGACAACAGTAGCAAAAGAATTTGTCACAAAAATTATATTAGAATATGGAATTCCAGAAAAAATATTGACCGATCAAGGAACAAACTTTACAAGTGAATTATTTAAAAATACGTGCAAATTACTAAAAATACAAAAATTGCAAACGACAGCCTATCACCCAGAAACAAACGGAGCACTCGAAAGATCACATCGGACATTAACCGAATATCTACGACATTATATTAATAATGATCAGACAGACTGGGACGAATGGATACCGTATGCGATGTTCGCATATAATACGACACCGCACACCGCTACGGGATTCACACCATTCGAACTGGTATACGGGCACCAGGCATCACTACCTACGGCCCTAACAAGTTCACCGAAATCATCGTACACATACGATGATTATGCGCAAGAACTTCGTGAAAGAATACGAGCCGCGAATCAAATAGCGAAGGAAAACGTAAAGGAAGAAAAACAAAAAGCGAAGGAAACCTACGACAGAAAAACAAAAATACGCACATTCGAAATAGGAGATAAAGTCCTACTGCACGACGAAACAGTTCGGCGAGGGAGATCGAAAAAACTAGACGCGTTATGGATCGGACCCTACACAATTTTAGAAAAATTGAGCGATTTGAATTATAAAATAAAAATGGGCCGCCGAACGATAAACGTGCACGCGAACCGAATTAAATCGTTCGTCGAAAATTAAAAAGAAATAATAATAAAGAAAATAATAGAAATAATAATAAATAAGAATAAAAATAAAAACATTGAGACTTACCAAAGAAGAATCCCAGGTCCGGAAAATAATCCAATATCGAGAGTTACATTACAGTACTATACTACAGTACTACACTACAACAACTAGTACACTACACTACACTAAAAAAAAAAAAAAAAAAAAACTAAAAGTAACAAAAAGTGGAGTCTTAGGAGCTACCCGGCGGGGGCGGGAAGCTCATCCTCGTCCAGATCGTTGGCTGGCACATCATCCAAAGGATCATCCTCAGGGCTGTCCTCCACTTCAACATCCGCCGAAACGGCATCGGGCATACAAACTAATAACTCGTATAACTCCACCGACCAGGGTAACTCAACTACCCCAGCGGCACCGTTGGCGACGAAACGAATAGAATCCTCGCCGACGAGGAACACTCCATCACGATAAAACTGATTTACTATCTCTAACCACTCCCGCACACGACGGAAGTGGTTCTGAGCGGCAGGACTATCCATGAAATCACGGACTTCATCGTCATCAACCTCGACGCTGAAGTCGTCATCAGACACTTCCGCCGCGGCCCGATCATCAAAGATTGGCGGATCGCGACCATAATTGCCTTGATGACCCATCGTGTTAATACGAGGAAGGCACTTCGACAACTGACGAAATGCAGCCAGAGAGCTCATCGCAAAAGAAAGAAATATTAGAAGGGTCACACCGATATAATAAATAAGACACCAAGAGAAATGATATACGTTATAAAAAGCAAGCTCAACAGGTTCACAAGGGAATCCTTTTTAACTAAGATAACGAATTCAGAATAAAGTAATTACACCTGGGAATATGATAAAAAGAAACGCCGAAATCGAGCACCGAAAATTTTCATGAGAAATAAGAATTTTTTTTTACATTGCAGAATAAAGATATGGATAAGCAATGGAGAAGAAGAGAAAAAACTACCATTTGAAGTAGAAAACTTCAAGCATCACCCCGGAATATACTTCGAAGAAATAGGAAAACTGAACATAATCGAGTCATACTGGAAGATAGTGATAAAAACAGATATTTCGCCAATCGAAAAGCGAACAGAGCAAATAGAAGAATACATCCTAAAAACGCAAAATATATGCACTATGTTACACCTCACAAACAAGGGGTCATGTCAGAACTATAATACAATAATTGAAAACAATTACCAGCGGTTAAAACATTTAACAAAAAGAATAAACGCTCTGTATAAAACACAAGATACAAAAACTAAACGAGGACTAATAGATGGAATAGGAACTATTGCCAAAACATTATTTGGAACAATGGACAATGAAGATAGAAAATTAATCAATGAGCAACTAAGTATCCTAGACAATAAACAACAAACAACAGAGCACATAATAAAGAATCAAATCAAAATCATAAACGCGACAATAGCGCATATAAGTAACCATGAAGAAATAATCCAAAATAACGAAAACATTTTAGCTAACGCAATCAAAAAATTAGAAATGACGCTAACAACGGAAATAAGTAGCGAAAATATAAAAGAACACTTTATAATAACCAACGCAATACTTGCCGCAGTGACACAAAACGCAGAGGACACACTAGAATACCTAGCTGCGATAAAAAATGGAATATTACACCCGCGACTAATACCATTAGAGGAAATAATAAAAAATCTTAAGGAAGCAATCACACAAACACCACAAGGATCATATTTTCCATTTAAAATAAGGGAAGAGGATTGGCATACAATAGAAAAAGTAACGACAATGAGCGCGCACTGCGACAAAACAAACGTATACACAATCCTACATTTCCCGTTAATTGCACTTCCGCTATACGAAATAGTAAATGTAATACCACTACCGGTACCATACAAACAAAACATATCTGCATTAATAGAAACGAACAATCCATTAATAGCTTTGGACACTAACAGACACACGTACGCAAAACTGACCCACGAAAAGTTAAAACAATGCAAGCAAATAAATACAAATTACTTATGCGAACAAATCTTTCCAATTAGAAATGTAAAAACCGACCCGCTATGCGAAATAGATATATATGTAGAAAATGACAACTGTTATAACAATTGTAATATTAAATACATAACAATAAAAAATAGCATATGGATAGCCTTAAGCAATTCATATTCTTGGTTATATTCCACACCAGCGAAACAAACTATTACAATTTCATGCAAAAATAATAAAGAAACGCGTACAACCATTATAAATACAGGAAAAATAACGCTACCAGACAATTGCAAAATAGTCACATCAGACGCGACAATAAAATCGACAAGCATCAATAAAGGAAAAGAAATAAAAACGTATCTACCAAAATATAACATTACACTTCTAAGTGAAACGTTCAAGACAAATAAGACAGGAAAAATAAAATTAAAAGTTATACAAGACGCAACAGACCTGACAGAATTAACAAAGAAATTGAATGACATAAAAAACGAAATAAACAATAACGAGATACCTTTTTTCCAACAAAAACACTTTGTATACCCTATATCAATTAGCAGCTCATTAATAATAATCATTGTTATCGTAACAACAATAATTGTCATAAGAAAGAAAAAACAAAATGAAATAATAACTCACGCAATGTAGATCGCGCCGTTAGAATAAGCGAAAGTATTCGATTCTAAGCAAACGATTATACCAAAAAATGTATCGGAAAAAAACGAAAATTATGTAAAAAGCGAAAACTTCGTACCTCCGTTTTCTTTTACTAACAGGGGGGGGATGTTGTAGCCAGATCTACAACTAATAATAAAACGTAGTTCGCATGGCAACAAAACTAGTCCGCATGAAATTCGAGAAAAGTCTTTCGAAAGACGACACAAATGCGTGATCGCCAAAATTGCGATCAGTCTTTCGAAAGACCGCAGAAATGCATCGCGCGAGAATATTGCGAAAAGTCTATCAGCAAATTCCTCAATTTGCTGATCGAACCAGGCGTGATTTGAGCAATCAATATCACGCGATCATCGACGCAACCAATCAGAATGCTGATCGGGCATCGACCAGTCTATATAATCAATCACACAAGGCGGAGTCCTGGAGAGTCAAGAATAACGTGTCGTTCGGAATCATTACTACAATTATTGCAAGATATTACAAGAGTGCGGCGAAGTCGTGTGTGAAAGAAATAAAATAAGCAATACCAAATCCACGAAACTGTGCATTTATTAAATAAACCAATTAAAATAAAGAAAGTGTGTTAGTAAATTCAAGAAGATTTCCTTACATTCTTTTGATCCTGCTCGGAGTCCCAACTCCCTAGGCTTAACGAACCCGACTATCCCTAATATTATCGTTGTAGCCCATCCGGGGTACAACAATTTTTTTGGGGTCGGGTTTCATTCCGTCCTCGCTGATTATGTGCCCTAGGTAAATGACTTCTCTCCGGAGAAACTCGCATTTATCCGGCTGTAGGCGAAGCCCTGCTTTTCGTAATCGTTCGGCCAATTTTTTAAACTTAATTTCGTGCTCGCGCAGAGAGCTAGCGTACACCACTATGTCGTCCAGGTAGACGAACAATTCTATCCCTTGCAACCCCGTCAACACCTGATCCATGAGTCGCTGGAACGTCGCCGGGGCATTTTTCAGCCCGAAAGGCATTCTCTTAAAATGGTAATGGCCAAAGGGCGTAGAGAAAGCTATTTTCGGCGCGTCTGACTCATGCATCGGTATCTAATGGAAACCAGATGCCAGGTCAAAGACACTGAAATACTTGGCGCTCCCTAACTGGTCAAGTATCTCGATGAGAGAGGGGGTACGCGTCTCCTATCGTTTTTTCGTTCAATGCGCGGAAATCGATCACCATACGCCAACGCCGATTTCCCTGAGAGTCGGGTTTCTTGGGCACGATCCACAAGGGAGAATTATATGGTGAATTAGAATGTTCGATGATATCATCTTTTAGCAATTTATCGATCTGCTTGGTGATTTCCTCCCTGTGCATCGGCGGGAATCGATATTGTTTTACATTCACAAGAATGCTGTCGGTGGTCGCTATATCGTGCGAAGTGGCGTTTGTGGAGCCTAACGGATCAGTGGGGAGCTGAAAGAAGTCGGCATGGTCTCTCACGAGGGCATTAACATGTTCCGCCTCTATGTCGCTAAGATGATCCAACCTAAGCAGATCCCTGACAAGAGTGGTTCTATCGCGCTCACGCGATGCTTCCTCCGGTCTCGATGCGGCGACGCAATTAACGGCGCGACTTCCCCGTGGCGGCCTCGGCGCGATTAGAGCGATTTCCCCTAAGGGAATCGTCGGGACGGCAATCTCTTGATCCGATTCTGTAGTGTTCACGATTTGTACGTATGCTCTTCCCCCTCTATTAGTCACGATAGCTTCTCCTAAGTAAACTCCTTCCGCGACGCTAAGTCGAGGGAGATAGCCGGTCTCGATTTCACAGTTAGCGACGTTAACGTAAAACGTTGTCCGCGATCGTGCGGGAATTAGAATTTTCTTTGAATGCCTGAAGGGTAGCTTGATTCCCCGCCACTCGACTATTTCGCGAGCGAAATCGATAGTGGCGTCATCGCGGAGGAAGTCGGATCCTAGGATCCTAGGATTCCTCCCTGCGCGATCGGGAAGCTGTCAGGAACGGTGTGCAAATTTATCTCGTGACCCCGGAACTGGACGGTTATCGACCCTAAGGTCTCGATTCTGCCGGTCGTTATCCCTGTGAGATAGATCGTATCATTTTTGACGATGGGCGTGCTCGGATGCACGTGTTTTTCTTTTATAAGGTTAGGTGCGGCCCCGGTGTCGACCATAAAGTCGGTTGGTTCTGCTAAACCGCTAACGGATAACAGAACGGAAGGGGCGTGAGACGGCCCAGGTAGATTTAGGATTGCGACTCGGGTGTTTGTGCTTCCTCGCGAACCGTTTCTTCCGTGTTCACCGGACGCGCATTTCTCGGGGGATCCGCACGCGGCGCGTCCATCCCGCGAGGCGGATCCTGACCGTTTCCCGGCCCGTTAAATCTACTGTTATTATACTGTCGTTTGCGGCACTCTTCGATCTCATGCCCGCGATTCTTACAGTACCTACACCACTTGTCGTTTCGCGGCATTTCGGAGTTACGCGTGACACGGTCTCCATTCCGCGGCCCGGATGGGTTTCTGTTATCGTATCGCGGCGCTGGTCGCATCTCGGTGCGGCGCTCGGTCCACTCGGAGGGGCGGTGTGGTTGATAATTTCGTTCGCGGTTCCTGTAATCGCTATATCGCGGGGGCGAATGTCGCCTCTCAGGCGGGGGCGTTGGTCTGTAACGCATGTTGCGTCCCGCGTCCGACTCGGGTGATCGCCGGCGTGCATCGGTCGTTTATCTTGGCGGTTGTCCGAGTCGCGCGGGGAGCCCGTAACGCTGGCGTTCGAGCTCATCGCGCTTCGCGATCATTTTTGCAGCTGCGAAAGCTTCGAAAGGCTCGCAATAATGCTCCGGCCGCAGCTGTAGCCGGTACGGGGTGGGGAGGCCCTCGCAGAAACAATGAGCAGTAAGCTCGTCAATTTCACTGGTCATCGCAGAATTCAGGGTCCCACGAGCGCGTCGTTCCCCGTCGCGTATTGCAGATCGAAGCTCTTTAACGGGGTCTATGTAATCTAGGATATGTTCGTTGGGACGGAGGTATACGGCGGTCAACTCTCCTCGGTATTGCGCTACGCTCTTGACGGAACCGAAGGCACTGTTGAGCAGATCCGAGAGTTGTGTAACTGACTCGCAGGGTTCGTCGGCTACCGCGGAATGCACGTGACCCCGTAATTTGGTCGTAAGTAGACGCGTGAGGGGTTTTTCATAATGCGGGGGAAGGATATCGCGAGCTTGCCTACAGGGCCCGAGGAATTTGGACAGTGGTATATTATAACTGTCGAAGTGCGGCACGTACTCGGTGGCTTCCCGGTAGGTAATCTTCGGAACGGCGGGCGGTTCGGCCCGATTCGTTGTGATCCCCGAATAGCGGTGGCGTCTCACCAAACGGCTGGCCTGGCGGTAGGCTGGGGCTTCGCAACGGTGGGTCGCGGCGTATGTCCATCTCGCGTCGCATGCTATTTAATTCGGCGCGCAACGACGCCATCATATCGCTCATCTCGCGTATTGCGGCTCGGCCTTCCTCGGCATCGGCGCGGACCCGCTGCAAAGCGGCATTTTCTGCCCGAATTCGCTCCTTCTCTCGGTTTACCGCATCGTGTCCTAGCCTGATTCTATCCTTCTCCCGGTTTACCGCTTTATTCTCCGCGTGGACTCTCTCTCTTTCTTTTTCTAACGCATCGGCGTCGGCTTGCAACTGTGCGGCGCGCTCCTCTTGCGCGGCGCGAATCCTATCGAGCTTCTCCTCGGTCAGAGGTTTCTTAAGGTTATTGCGAGTATTCATATCGCTCTCTTTAGGTTTTACTGGGGTGCGAAGCATAAGATGCGGTAATCACGGTACGAACGCTGGGTGGGTCGGTGAGATTTGCCGATATGTTCGACTCTCCCGATTAACGATATCCCACCGCTGTCACCAAATATGTTACGTCAAGACCGCGGGGACCCTTCCGATAAGTTCAGCGGCAAATTATTGAAAACGCTCTCGAGAAATTTCAGCAAGTTACGCGGCTGATCTTGCGATTAAACAGACGTCGAGTAATTATTTGACCGTGAGCGGATCAGTGAAACGGAGAAATTGGTTAGCCGGCGCGATAAAATGCCGTTGGGAGCGGGGTTCGTCTCGTCAAGGTAATATAGTCCGCAGATGTTTTCTATGGTGTTACCTAATTCTCTGAGTACTTCCAGAGATATGATAAAAACTTCGGTGCAATCAGGGCAAAGCTCGATGTCGCGGACTATTACGAGACTGGTACGGCAGCTATCACAATGATCCCGGGCGGAAGTGTACCCAAATTGGAACGCGTGGGCCAGTTCCAGACGATACGTAAGCGTCTCTTCTGGTATTTCTTCCTTGCATCGAAAGCACAGATATACGGCACTGTTAGGGAACGATTCGGCGATAGCGTCGTCTACGCGTCGATATCCAAATGTGGTAAGGCAACGCACCGTACTCATACGATATTTGTATACGGCGCCTGGGTGAGTACGTGAGTCTCGTGGCTCGAGAAAACAAGGCGGGCACATTACGTCAAATAACGGGTGTTAACATTACGCGGCGAATATTCAACGTTAAATAATATTTCGAAACTAGAATGTTTCTATACGCAACGATAAAGCGGCTCAAAACCCTGCATGTCTTAGGGGAAAGTAGCAAGGGAAGCAAAAAAAAGGGGTCGATCGTAAAGCCTTTCCGGTCGAGTGATGCAACTATGCGGCGGTCGCTCGATGCGAACAAAGCGAATGATGTACCCCGAAAGAATCCTGAGCGCGACGAGTATACTTATATTCTGTTACGTCGCAGACGAGACGTGCTACGCGTGGGGCGAGTCTGCTCGCACTGGGCTGCGTGTTGGTTTTTACAGAATGAATTGACTGGATTATTGATACAAATTGAGAGTGTATAGACCGTATAAAAAGGTCGATAGTCTCCTAGAAAAAACGATATCATGCAGTCCTATCTCTGCATCTACGTCAATGACGATAGGATTTGGCAGTGCGTAAAAAGAAGCATTTTCTTCGCGTAAATATTCTAAGAATGCCGCAAATGCTTCGGTGCAGCGATCGCGGTCGGTTACCTCACGCCAGAGAGCTAATTCAGTACCGCAAAAATTGCAAAGCCTTTCTTTCCGAGTAGTCCCAACATTAATGTAATGGCTTAAGATAACGATGAATTGTAGTTGATCACAATTAAGATTATACCGGGATTTACACTCTAGGCATATAAGATTGGCGGAATTTGTATCGGTAGCTATGCCGACAAGACCATACCCGAATTCGACTACACACCGAGAGATACTTATTTGATGATTAAAGACGGCGGCTGGATGTGTTCTCTTTTGACGTGAGCCTTTTGATCGTCCTCTGCACATAACGCGATTCACAAATAGGAAATGGAAATTCACCTTTCGTTGGCCCGGTTCCTGGATTCGGGCTTTTAATTCTCGCTGTCGGCCTGGCGGGTCTCGGGATGCACACTAGGATGCGGGGCGTCTGAAGACAACGTTGCTGGATTCGGGGGACTTGGAGCCTACAGGCTATTCTTGAAATGTGCTTCGTATTCTGGTTGGTAGATTTCTTCGCACCCGAGCAATTCACTCAAATCGCCGGTGAGCGCGGATTAAATTTCGTATAGAGTTCGACGAATCGCACGCTGACGTCTGGCGCGGTTTTTGCGTTTATTCGGCATCGAAAGTGACCATGAAGGGAAATGTTGCTTCCCTTACAAGTTATGAATAAAAGATTGAGCTTTCTATCGCGGTGAGAACCTGTAACCCTCTGTGGGGAGTAGTGCGGGTGGACGCACAACTTGCTAGCCAAGAGGCGGGACAGGTTGTCAGATATCTTATAATTTGACGACTTAAAATGCGTGAGAAGCGATACCTCTCTTGGGGAGTAGTGCGGGTGGGCGCACAACTTGCTAACCAAGAGAGCAAGCACGGCTTCCCGGGTCGCTTATTATTTTGATTAAATTACGCGTGGTCACTCTACCTCGCGAACTCTGTCGATTGTACGTTTCGCTAGGATGGGTGGAAGGATTGGGATTTATTAATTGTTTGACACACACTATCAATTTTCACTGAGATATATTGTAAGGTCAAATTCAAATACAAAATATTCAAATATTCAAATACAAGATTAATTAATACAAAGATTGATTAAATTCTAAAACACGTTTAAAGTTAGATTTATAAAATTTTGAATTTGAATTGAGTGACGTTAGATTCACTAGCACTACAATAGAATTGGAATTGATTGGATTCGAGTTACTTCTTAATACTAGAATTGGAATTGAACTTTCTTAATACTAGAATTAGAAAGAGGGAGTTCACGGACTGGAGATCCTTTCCAGTCGGATTCGCGAGATGAACTGCCTACAGTCAGCCGTGCACTGAAGTGCTTCGCTTCCTTGGTAAACTGCTACGGGCACGGACGGGGCTGGCAAGGCGCTCCAGAAGCGATCATGCACGAGGAATTCGTATTCGCCGTCGTAAGTCACTCCTTCGCCAATGATCGCATTGTGGTCGTAAATCGCGGCCACGTGGAGGTCGTATTCGAGTCGCCGAAGTGCGTTGTTACGACCCGCGCGATTTTTCCGTGCCTTAGGCATTCGGCAGAGGCTTTAGGCGTATATTATATTTAATTAAAAGGTTAGGATTGAGATATTACATTCGGCTGCGAGCCAATTACGCATTGGTTTGGCGTCGCGTTGGAATGCATGAGCTACCGCGTGCTCGAAGTCTGATGTTTCCTTTGTGGTAAGTGCAGATGACGCACAACACCTTGCTCCCAGAAACGATCGGAATTCTTGCTTTAGCTGCTAATTATTCGATAAAAGAAGACTTGAGTTATTATGAACGCCCGTTGCCTCTTTAGCCTCGCGAACACATCCGTTATTATCAGAATCTCGGAGACAAGGGATGAGACAATGAAGGACACGTGGCGTTAAATAAAAATCGATATATTTAAATATTCACTGAATTTACTTACACTCACGAACAAGATGGTACGGAATACCGATACTATATATATTAAACTAGAATTTGAAATATTAACGCTAGGATTTGAACTAAATCTAGAGATTGAAACACGTGTCACGTCCCAGCGTCGAGAGTACCTCTAATCATGTTCAGTGTAAATTTTTCAAAAATTTTTAATTATTTATGACTGACTGTGTTAGGAGACAGCACCGTCAAGCCTTTGGTATACACATAATAAAAGAATATACCGCTTAAAATTATTTAAAGATTTATACAAAATGGCCGCTCCTTACTATAACCTTATGGCGCTACTACAGCCTTAATGCTCCTAGTAAATTTTCCCTAGAACCTCACTAACAAAAAACAGTACATACCGAAATCACTTTTCCGAACTGTTCAGTAAAGTAACAAAGAAAATAAAGCTTAATATCGCATCCTTATCTAAGCATTTCAATTTTGTTAACAACAAAATCTTAACAAATTAATATAAAATAGTAAATAATGAATAAAAAACAAATGTAGGAAATATAACCTCGCTCACGTAATGCACAAAAACTATAACAAAACAATTATCGGTACATTGTAATATTTTTATTAACAATTAATAAACAAAATCATATAATTATATAAATAACAAAATACCAACAAATTTCTTTATATAGTCAATTATAACTTCAAAAACTAAGAAACTTTTGTATATCAAACCTTTCACTTTTGTTCCATTTTAATAATAAATATAAAAGTTAATAACAAAATTAATAACAATAGAATGGATGTGAATAAGGAATAAAAGTCATAAGGACGATATAACAAAATCCATGACGAAACATTTATTCAACAGTTCATCTGAAACATATCCTTATTTCAAGGATAAATTTTGTTGATGTCCTTATATGGATATATTTTTATTGTATAAATACATTCTCCATCAAAAATTCTTTCGAAAACATAAATACAGTATGTGGCTACGATTCTTAATTCTCAAGATATAAACAAAATTAAGGGTATATGAAAGCATACACGCACATATATACATATATACGTACATTATACATTTTCTTATAAGATATAGTTTTCTTTATGAAATTATATAAACAACCCCGATAGAAACATATTTTATCTCAGAAAAGAAATTCTACGATTTAAATTTCGTTTAATAAAATTTATAAATGAATAAATTATTATATTAACAAATAATTATTATGAAAGATTTGGACAACACACAGGAAATCCCGCAACTTACCTCATTACACATACCTACCTAACTCGCACCGTTTAGAAGATATTTAAACAATTATAAACTTGCTTACATACACTTATCTCAAAAACTCAAATCAGTTCAGCAGGCAAATCTCCGTATATAAATACATAGCTGACTCATAATGAAAGGCTTTATTCAGACCTATAGAATCATAACATTGGAATTTAGGTCACCCCTACTTCCATGTTTTGGCAACATATAAAAACCTCAAGCGACGATACCAACGGCGCATTTCGCATTTCCCATTTCGCACTTGCTATTCACACTTACGATACGCACTTACACTTACATATTTGCGTTTTATTCGCATTCGCATTCACACTTGTACGCGCACTTACATTTTTGCACATGTACTTTCACTCGCACTCGCTAAATATATATATATATATATATATATATCATTTATAACAGTGAATAAATTCCGATTCAAATACCACAAGTGTGATATTATATTATTCCTTATCCCCAAAATCGAAAACTCTTTCCTGAAAATAGAAGTCACTTCGACATTCCTGTTACCCACTTCCTTCGCAGTATCTAATCCTGAGGTTTTACCCTCTTAACCGCACGGAAAAGAATCCCACAAATAACGTGTGAGTGTAGCAGTCGAGGATCTGTTAATTTCGGCTCCGTCCGATCTATCAGGACCTCCTAGGACGTCACACGAAGACAAAAGTACTTTTTGGTGGCAGCGGTGGGATCCCTCATTTGCTGGGATATCCAAAACTCGGTAAGATCCTTCACTATTTGGGATAGCCGAATCTTGTGGAATATTCCTCATCTAACGAAGAATTGAAGAGGAGATTTTCAAGCAAGTGATAGAGGGGATTGAACTGCGATAAGAACTCTCGATTATGGAATTGCGTACGCTTGTCTTGCTTTACTTTACTGCGATTCACATGTAAGTCAAAATTATCATTTATAATTGTAACAAGACTCGAAATCGTTCGGTATTTGTAAAAATCCGTTATAAAATTTTAATTTCATAACAATAAAAATGGTTGATCGCGAAGTAGACTCTTTGACTCGTCAAATAGGCGATATAAACGTTAATGATGACGTTAATACAAACCGTCGTATGAATGCGAATATGCCATATACCAGTTTACGTGATGCTTCCGAGACAATTCTCCCGTTCGATGGTAAAAATATGCCTGTATCGCAATTCGCTAATAGTTGTCTGCATGCTCGAAATATGGTTTCTCCAAGTGCGGAATATGGATTAGTTCAAATGATTAAAAATAAATTAGTCGGACCAGCATTGAGAGTGGCTTTAAGCGGAGAATATAACGACATCGAATCCTTATTGGCTGTCTTGAAAACGCGATTCGCACCTGTTTATTCTACGTCACAATTGCACGGAGAGCTTTCTAAAATAACGCAATATCCGGATGAGACTGTGGTAGATTACGGTAGCAGAGTATCTATGATTTTACAACAACTAAAATCTTGCTACCAAACCGAAAATCCGAACCAAGCTATCCAATTCGTAAATTCGGCAGAAACCAATGCTGTGAGAAATTTCTTAACTGGATTAAAAACGGATATATATACGCGAATCCACCCACGAGAACCGGGAACATTAAACAACGCAATAGAATCTGCCATAAAAGCTGAAAGTGAATATAACGAGCATATGCAACGTATGAGAATAACAGAGGGATTAATGCAGTCTATAAGGTGTAATAATTGTCTTGGATATGGCCATAATTCTCAGTCGTGTAGTACTTTTAATCCCCTCGCTCAGATTTCGCACGTATAATGGCAGCTTAAGGTTTGTTCTTTTTGCAAAAATCTTGGTCATACGCGAGCTGAATGCAGAACGTTACAACCACGAATTCTAAACCCACGAAACCCGGGAATCAATGTAAACCCGCGAAATCAAAATTATAATATTAATCAAAACAACCGACAAAATTTCCTTACTTCAAGAAATATGGGATTAATTTGTCGATATTGCAAAATACCAGGGCATAGCTTAGAACAATGTCGAAAAAGGCAGTACAATAATAATGTGAGAAATCAAGAAAATCGAATCGGAAACCGAATGTTTGAAAATCGAATTCTTGAAAATTCTCAACGTAACAGACCGCAAGAAGCTCCGGGAAACCGAGAGCGGGCACAGCGAGTCGGCGCAGCGCTGAACGAACGCCCGCGAGTGCGCCTGGTAACTCCGAACGAGAACCGCGAGGAAACGCCAGTGTAATAAACGTCGCATGTAATAAAATTGGGAAACCACCTTCCGTTATACTACCAAGCAAAAATTTAGTTGACGAACGAGCAAACTTCATGATAGATACGGGTTCTGATATTAATATAATAAAAGAAACCTGCCTTCATGAAAATATGCCCATCGATACCAAAATGGTGTTTGAGCTAAGTGGAATAACTAAAGGTCGAACTCGTACGATAGGCGTAACAAAAGTACGCATTTTCGACGTCGACATATTATTCCATGTAGTCACGGATAAATTCCCTATTCGACAGGATGGAATTTTGGGCACTGAATTCTTTAAGAGCCAACGAGCAACCATAGACTACCCGAAAGCAAGTCTGATCGTAAATGGTAAGCCATATTATTTTCATAATGATGAGACCGTTATTCTTCCCGCTAGGACGCGAAAACAAATATTTGTACGAATCGCCAATCAAAAAATAAAAAATGGATATATTCCAAAGTTAAACGCAGGACCGCAAGTGTACTTAGGTAACGCTGTCGTATCAAATCATCACGGAGTAGCGCATTTATATGCTGTTAACTCATCGGAGGATATAGAATTAGCGATCCCTACTGTAAAGATATATCCATTCGAAGAGATAAGAGAAGAGATTAAGGAAAATTTTAATGATAAACGAGATAATGATGATGAACGTCTTAATAAAATATTGCAATTACTACGTCTCGATCATTTGAACGAGGAGGAAGTCACTAGTGCCACTAGCCTAGTAACATCCCATGCGGAAAGATTTCATTTGCCAGGAGAACCTTTAGGCGCGACAAATGTTTTTAAACACCGAATATTTACCACTGATGATCGTCCGATTAATGTCAAGCAATATCGTTATCCTCAAATACACAAGGAGGAAATACGAAGACAGGTCGACGAGATGCTGGATAAAGGTGTTATAGAACCATCAAGTTCGCCTTACAATTCTCCATTATGGATTGTTCCCAAAAAGGATGATTCCCTAGGAAATAAAAAATGGCGTCTAGTAATAGATTTCCGTGCTTTAAATGAAAAGACTATCGGAGACGCTTATCCTCTTCTAAATATCATCGACATATTAGATCAACTCGGAAGTGCTAAATACTTCTCTGTATTTGATCTAGCATCTGGTTTTTATCAAATTCCTATGGATGAAACAGATAAACATAAAACCGCATTTTCAACGCCATATGGACATTTTGAATATAATCGTATGCCGTTCGGACTAAAGAATGCTCCTGCTACATTTCAGAGACTAATGGATCAAGTTTTGACAGGATTACAAGGAATAGAGTTGTTCGTATATCTTGATGACAGTAATTTATGCCCGCTCACTCCAAGAACATAAAACAAAATTTCATAGACTTATGAAACGACTTACTAAAGCTAATTTATACTTGCAACCTGATAAATGCGAATTTTTGGAGAAAGAAGTAGCATATCTGGGACACATAATATCTGAAGATGGCCAGATCCAAAAAAAAATAAGCGCTGTGAAAAATTTCCCTAGGCCCAAAACACGAAAGAATATTAAACAGTTCCTTGGACTTGCAGGATATTATAGAAGATTTATTGAAAACTTTTCCAAGATTGCTAAGCCTTTATCTGATTTAACAAAACAATTAGTTGCTTTTGATTGGCAACGAAAACAACAGGAAGCATTTGATGAATTGCGGAACGCTTTATGTTCAGAACCGATATTACAATATCCAAATTTTAATGAACCATTTATTATAACAACGGATGCATCTGGATATGCAATTGGAGCTATATTAAGTCAAGGAAAAATAGGAAATGATCTTCCAATAGCATATACTTCTCGAGTTTTAAGCGATGCAGAAACAAGATATTCAGCAACAGAAAAAGAATTACTAGCATTGATTTATGCAGTAAAACATTTTCGCCCCTATATTTATGGCCGAAAATTCACATTAGTAATAGACCATAAACCACTAGAATGGTTAAATTCAATAGCTGATCCTACCTCGAGATTAATGCGATGGAGGCTTAAATTAGCGGAATATGATTATCAAATAAAATACAAACCGGGAAAGAAAAATAAAAACGCCGACGCTTTATCACGAAATCCTACAGAAAATATTAAAAATATATTTCCTCTACAAGCAAAACGTGCACGATCTTCAAGCGAAGGTTCCATGGAAGCCGATTATAAAAAACAAAAAATTTCACATCCAAAATTTAAAAGAATGTGGGAGAGTGAGGGATCTGGAAATCCTGCACCACACAAAAAATTAAGACCTGAAGAATTATCCCCTTATGAAGATTCGGATGATGAATTAAAAGAACCGCCCAGAAGTAAATTTATAGCTGACTTAGAAAGCAGCGACAGTGATAGTACAGCATCATATTATTATGATACTGATTATGAAACCGATGGCTCAGGAATTATTAGAAAGGGAGAAAAGAGAAAGCGAGAGAGTAGCTCATCGAATCTGGAACATCGCAAACTGCAACGAAGAAGAAAAAAACGGAAGCCTTCTAAAACTTCAAGTTCTGAAAGTATAGTAAAACACCACGACAACGTTAAGGAAATGGCGAGGCCTGTGAATACGGCTGAAGGGCGTGATTCAGTCAAGCGTCATACCGATGACGACGCCGCCACGCGACAGCGTCAGGAAATGGAAACGCCGATGGACTACAGCGCCGTTGCAGCAACGCGCAAGCGCGCGAGCAGAGACAATACAACGGGTGATCCATATAAAAAGAAACCTAATAAAAATATGCATAAATATAAATATTTAGAAGAAGAACCTATGGATATTGCCACACATTCAAGCGATAGTTTTAAAGTTGAAAGAAATATAGAAGTGAAAGTTGATGTCCATTCACCCCCTAAAATTTCTATAGGAACGCAACACGAAAAAATAAAAAGGTCACAATCAAAATTAAAAAATACTGATTCTATCCAAATATTAGAGGAAAATATCCCTTTAAATAAAGACGAAATCCAAGCGATGGAAATTTCATCCAGTAGCGAATGAATGGAATTTGAAATTGAGAATAGTCCCATGAATTATCGAAATCCAAAAACGCCAAGCGATAATACCGATAAAACCGAATCGGAAGAAATATTTTCGCCACCTTCTCGTAAAGCTAAACCACGCCCATTAGAGAAGAGTAAGAATAAAAATAGAGAAATACAAAAATTATCTAAGCCAATGTCTTCCAATAAAAAGAGAAATAAAAAGCCTGCGAAAAACAATAAAATAATCAAGGAAAAACCAAAACCAAAAATCAAAGAAATCTCTGAAGTTCCAATCAATACCTTAGAATCACGAGACCACATTTGGATGAAAAATAATAATATAATATGTTTTGTAAATACAAAAGGAGAACCGGTAGACGAAATAGGTCAAGAATTAATAGAAAGAAAATTATATCAAAAACCTTCAAATTTTAAAGGAATAATGGGACATGTATTAACTATGGACAGGAACAATAGAAAAATATTCGGATTAATAATTAAAGAAGAATTAAATAATAGAATAAGAGAAAATGATATTGTAAACGCCTTTAAAGAATTAAAAAGTGAAATGATACGATCGAATATTTTACACGCAGATATATCGCAGAGTAAAAGTAATATTGATGTGCCATGGTTTAGAATACGCAACATTATGCGATTAACATTCCTAAATACTAATATACAGATAACAATATGTAAGGGACAAATATGCATACCGAAACTAGAAGAGAGATTACATATCATACATGAATGTCATGAATCCAGTGTCGGAGGACACAAGGGAATCGCGAAGACAGTGGCGCGGATACGTCACAAATATTATTGGCATAACATGAAAAAACAAGTTGAAAATTATATTCAAGCTTGCAATAGCTGTCAAAAGAAAAAATTAGTACGCGTAAAAACAAAACAGCCAATGATAATAACCGATACACCTGTCGATGCATTCGACAAAGTTTCAATGGATATTCTAGGACCGCTACCTGTAACAGAAAATGACAATGAATATATTTTAACTATTCAGGATTTGCTAACAAAATATTCCATTGCCGTGCCTGTCGTACAGACAAATTCAGAGGAAATTGCAAAAGCATTTACTCGACGCTTTATCTGTCAATTTGGTAGCCCCAAAGCAATATTGATGGATCAAAGATCAAATTTCACGAGTTCTATGATGAAGAAATTTGCAAAATATTTTAAAATTAAACAATATTGTACATCCGCCTTTCATCCGCAATCAAATGGTTCGATAGAACGAAGTCACCATGTATTAACCGAATATCTAAAGCATTATATTACCAACGAGCGAGATTGGGATAATTGGCTCGAGCATGCTATGTTTTCGTATAATACTAGCGTACACGAAGGAACGAAATTTACTCCTTATGAATTAGTATTTGGAAAAATGGCACGTTTACCTTCTCAAATAAAAAATGATGACGATTTTGAAACTTATAATGATTACGTGAACGAATTAATTGACAAATTAGCAGATTTAAGGAAATTGGCAGCATCAAATTTAAGCAACTCTAAAGAACGTTATAAATACTATTGACACAACTAAATACCTTACACGGAAAAGCAATCGCATATCGAGAATACACCTGAGGACCTAGAATTTTTGTCAACAAATTCCAAATGCCGCCACAAACTGGTGATCGACGTGATATATACCGCAACTCATGCAACACACGCAACGCAACGCAATAATACTGGACATCGACTGATAAGGTTACGCTAATCACTGTCGATCGCAAACGGAGAAGCTACTAGCAATCGCAGCGGCACATCGCGCATCACATGGCAACCATCACGCTGAAGTCCAACTAAATCAGAAACATACACGGAAATGTCGCTCGAGACTCATACAGGACCTATTCGAATGAACCGTCAACAAATTCCATCATATCGTGGACAACGCTCCTCTAACACCAAGCCGCCACACTATTATGACCGAAAATTAAAAACACAAAAATATAAGGAAGGAGATTTTATTTATTTATTAAAGCCGAAAAAGAGTCATAAATTTGATGATGAATATACCGGCCCGTACAAAATAATAGAAGTCTTAGAAAATAATAATATAAAAATTTTAATCTCTCGAAATAAAACCAAAATTATACATGTAAATAGAACAAAGCCTGCTCGCATTCCAGATCAGGGATGACGGAGAACGAATATTCAATAACGGAATTAAAAAATAATCCGGGAATATTCTACGAGGCGTTAGGCGAGATGCGCACGTCAGATATATCTTGGAAAATGATAATGTACATCAATTTAGATGATGTCATAGGCGTATCCGAAGGGCTTCAACGTGAAATAAACCGAACGAAGCTGCAATGCGACCAAATTCCATATACATGTAGTACTGATCGAAAACAACTCGCAGAATTAACAAGGAAAATTAATAAAATAAAGCAATATAAATTTCATATTCACGAATTGCTCATAGGATCACGAATGAAAAGAGCTCCTCTAGAATTCATCGGGCAATTGAGTAAAATTTTATTTGGAACACTAACTGCAGAAGATTTTTATTATATTAATAATGCAATAGAACATGTCGAAAATAAAACCAACGATCTTGCGACGCTACTTATCAAACTATCGCAACACGCTCACGTTTCGGGGAACTGTACAACGTGACCCTCAAGATAAAAACGCAGCTAGCCGATCTTCGACAGTATATAGATGAAAAATATAAAAATGTAACCGACGTAATTATTTGAAATAAAATTAATGACGATATCGAACGAGTAATAGAGGATATAAATATAGCAATATTAGAACATGAAATCGATTTGAATATTCTAATAGACGGAATATTATTCGGAAAACAAGGATTAATACATCCACGAATAATATCGCCACCACAATATTTAATAAAAAATTCTAAACACATTCAAGAACAAATTCCGTATGCTGAATTTCCTGTAGCTATTAATAAAGAAGGAATCGAACGGTTAATAAAAATTTCTACCCTGCACGTTGCATATCTACAAGATCGTCTTGTTTATATTTTGCAAATTCCATTGCTAACACCTGAAAAATATAAACTTTATAAATCAATACCATTACCCGTTAGACAGTCATTTGACACAACAAAATTTGCAACAATTGAAACCGAGATAGCGCATATAGCATTAAATGAAGACGCCGATAATTTCTACGAATTCCGTCAAGGAGAGCTAGAGGAATGCATAGCATCCGACAGTGTCTTTATTTGCCCAGCTACGTTCCCCTTGAAAAAGATAAGGCAGACTCCAAGCTGTGACGTCGAGATTTTATTGAATAAAAATATAAAGCCTAATAAATGTAAAATAAAAATTATGGAACTTCAAGATACATATTGGAAAGCTCTGACTACTCCAGGAAATTGGATTTACTCTACAACAGAAAAAGAAATTGTGCGACTAAATTGCCGTCATACAACAAAGCAATTTGAAATAAATAATTCTGGAATAATTTCTGTGCAACAAGGATGTAAGATTAGAGCGAGAACGGCCACTATGAGTCATCCAGCTTATCAGACTACAACATTCGCTCAACATTTCATCCCCACGAATAATTTAAGCATTCTAGAATTATATGAGCCTATCCAAAGGGAATATAAAATTAATTTTACAGAAGCCGCGCATGAAATTTGGATAACCAATCATAGCAATATAGAGGCATCGTTTAACGATATTATAGAAAAGGCACGCCAGATCAAAGAAAGAAAGTTGCAAAATTCACGCTTCACCGTGTATAGTGCAGCTGCATGCAGTATCGGATTACTCGGGATACTCTTGCTCGCCTTGTCGTTGGCTTGCAGGAATTCCTGGATCTGTGACGTGGCAAGACAAGTCCACGAGCGTTGCTGTAAGAAACAAAGGAACAATGATACCTCCTCCCACCCCTCAATAGAAAATAAAAACGCATGCTCTGAGAGTGCTTGCACTCAGTTTAATGAAGAGCAGCCTCAGAGTCTCGTCATTGCTACAAACGCTAAAGAAGAGCATTGCACCGTCTCGTAAGTGATATCCGATAAGACCTGAAATTTTTTATTAAAATCTTTGGGTGGTCACTTGCAGGAAATCAAAGGGAAAGATCTGAATGCGGAGACGAGCCAGCATTGTGGAGTAACATTTACAGTGGTCCCGAGTTTTAGGACGACTTCGTCGAATGAGCAATATGGACAGTCGATACCGCCCCACTCGCTCATATATGCGAAACCCTCCGGAAAACGGAACTGCATCTACTAGTCTCTCGCCGATATCGGAAGGACGAGACGTCTGGCCAGGGATGGATATCGGACCGACGGATCCCGATGTTTATCAAAGAGAGCCCATCCACATTCCACAACTCCCCAGACGGGAATATGAGACCATTCCGCCGGTAGAGCCCGCCACGATTACGCCATCTGATCCGAGATCTACTGCAGGAAATTGACGCAGGAATCGACACCGTGGAAAATCAACAGCGACCGCCAGCTGAGTTACCGCCAGAGGCAAGCAATTCAGAGGCCGATGAGCATAGATCTGTCTCAGCCGCAGCAACCGGAAGTCCAAGCAACTCCGAGCCCGAGTACATGGAAATGGGACCGCAAGCAAACTACGTCAATGCGCCAGCTGAGAGGCGTGACGTAACGACGCAGATTGAAGAGGCATCAGAGAGGACTTACGACGACCTGGAACCTCCACAGCGAAACGAACATCCCGTAAGTGAAAGAGGAATACCAATACCTCAGAGCTCTCCCCCTCTTGGACGATCGCACAGTGTTCTCGTGCCACCTTATTATCGTAACTATTTAAATTTGAATTCAATGCCCGCATATAAACTCTATTGTTTATCAGCATGGTATGTGCAAATTTCCGACAATGTGATATTGTGTGCGAATTGTGCTACATCCGAGCATACTTTTTGCGTGCCAAACCGCCAGCGTGCGCTATGACGACATTTGCATGCCATTTCGCGAACGTTGCAGAATACCACACTACATTGCGGGCGCTGTTACAAGCTGTTATTGCGAGCGAGGCGCGCGATAGATTGTTTTAATTGCAGGCGACATGTGATAGACCGTGAAGGCCGTGTCGACCACTTACTATATACTTTGTTGTGCGAGATAGCTATGCCGCGAGATTTATTTTAGCTTCTGTCGCGGAGATATAATCGTATCTTCTTACATAACAGCTACCAGCGATAATACATATATACATACACAACAAAAAAAAAATTATGCTTCTCTTTATATTATAATAGAAATACATACACACAAAATAACAAGAAAAGTTTTTTTTTTATCATTATGCGATTTTATATACACGCATGCGCACATGCACTACGCGTGCCAATGTAGTATGTAATGCAATTACTAACAAATAAAATAAAATGGTGATGGAAAAGAAAAGGGGAAAAGAATATTATCCTTAAATCATATCCAACTATCATATCCATTCTAACAATAGTCATAACGATAGAAATAAGAGTAACAAAAAAAAAAGAGAGAAAAATTATAGAAATAAAAATATTTTATATTTGATGCATGTGGAGAGACTGAAGACTCATAACAAAAATAATAATGACAAGATATGCCTGAAATGAACATATAATCTAATGAATATATATAACTTAATAAAAATAAATATATTAAGCTTATTAATCTTCCTCACGTAGCATATATAACCATTAATTAATTAAATTTGCGCAAATAACCTACACCTTTTTCTTAATAACCATTTCATAAAATACCTTTTACGATCTTAACAATAATAATATTAACAATAAAGGTGGAAAAAAAAGAAAAAAAACACATATAACACACATACAAGGAGACAGACGACTAGAAGGAGGAAAACACTAGCAATAATATACACACGTATACGCAAAAAAGAAATATATATATATATATTAAATAAAACATTAGTTATTATAAAGTTCGGAGACCGAACTTCTCCACGGATGGAGATGTCACGTCCCAGCGCCGAGAGTAGAGTACCTCTAATCTTGTTCAGTGTAAATTTTTCAAAAATTTTTAATTATTTATGACTGACTGTGTTAGGAGACAGCACCGTCAAGCCTTTGGTATACACATAATAAAAGAATATACCGCTTAAAATTATTTAAAGATTTATACAAAATGGCCGCTCCTTACTATAAACCTTATGGCGCTACTACAGCCTTAATGCTCCTAGTAAATTTTCCCTAGAACCTCACTAACAAAAAACAGAACATACCGAAATCACTTTTCGGACTGTTCAGTAAAGTAACAAAGAAAATAAAGCTTAATATCGCATCCTTATCTAAACATTTCAATATTAACAACAAAATCTTAACAAATTAATATAAAATAGTAAATAATGAATAAAAAACAAATGTAGGAAATATAACCTCGCTCACGTAATGCACAAAAACTATAACAAAATAATTATCGGTACATTGTAATATTTTTATTAACAATTAATAAACAAAATCATATAATTATATAAATAACAAAATACCAACAAATTTCTTTATATAATCAATTATAACTTCAGAAACTAAGAAACCTTTGTATATCAAACCTTTCACTTTTGTTTCATTTTAATAATAAATATAAAGTTAATAACAAAATTAATAACAATAGAAAGGATGTGAATGAGGAATAAAAAATCATAATGACAATATAACAAAATCCATGACATTTATTCAACAGTTCATCTGAAACATATCCTTATTTCAAGGATAAATTTTGTTGATGTCCTTATATGGATATATTTTCCCTGTATAAATACATTCTCCATCAAAAATCCTTTCGAAAACATAAATATAGTTTGTGGCTACGATTCTTAATTCTCAAGATATAAACAAAATTAAGGGTATATGAAAGCACACACACATATATACATATATACGTACATTATACATTTCTTTATAAGATATAGTTTTCTTTATGAAATTATATAAACAACCCCGATAGAAACATATTTTATCTCAAAAAAGAAATTCTACGATTTAAATTTCATTTAATAAAATTTATAAATAAATAAATTATTATATTAACAAATAATTATTATGAAAGATTTGGACAACACACAGGAAATCCTGCAACTTACCTCATTACACATACCTACCCAACTCGCACCGTTTAGAAGATATTTAAACAATTATAAACTTGCTTACATACACTTACCTCAAAAATCCAAATCAGTTTAGCAGGCAAATTTCCGTATATAAACCAGTTCAATTTCTAGAAACCTTCATCCTAGACTTATATTTATAATTGTTACTTCCCTTTTTTCATTAACACTAATTCTATGGCTATGACAAAAATCTTGAATATTAATATGCATGGAAAACTACCCTAACGATTCAACCAATCACAATCAGAGCCATTTTGTACCTGAAAACATTTAATAAATAATGTATTACAAATGTAAAAAGAGTTATACTGACATATATTTTAGATATACTAATTATACGATGTAATCATTATTATTATAAAAATTGTAAAGTATATCTAAAAACAATATTGCGATGATTAATATTTATTATAAAAGCTTAAATTCGAGCAAATTGTATGTTTGTTAATTATAAGAAAAGGAATTATTATAACGAAGTATAACTTTTTGAAAACAAAAATAGATCGATCGAATAGTCACAAGTGTGACTCATGGTCAATTTGTAAGCGAAAATAAGCCAACGTTAAATGTCAAGGTCGCCATAATACTTAGTCACAAGTGTAACTCATGGTCAGTTTGTAAGCGAAAATAAGCCAACGTTAAATGTCAAGGCCGCCATAATACTTAATCACAAGTGTGACTCATGATCAGTTGTAAGCGAAAGTAGGCCAACGTTAAATGTCAAGGCGCCATAATATTTTAGTACCACGAGTCATCGCTGACTCACAGCAAATGTAGGCTAAGTCGACCAATAGAAAACTATGTCAAGAACAACTAGAAGGTTTTAAATGCGTGAATCATAGCTGACTCATAATGAAAGGCTTTATTCAGACCTGTAGAATCATAACATTGGAATCTAGGTCACCCCTACTTCCATGTTTTGGCAACATATAAAAACCTGAAGCGACGATACCAATTGCGCATTTCCTATTTCGCACTTGCTATTCACACTTACGATACGCACTTATACTTACATTCGCATTCGCACTTGTACGCGCACGTACATTTTTGCACTTGTACATATATATATATACATATATATATATATATATATATATATATATATATATATATATATCAATCATTTATAACAGTGAATAAATTCCGATTCAAATACCACAAGTGTGATATTATATTATTCCTTATTCCCAAAATCGAAAACTCTTTTCTGAAAATAAAAGTCATTTCGACATTCCTGTTATCTACTTCCTTCGCAGTATCTAATCCTGAGGTTTTATCCTCTTAACCGCATGGAAAAGAATCTCACAAATAACATGTGAGTGTAGCTGTCGAGGATCTGTTGATTTCGGCTCCGTCCGATCTACCAGGACGTCACAATACAATGGTTCGAAGGGATTCGAATGGGTGGATATCGAGACGGCTTTCGCGAATCGCGTACGAACGGGTGCTGTGGTAAACATTGAGTATATCGAACCTCGACGATTTCTCGAGGACGCGAAGGCTACGGTGCTCGAGCGAGTGCGAGTCGATCTCGATATGCACGCGTGTTTAAAGGTCAACACCGTGTTTCACGGGGAGTTCGTCGCGAATGATAAGAGCGCCGTTAAGAGTATTCGCACGAGGAATTGTCAGCTAGTCGGTATTTCTGATCTACGAGAATGGTATGACGGAGACGTTATGAATGTTGTTCTGACGTCGCTGGAGGAATTTCAGGAACGCGATAGCGGTTGGGGTGGTTACTTCGAATATTAAATTTAATGATTAATGTAAATAAGTGTAATCCCATGCACACTGGATGTTGGATGTTACTTCCTCCGAAGATAAAATATAAGAGAGCCGTGATTAATGTACGTTCACACGACAACGCGTGTTTCGCGTGGGCGGTGATGGCCGCTCTATATCCCGTTGATGTACACTCAGATAGATCGTCGTCGTATCCTCACTATTCGTTGGTGCTGAATTTCGATGGTATTGACTTTTCTATGACACTACGAAACATCGCTAGATTCGAACGTCTTAACAATTTATCTAATAACGTATTTGCCATTCGAGAGAAAACGGGGAGGAACGATATCATGATCGTTCCTTTGTCGCTTACGGCGAACAAAAAGTCTACGCACATAAATTTGCTCTATCTGTCGAACGAGCGGCGCGGCGATAACGTCGGTCATTTCGTATGGATAAAGTCTCGACTGTTAACGTCGTAAATAAACAAGCATATGGAAAAAAAATACTGTTGTACCCCGGATGGGCTACAACGATAATATTAGGGATAGTCGGGTTTGTTAAGCCTAAGGAGTTGGGACTCCGAGCAGGATCAAAAGAATAGAAGGAAATTTTCTTGAATTCACTAACACACTTTCTTTATTTTTACTGGTTTATTTAATCAATGCACAATTTCATGGATTAGTATTGCTTATTTTATTTCTTTCACACACGGTTAAACGTCGGCAGGCGGCTCGGCGCGTATCGCATTACTCTGGCGGCCGTCGACCGAGTATGTCACCTGAGACGCTGATAGCACGGCTCGCGTGAACTTCGCCGCGCTCTTGTAATATCTTGCGCGATAATTATAATAATGATTCCGAACGATAGGTTATTCTTGACTCTCCGCAACTCCGCCTTGTGTAACCGTTTATATAGTCTGATCGATGCCCGATCAGTATTCTGATCGATTGCGTCGATCGGTTGCGTGATATTGATTAATCAATATTACGCTCGATTTGATCATCAAGTTTAGGAATTTGCTGATAGGCTTTTTCGCAATGTTCTCGCGTGATGCATTTCTGCGGTCTTTCGAAAGACTGGCCGCAATTTCGGTGGTTACACATTTGTGTCGTCTTTCGAAAGACTGTTCGAGATTCATGCGACCTAATTTTGTTGTCATGCGGACTACTTTTATTATTGGTTATGATTTTATTATTGGTTGTAGATCTGGTTACAGCAATACATATGCGACCGGTAAGCGTAAGAGAGATTATGTTGCGAGATAAATTTGTATTAATTATAAATTGTATTTTTTCAGATGTCTACATTATTTTTATTCAGACGAGAAATTGGTCGTGTTACGTCACAGGCGAGACGTGCTACGCGTGGGGCGAGTCTGCTCGCACTGGGCTGCGTGTTGGTTTTTACAGAATGAATTGACTGGATTATTGATACAAATTGCGAGTGTATAGACCGTATAAAAAGGTCGATAGTCTCCTAGAGAAAACGATATCATGCAGTCCTATCTCTGCATTTACGTCAATGACGATAGGATTTGGCAGTGCGTAAAAAGAAGTATTTTCTTCGCGTAAATATTCTAAGAATGCCGCAAATGCTTCGGTGCAGGGATCGCAGTCGGTTACCTCACGCCAGAGAGCTAATTCAGTACCGCAAAAATTGCAAAGCCTTTCTTTCCGAGGAGTCCCAACATTAATATAATGTCTTAAAATAGCGGTGAATTGTAGTTGATCACAATTGAGATTATACCGGGATTTACACTCTAGGCATATGAGATTGGCGGAATTTGTATCGGTAGCTATGCCGAAAAGACCATACCCGAATTCGACTACACACCGAGAGATACTTATTTGATGATTAAAGACGGCGGCTGAATGTGTTTTCCTTTGACGTGAGCCTTCCGATTGTCCTCTGCACACAACGCGATTTACAAATAGAAAATGGAAATTCACTTACCTTTCGTTGGCCCGGTTCCTGGATTCGGGCTTCTAATTCTCGCTGTCGGCCTGGCGGGTCTCGGGATGCACACTAGGATGCGGGGCGTCTGAAGACAACGTTGCTGGATTCGGGGGACTTGGTGCCCACAGGCTATTCTTGAAATGCGCTTCGTATTCTGGTTGATAGATTTTTTCACACCCGAGCAATTCACTCAAATCACCGGTGAGCGCGGATTTAATTTCGTATAGAGTTCGACGAATCGCACGCTGACGTCCGGCGCGGTTTTTACGTTTATTCGGCATCGAAAGTGACCATGAAGGGGAATGTTGCTTCCCTTACAAGTTACGAATAAAAGATTGAGCTTTCTATCGCGGTGAGAACCTGTAACCCTCTGTGGGGAGTAGTGCGGGTGGACGCACAACTTGCTAGCCAAGAGGCGGGATAGGTTGTCAGATATCTTATAATTTGACGACTTGAAATTGCGTGAGAAGCGATACCTCTCTTGGGGAGTAGTGCGGGTGGACGCACAACTTGCTAGCCAAGAGAGCAAGCACGGCTTCCTGGGTCGCTTGTTATTTGATTAAATTACGCGTGGTCACTCTACCTCGCGAACTCTGTCGATTGTACGTTTCGCTAGGATGGGTGGAAGGATTGGGATTTATTAATTGTTTGACACACACTAATCACTTTTCACTTATATATATTGTAAGGTCAAATTCAAATACAAAATATTCAAATACAAGATTAATTAATACAAAAATTAATTAAATTTTAAAACACGTTTAAAGTTAGATTTATAAAAGCTTGAATTTGAATTGAGTGCCGTTAGATTCACTAGCACTACAATAGAATTGGAATTGATTGGATTCGAGTTACTTCTTAATACTAGAATTGGAATTGAACTTTCTTAATACTAGAATTGGAATTGAACTTTCTTAATACTAGAATTAGAAGAGGGAGTTGACGGACTGGAGGTCCTTTCCAGTCGGATTCGCGAGATGAACTGCCTACAGTCAGCCGTGCACTGAAGTGCTTCGATTCGGCGGCTCGAAACTGCGGCGACGCTATGGTGGGGTGCGCGCTCGATGTGGGAGGCGCTGGTGGTGGGAGTGCGGCGCTCGCGTGGGAGGCCAGAGGATCGCCATGGTGGGGCTCGCGGTAGCCTAGGGACGTACCACGTCTGTTCCCTGCTTCACGTTTTAAAGATTTATCATTGTAAAATTGAAAAGAGTAATACTTTTACAATAGGAAATTAATTTATTTATTCTGACGCGACAGACGTGACAGTGCCCAAAAAACCAGACTCCAAAGGCAATAAGCAATGGAGGATGGTTATCGATTTTAGAGCGTTAAATGAAAAAACTATAGGGGACGCGTACCCCTTGCCTAACATCAAAGAAATATTAGACCAATTAGGCAGCGCTAAATACTTTAGTATATTTGATTTGGCGTCCGGTTTCCACCAGATTCCCATGCACGAAGCCGACGCACCGAAAACAGCCTTTTCTACGCCCTATGGGCACTATCACTTTAAACGAATGCCGTTTGGTTTAAAAAACGCTCCCGCGACTTTCCAAAGGCTTATGGATCAAGTGCTGACCGGACTCCAAGGTGTAGAATTATTTGTTTATCTCGACGACATCGTGATATATGCTAGTTCCCTGAAGGAACACGAAGCCAAATTTAATAAGTTGGCGAACAGACTGCGAACCGCGAAACTGCGATTACAGCCAGACAAGTGTGAATTCGTGCGGAAGGAGGTGACAAGTAGGAATATAAGGCCGGTTCTAACTCAGGTCCTCCGAGGGGGGTGCGGGTGTGCAGGGGGGAACGGATGGCGCGGGGAAGAGGGGAGGGGGAAGTCAGGGGGGGCAGTCCTTTGAACTGAGCCGCGGGGGGGGGATAGTAGGATTCGGTGAAGATGATATAAACAAAAAGATAAACAAAGAGATAAACAAATAGATAAAACAAAAAGATATAGATAAACAAATAGAAAATTGCGATTTAAAAAGACACGGGGGGAGGGGGAGAGGGGGTAGTGAAAAAAGACGAGGTGAGATAAACAAATAGGATAAGATAGCAAGGCGATATAAACAAAGTGGGCGGCGAAGATGATATAAAAATTGCGCGTGGATATGATTCAGTGGGGGGGAAGGCGCCACCACCGCCGCCGCCGCCGCCGCCGCCGCCGCCGCCGCCGCCGCCGCCGCCGCCGCCGCGCCCGCCGAGTAAAAATAAATATCTCAATCTCGTATTTTTGTGTTTTGTTACGTCAAAACCGCGGGGACCTCTCCGATAATCTCAGCGGCAAATTATTGAAAACGCTCTCGAGGAATTTCATGTTAAAATAGTATTTCGAAGCTAGAATATTTCTACAAGCAACGGTAGTGCGGCTCGAAACCCTGCATGCCTTAAGGGAAAGTGGCAAGGGAGACAAAAAAAAGGGTCGGTCGTAAAATCCTTCCGGTAGAGTGATGCAGTTATGCGGCGGTCGGTCGACGCGAACAAAACGAATGACGCAACCCGAAGGAATCCTGAGCGCGAATACTCTTATATTCGTTCGGATCTAATTTCTTTGTACTCGATATTCTACTGCTGTAAACGTATGCCCGATGAGAAAACGCGAAAGCAATCGGGAATAAAACTTAATGTAAGATTCTCACTTACCTTTCGGTGTTTACTCTGCGCAGGTACTCCTCGAGGGAGATACGCGGTCGAAAGCTGCTTCCCTGGTAAGCTGCTACGGGTGTGAATGGTACTGGTAATGCGCTCCAGAGGCGATCGTGCACTAGGAGTTCGTACTCGCCGTCAAAGGTCACTTCTTCGCCGATGATCGCGTTATGGTCGTAAATCGCAGCCACGTGGAGGTCGTATTCAAGTCGCCGAAGTGTGTTATTACGACCCGCGCGGTTTTTTCGTGCCTTAGGCATTCGATAGAGGCTCCAGGCGTATGCGTATACTATATTTAATTAAGGGATTAAGGTGAGGATATTGCATTCGGCTGCGAGCCAATTACGCATTATGGTTCGGCGTCGCGTTGGAATGCATGAGTTACCGCGTGCTCGAAGTCCAATGTTTCTTTCGTGGTAAGTGCGGATAACGCACAACACCTTGCCCCCAGAAACGATCGGAATTTTTGCTTTGATTGCTAATTGTTCGGTAAAACAAGGTTTGAGTAATTATAAATGCCCGTTGCCTCTTTAGCCTCGCGAACACTTCCGATTTCTCGCGACGATAGAAAGGATGATGCAATGAATGACACGTGGCGAATACACTGTACTTATTATATTCAAATATTCAGGAATCGAATTACACTCGCGTAACACTTGATTAAATTTAGAGCAATACAAGATTTAGAATACAAATGATCACTTAATTTACTGAACTAGAATTTAGAATTGACGAAGTAGAATTGACTTAAAATTAGAATTGGAATTGAGATTGACACTCGCACGATGTGTACTACTCGACGGCGCGTACAAGAGTGAGCGAGCGTGGCCGCGTGTTGTAACGCGTGCCTGCGGCGGCGCTGTTGCGCAACATGGCGGATGGCGTGGGTACGCCAACGCACGTGGCGCAAGATGGCGGATGGCGTGGTACGCCGAAGCACGTGGCCCAAGATGGCGGGCGGCGTGGGTACGCCAACGCATGTGGCGCTCGCGGCGGTCATAGACTATAGGACTAGACTAGACGCGCGTATCTATAATGGTCGTTGGTCGGCCAATCAGCGCGCGGCTGACCGGAGATGATGCGCAACGGCAACGCGAGCCTTATTGTAGTATTAACAATTTTACAACTAATTAAATTGATATCGTTATCGTTAACATGATTTTGTTATCAATGTAAGTGTTATCTTTCACATACTAATTATTAATCTGACCATTATCATTAAATCATTATTAATTATTAACTAGTGACCTATTAGTATTCTTATTATTTAGCGGCGGTGATTATGTTATGAGTAAGGAAAGCGGTAATTGTTATTACTACTTATTATCTTATTTATTAATATTATTTAATTTTATTACATATTTTAGGAAAAAATGCTTACTATTATCGGTTATTTAATAATTGCAACCTGTGAGATTGCCTATATAATACTTATATTTACTATGGTGTATGTGTGCTGGCGGTAATGCGCATCACGTGGTTCGTCGACGGCAGGAGAGCCGGTAGTTGCCAACTTCGGGGATTAGAATAATGGCGCTTCTGCGCAGGTGAGATAAAAAGGAGAAGGAAAAATTTTACCCGTTGGCTCTCCTGACGTCACAGTTTATTTTATTAAGTGATTATTGTATTATTGAATATTTATTTGATTTTATTTTATTTTATATATTACTGTGCGCAACCGAGGAGCTCCTGGGAAGGGGGAGGGGGAGGGGGGACGGCGCGTGTTGGGGAACCACCGTCGCCGCCGAGGAAAAAATAAATATCTATCTCATATTTTTTTGTTTATTTTATATATTATATATTAAAACAAGTACAGTTCGTCCGTAATTGGTTTTTGTTCTAGTATATAATTTCGAATACATGTTTCGCACTCTAATACTTTTCTTAATTTTAGAAGTGTTTTACGACATTTGAGACATTGTAATTTCTCATTTATATTATCATTATTAATTATCGCGAGGCTATGCCAATTTGGAAGGGGTATTCTTTTAAAATTATCTGCACCTATTTCAGCTGGATTGAAGCAGTCGCCACAAATTTTGCGTTTAGGTGGTATGGTTTCGTACCATATACTACTATAATATTGTATTCGTACTCTATTGAATTTGGTTGGGCCTGTAATGCATCTGAGTTCCGGATCTCCCAGCATTGTGTTATAATTCATTTTTTGGTTTTTTTCTTTCAGTGTCTTAAAAAGAAAATAAAATTTATTATTATTATATTTATTATATTTATTTATTAAATAATTTTTTTAGTTACAACACAATCAAATTCTGGATCGTGTATTTGTTTTTTATAATTTTCCACCTCTTTTTCCTCCTTTTGCATTTTTTATATAGTGTTTTGGTATGTTAGATTGATTCGTCTCGTACGAGGAACAGAATGATTCTGAAGGATTTTTTCAACAAGGGCTCTTGCCCCTTAGCTTACGCTCTAGTGCCATTGAATGTAAACAACGTCGACGATTGATGTCTTCAGAGCACCGTGATAAATAATTACAAAAAGATAAACTAACGAAGGTGATATAAAAAATTGCGCGTGGACATGACGTCAGAGGGCGGCGGCGCGCCGAGTAAAAAATAAATATATCTCTCTCGTATTATCTCTTCCGTTGCGGCTCTCTCTGTCTCTCTCTTATGGCGAATGTTATTTTTTCTAATTATTTTATGGTGGGGAAGAAAGAAATGAAAGAAATACATGTTTTTTGCATATTATATATGTTTATATTTTGTAAACAAATTGAATACATTTTTAAGTGTGAAATTGTTTTATTCACATGTTTTGTTTCTTATACACTAAAAAACTAAAGCTAACAGCTCGCAATCGACGAGTTGACGTCTATCGAAGATATCGCAATCGCGTATCGCGTTCGGCACTTCCTCGGGATCTGTTACAACAGACGCGATGTTGGAGAATCGCGTATACTTGATATCGATCGTATCGACGAATCTGACGAGTCGATCGAACATCACATCGATACATTCGTCCAGATGAAACATACGGCGCATGGTCGATTCGATCATCGTTATGCGTACGTTCAAAGATTCAAGACGTACGAGTGTAACGTCGTTCATCTGGTAAACTCTGACGGTTAACGGTCCGACGCTTATAAAATTATCTTTGTAATCGTTTAGCAGTAATTTATAGATATTCCATCGCTGCTCGTAGAGTCCCTTCCACGTTTCGAGAGACAGTATCAATTCCTGCCCCCGATGATCTCCCAGAGCGATCTCCACGTAGCTCGGTGGACCAACGTTGATTCCAATTTCCAGAAATTTGTAACCCGTGGCCGTCAGAGTGTAACGTCTGCTCAGTAAGCGCACCGCGCGACGCTCCACCGAAATACTGTGGAAATTAAATATATAATACTGCACAATATTGGAACAAAAGAGAAAAAAAAATGCAGTTGAAACTTACGCGTTACATTCCTTCTTTTGTTTTTCGCCATTGTACGGTGCGCTGCTTCCTTTGGCGGAATACATTGCGTGTTGTTCGAACGATGGAGGAGCGGAGTACCGTTTTTGTCGTGCAGATCGTTCGATGGAGGAGGACTGATCGCGTAAAATTTTGTGACATGGCAAACCGTTAACCCCCCCACCTTTCCCCTCCCTCTTTTTTTCTAGGAATTGCATTGTTGTCAATCAAACATGTAGCGACATGTTTGCAAAGGAGCGCGATGACGTTTCAAATGTTTTTCTAGGAAGAGCCCGCGAAAAGATAGCTCTTCGTAGAACGTCGACATACGTGTCGCGGCGTGTCAAGAGAAGCGCCAATACTCCGGTTACTATAAACAAATCGGGGGAGACTTATGATGGTTTTTTTCGTGGAAATCGGCGTACGTGTCGCGGCGAGTCAAGAGAAGCGCCGATACTCCGGCTGCTATAAACAAATTGGGGAGACCTATGATGATGCTCCGACAAGGGACAAAGAAATTGTCGATGATATATAATGGGTCATGCGGTGTGCAGGATCACAGTAGATGGAAGTCTAATGTGTGTGAAACAAAAAATAGTTGACGGTGAAAATGGATAATGTATTAAATATAGACAATGTGTTTAATATGGATGAGGAAGACTTTGTGAATATAGTGGACGAAGTGTTTGAAAATGAAGAAGAAATAGAGATTGACAATATAGACATTGATATTGAAGACGAAGAGCACGCATTGTCTGACGATAGTAATTACGTAAGTGATCAAAGTGATGACCTTACGGATTACGCAGAAAAAATTGTCACCCGTTCGGAACTCCTTGCGTTGAATAATAATAAAAAGTATTGTTCAATACAATTTTATTATTCAACGGGTGGTGCACTAACTCTGTGCCGAATGCATGGTTCGTCTGGCGGACACTGACATTGGAGTATTGTATGCCGTTAGGAAGCACGAAATAGATACTCTCAATGCGCTAAACAGCCGATTTTGCTCCAATTGCCAACAGTCCGTCTGTATGATAATGCCATGCAACATGTGCCCAATTTGCACAAATTGAAAAAAGACAACATTGTGAACGAGGCATATGCAAGTGGAAGAGTGTGATGTGATATAAAAACAATATGGAAAGGTCATTGGAAGAATTAACAAGTTCTCCATTATGGGATTCAATCTCTCATCTACCAGTGAACGTGGCGGTGTATTTTATAAAGAGACACTATACCTCAACTCCCCATTTCCCGATTCCTCGTCCAAGAGTTAAGGGACGCTACAATTCGACTCTCTGCTTCTCCGCTCCTTCTGAGAGAGCGGAAAGAATTCTGGAAGCGTGCACATATTATCATTATAGAGGACACGCATACAATATATTACTACCTCTCTCGCGGCAAAAAGTAGCAGAGATAATTCCAAGAAGCGAGGATACTCATATATGGTTGTTCTATTCCCATCAATCTCCGGACATGGCGGAAATACAACGCTTTGTATACTGGCTTCGAGTTAAAGCAGCTATAGAGAAAAGAAAAAAGAAAGTAAAAAAATGTAAAATTGTTTTGATGAGACAGCACAACAATTTAAAAGAATCAAGATTTTGCAATATGGAACACCTAGAGCGAGTGGAACGCGAGCTGCTGGAGCAGTGCAGCCAAGTCGCTACCTTGGTGGAGTGTTTCGCGTGGTTGCAACGATGTGAGGAGTGCATCGAACAACTCGAGGAACTTAGCCGTGTTAAGCGTCCTCGACTCACCGTTGCAAATAGACAATCTGCGGTGGCGAGGATCGCGCGACTCGCGGGTGCAAAAGTACAACTAGAAAGACGTTTCGTGCACGTTGGTGGTGAGTACGCGAGCACCAGTAGAGACAATGGATCTCTCGTTTGGCGAGAAATCGATACGGCATTTGAAAGCCGTATATTGACTGGTGCGGTGATCAATGTGGACTATATCGAGCCGCGACAATTTTTAGAAGACGCTGGTGGTGTAGTGCTCGAGCGAGTGCGAGACATTCTACAAAGACACGATAGTGTGAAAGTGAACACCGCGTTCAATGGCGAATTTGTGACGGGCGATAAACGCGCGAACAAAAGTATAAACACTAAAAATAGTGAACTCTTTCGAGTGTCAAATGTGGACGAGTGGTACGAGCAGTACGTTATCGAACCCACGTTGGCGTCGCTCGAAGAATTCCAAGAACGCGACAGTGGATGGGCGCTGTCGCGAATTCTCAATTTGACTGTAAACGTGAACAAATATAATCCAATGCACGCGGGATGTTACATCGAATTACCGCGAGAAATTATGTTAAAGCGAGCGGTGATCAATGTACGATCCAAGGACAATGCGTGTTTCGCGTGGTCGGTGATCGCGGCTCTGCATCCGGCTGAAAGGAATACAAATCGGGAATTGTCGTACCCGCATTATACGACAGTGTTAAATTTGCAAGACATTACGTTTCCGATGACGTTGAACCAAATTAAGAAGTTCGAACATCTCAACGACATCTCAATCAACGTCTATGGTATCAAGGAAAAGGAGATTCTCCCGATACGGCTGACATCAAGGAAGATGGAGAAGCACGCAAATCTATTGTACGTGCAGGATCCGCGTGACGACAACGCGGGGCACTTTGCGTACATCAAAGATCTGTCTCGTCTTGTGAGCTCGCAACTGAGTAAAAAAGAACACAAAAAATACTTTTGCGACCGGTATGTATTTTAACAAATTTTATTATTTCTCTTATAAAATTGTTTATTAAATACTAAAAATCATATTTTCCGTTTGCAGATGTCTACATTACTTCAGTTCGTCTGAAAGATTGCAGTCACATACAACGGACTGCGAAAAGATGAACGATTGCGCCATCCGACTGCCGAGCGAGGACGACAAGTGGCTCGAATTCAAGAACCACACGAATAAGGAACGACTTCCATTCATCGTTTACGCGGACTTGGAGTGCGTACTACGGCGAACGGAACCGGCAGAGAAGGAAGACGCATCGTACACCTATCAGCAGCACGAGGTATTTAGCATCGGATACTACGTGCGATGCTCGTACGACGACGCGTTATCGGTATATCGATTTCGTCGCGGCGAAGATTGCGTTGCGTGGTTCGTTCGGCAACTCGAAGATTTGGCGCATCAAGTAAAAATTCTGTTATCCGCGAATGTCCCCATGAAAACGTTGTCGAGAGAGCAGTGGGAGGCATATCGCGACGCGTTGTCACATTTGCGAGAAATCATTTGCGTCGGACGACACGCGGGTACGCGATCATTGCCATCTTACTGGTCGTTACCGTGGTCCCGCGCACTCAAATTGTAATATAAATTATAAAGATTCATATTGCATTCCCATAGTATTTCACAATTTATCCGGTTATGACGCGCACTTTATCATCACGGAAATAGCTACGGCGTTCGAAGGCAGGATAGACATGCTGCCGATAACAAAAGAAAAATATATTTCGTTTACAAAACACGTTCAAGATACCACCGAGAGATCAGATTCGCGAAATTGCGTACGCTTGCGGTTCATAGATTCGTACAAGTTTTTAAATACCAGCCTTGATAAATTGGCATCTTTTCTAACGAAAGAAAAATTAAAAATTTTACGTTCCAAATTTTCCACGGTCTCAAACGAAAATTTTGACTTGTTGACGCGCAAAGGTGTCTTTCCGTACGAATACGTGGATCGCGCGGACAAGCTGCAGGACACGCGCCTACCATCGCGTGAATCGTTCTATAGCTCGTTGACCGGTGACACGGTGTCGGAGAACGATTACGCGCACGCCGCGAACGTCTGGCAGCGGTTCTCCATCCGAACGCTCGGCGAATACAGCGATCTATATCTCAAGACCGATGTCTTGTTATTGGCCGACGTTTTCGAAAATTTCCGCGAAAGTTGCGTCGCGAGTTATGGACTCGATCCCGCGCATTACTACACATTGCCAGGTTTCACGTGGGACGCCATGTTGAAACATACGCGCGTAAAATTTGAGTTGCTCACCGACATCGATATGGTTATGTTTATCGAACGCGGTATACGCGGCGGTCTCAGTCAATGTTCCGGCAGATACGCGCAGGCCAATAACAAGTACATGCGTTCGTACGACCCGTCGAAACCGTCATCATACCTTATGTACTTTGACGTAAACAATCTGTACGGATGGGCGATGTGTCAACCGCTGCCCTATGCCGAATTTCGATGGATGGAAGACATTGAGAACTTTGACGCGAGCGCGATCGCTCCGGATTCGTCTACGGGTTATATTCTCGAGGTCGATCTCGAGTATCCGCATCATTTACACGATCGACACACTGACCTACCTTTCTGTCCGACGCGCGATAAACCACCCGGCACGCGGCAGGATAAACTTCTCGCGACGTTATACGATAAGAAGCGGTACGTCATCCATTATCGCAACCTGCAGCAATGTACGCGCCATGGTCTTCGTATCGCAAAGATACATCGCGTACTACAATTTGCTCAATCCGCCTGGCTCCGCGATTACATCGAACTCAATACACACTTTAGAACGTACGCGAAAAACGATTTTGAGAAAAATTTGTACAAATTAATGAACAACGCGGTATTCGGTAAAACAATGGAAAATGTGCGCAATCACGTCGACGTTAAACTTTTGACCAAATGGGACGGACGGTACGGCGCGGAGGCAATGATCGCGAAACCAAATTTCCACAGCCGCAGCGTCTTTGCGGAAAACTTAATCGCCGTCGAACTGCGTAAACTCGAGGTAAAATTCAACAAGCCGATTTACGTGGGTATGTGTATACTCGACATATCGAAAATCTGCTTGTACGAATTTCACCACGAATACATGTCACCGCTGTATCGCGAGAAATGTAAGATCATGTACACCGACACGGACAGTCTCGTATACCACATCGAGTGCGACGATGTGTACGAGGCGATGAAACGCGATATCGCTAGATTCGATACGAGCGATTATCCGACGGACAACGCGTACGGGATGCCTCTCGCGAATAAAAAAGTACCCGGTCTAATGAAGGATGAGAATAACGGTGCGATAATGACGGAATTCGTCGGACTCAGAGCGAAGATGTATGCGGTGAGGGTGGACGGCAGAAAAGACATTAAAAAGGTGAAAGGTGTAAAGAATAACGTCGTAACGCGAACAATAACGTTCGACGATTATACGCGGTGCTTGAACGAAGAGATGGAAATGACTCGTCGCCAGTCGTGTATAAGATCCAAGCTACACCAAGTATACACGGTGTCCGAGTCGAAAATCGCTCTGAGTCCGTACGACGACAAACGATACATCGTACCGGATTCGACGGAGACGTTACCGTGGGGACATTGGCGGATTCCGTTGTAATATATATATATATATATATATATATATATATATATATATATATATATATATACATGTTTATACGATGTACATATATTTTTATATTTTTTTATATAGTTTATATGTATGCATGTATGCATGTATGTATGTACGTACCTATGTATCATATCTATGTATGTATGAACGTATGTATTCTTGTAGTTTTATACGATACTGTTATATATGTAGTATAGATGTATGTATTTTTTTGTAGTTTTTATATGTAGTTTTTACAATAAAATTTAGTTATTCAAATTTATTTTATATATAATTTATAATAGCAACCAAGATCCTGCTTGCTGAGGAATTAGCTTTAATTCTCTCTTCGATTTATTTAATGTATACTCGGCTTAATACATATATTGTTTATAATACATGCAGATTTACATATGTTCTCGTAAGTTACATACATGTATAGTTTAAAAACTGTAATGGCAGAAAAAATAATAAAAACTCTTTGTATACATGTATACAGTGTATATTTATTTTTTTAATACATTATAAAAATTAAAAAAAAATGAATTAAATCACACTGCTTTTGTGTATCCATGAGTTATGCGATCTATCGAATCCCAGCCACTTGACGTAAACCTTGTCTCCCTTCCTGCGTAGTACTTTCTCCACGAGATACACGTCCGGATGAGTCGCGCGATGCAATTCGTGCTCGTAGAACGCGCCCGCGACCGATTTTCCGCAATAATCCTCGAGCAGATAAGTTACGGGATTAGTACGTTGCACTGTAACGATCTTAAACACCTCGGTGGTCCAATTTGGCGTGTAGCTTTTTTCGAAAATTGTCTTGTACTTGCTCACGCGTATCGATTCGCCTACTTTGAATTTTGCTGGACCTGCGATCTTTATCGCGCTGTATACCGTATCCAGGAGTCTTTTGGCGATCGCGGGAGTTACGTCAACGGGTCGCATGCCGATAGTGCGATGCTTGCGCGCGTTGTAATCTGTTTGAGACGCGATAGCGCGTCGACCCACTTTGTAAGTGCCGTTGAGCGTAAACATCTTCTACATGTCGTTCTTAAGCGTGCGATTGAATCGCTCGACGATCGATGCCTTCAACACCGTATACATGGAATAATGATTAACGTTGTGTTTTTTCAAGAGTTTTTGCACATCGGCATTGTAAAATTCCTTTCCCATATCCGTTTGCAAGTTTCTCGGGCATCTTCCGCTCTCTCGAATTATCTTAGCGATAGCGTTAGCCGTCTCGCTTCCGACCTTGCTCTTGAGCGGTACGGCCCAGGCGTACTTGCTCAACGCATCGATGACGGTGAGTATGTAGTGATGACCTCTGTTGAAACTCGAGTACGGACGCATCTCGACGATGTCAGCCTGCCACAGATCGTCGTATCCCCGAATTATGACACGTCTTCGTGGAAAATTTCTCCTCGCCGCAGCGTGCAATTCATAACGAGTTGTCGCCTCTCCCGGAGCTAACATTTTTTTTTTACGTCCATCGGATCGCATGTTTCGACGATGTTTAATAGTAAAGATAAGATATACAATTTAAAATTGTTTTTTCCTCACTGACGTTAATCGACTGGCTCGTTTCGTCGATACGCGATTAATTTATAATAATGCCGGCTTCGCGAAGTTCCTCGATGATCGACAGCATCTCGTGAGCGTTGTTACCAGCTCGGTGCGAAGCGTCGAGCAGTGGAGTCGATCTACCAGTTCGTTGGGATCGTCCCAATGCACGTAATCGATCTTGTTGTCGTTTAACTTCATGGCGGTTGGTATATTGCTCACGTCTGCACCTTTTTTACCACTATTTCCATACGTAGATACGGGCGATGATGTTATCTGCTTGGACCCTATTGCTTGATGGGATTATGGGCGCTGTGATCACGATCTATGAGCATTGTTGTTAACAATATACTTTTATACGTTTGTTTGTGTCATCCTCGGTAAAAACCGCGTCATCGGGAAGTCTCTTGAAGATCCAATTCGTACAATCTGGTATTACCATTATCCACATGTCTATGATTATGGAGTCATTTTTGTCAACGTCAAATTTCTTGTCACCAAGCATCGCACCATTGGTTTTATCGAAATAAACACCGTATACGCGATCAAATGTATCGTTTTTTCCATTATCATCGAGGAGAAGGCTTACGTACTTTTGCCCTAATGGTCCCAGCTGATTATGCAACGCCTCTCGACCTTGTTGCGTTGCAGCGTGACACACCCTCCTTCTTATTCGGGGGCTCGAGCCATGTGATGCAATCTCTCCTGCCGCCCTGCAGGAGGACCCGTACTCTCTTCGCCTGTTTGAAAAAATGCGGCTTCGCCGCGCTTCACTCAGAGGAGTAATTGGTTTTTCCGGCTCTACTTTGCGGCGGAGAAACCGTGTCCCAGCCGATGACGTTGGTGACTGAGAAGCGATGGGATCGAACAAGCGTAAGCGGTGGGCACTGGCGCACCAGGAGGATTATTTGTATATTTGCCAATGGCGTTGGAGAATTAATGTGCAGTCCGACTTCCATCCATCGAGTGAAGACCAACATCGCTCTGGAGTACCGGTCATTGGGGATTCGAGAAGATATACATATATATGTATATTGTAATATATGTATATGTGTATGTCATTGTATTGTTGACTTGTCGTTCTAAACACGTTATTGCGATAAATATCATCACATGCCTCGGTAGTCGAAAGGATAAGATGCCTGCCCGGTAAGCAGGAGATCCAGGTTCGATTCCTGGCTGAGGTGGTATTTTTTCGCAAAATAATTACGAGTTTTCACGACTGGTTCGTGGTCGGGCCCCGCCGTGACGCACACCCTCCCTTCTTATTTGGGTTTGATTTGGGTTTGACGCTGTTTGATGGTTGTTTCGAATGACGGTTCACTGACGTCTTTGTTTCAAAAACATCTTCACTTTTTGCAGAACAGCGGTGGTTCTTTCGATGGGTCTTTCGATGGTTGTATCGGTGTAGACTCGAACACGAGTGAATCTGACGCGGCTTTCAATTCTTTTGTGGTACGTCGTTTTAGACTGCGGCGTTAATTTCAACCATCCAACATCCGTCTAATATGAATCCTTGTCAGTAGTAGTAGTAATATCGTTATCGTTGTCGTCATCGCTGTCTTCACGTTTTTGTTTTTTCTTAATACCGAGATCCTTTGCTTCTTTTTTAATCGATTGAGATTCCTCGGTTTTTTCAAAAATCTGTTTTAGAGGTTCGACGATGGACTTAGCGTTTCTCCAACGCTGTATCTTCAACTATTTTACCAATTTTTAAAGCGCGATATTTTTTGCGAATCGAATCGCTCGTTTTCGCAATCTGTTTCGCTATTTTCTCGCGATCTTTGGTGTTATCCATGTTGCCTGCTCCACGTATCGACATCGATTAACCACGTTACGGTACGCGAACGTATTAAATTCCTTTGTATCGTCCATTGATAAGCCGGACTGTCCTTATCTATCACTAGAAATCCATACTCGCGCTGCCAACAATCGCGGCATAACGCACAGAATTCATCGTACGACATGTCGGTATTCACGTGATCGTTGTAAACATGTTTCAAGTTGGTACCATCTGTTTGAATAGAATCAGGTTCGCATTGTCGCGTATCAGATGTTTAGGTATCCTCACGTACGTCTGACAGAGATAAAAGCAATCGACGTTCGAGTGACGGCCCATCGAAAAGTATTCTCTCACAGCATCTTGCTTATCACACGCAACGTCATCGAAGACGAAGATCGAATTGAGACGTGCTTCGCTCGGTGGAATGACATCACTGTTGTTGGAGAACGTAAAGTAGCCGATTTCTTCTATCGATGTTAGTAAATTTTCCAAGTATCGATATTTCGGTTGTTGCAGCGATTTCGAGTATACGTACACGTTCCCGAAACGTACACCGTGCGGACTCTCGAGCAAGCTTATGAGAACGTTGGTTTTACCACAATTCGACGGCCCGCAAATAATGGCGCGTATAGTACTCGGTAACATTTCACCATGCTTGCGCTCCGTCGCGATGTCTCCCATCATTCGCGCTCTCTCGTCACAGTTCGCGACGCGTATCATCAGCGGCTGTTTTACAAATTTCATGTTCGCACTGCGTTATCTAGGCTTCGATCGAACGCCTATTTATGAACGCGCGAAACCACGAATCGCTCAGTGGCGCTAAGAAAAAATCATATCCTCAACGCTGTCGCATCCCTCCGATATTCGGATTTGAGCGCTGAGCAGTTGCAATATATACCGAAGGTCATTACTGTTACGCGTGTGCGGTAATTATATCGATCACATGTGGGACAAGCTTCCGGAGTATATAAAGGCGGATTTGGGTTTCAAACCTATCGTCGCTGCGTCGAGGCATTATAATCAATCGTGGGATCGAGATCATATAGACGGTCCTGCACCGAAGATAAATATTGTGGCCTATGCCAGCAATAGCGTCAAACGAAGGCTACATTGGAGGTCTGCTCAATCGAGCGATAAACGCGCTTTCCTTTCGAACTATCCCCGGCTATTAGTTTTGCGGTCCCAGTTACTCGGCTGAAAAAGCGATTAGCTAAGTGAAACGGGCATAAATCCACTGGACGCGGCGTGCCGTGAACATGACATTGCGTATTCTCAGAGCAACGATCTCACCGACAGACACGCGGCGGACAAGGTACTCGCCGATAAAGCCTAAAGGACGCGTCATCGCGAGAGATTCGGCTCTGAGCGAAAGCTGCAGCTGCAGCCATTTGGGCAGCGATGAAAGCCAAGACCAAGATCGGCATGGGTATGAAGGCGAAGAAAAAAATCGGCAAAAAAAGAAACGAGAATACTTCCAACGGCAAAACGAGGTGATATATTTACCGATTTTGTCAATTTTGAGCAACTCTCGGAGTCCTTAATCGGCGGAGCGGCCAGCGTGGCAGCGGTAAACGACAGGAAAGTGCCAACGTCAACTCGAGGAACTGCAACGTCGCGATGGAAACGCGCGGACAGGGACTGTATCTCGCTCCGTACAAATACGGACGAGGACTGCATCTCGCTCCGTACAAAAAACGCGGACGGGGAAGTAACAGCGAAAAAAGAAAAAAAAACGCCAAAGAGACGATAAAAATACCTACGAGTGTAACCACCAACGTACAATTGGACCAGCTGGCGAAGCGTATGCGCGTACCGTACTTTAGAGGCGTTTTTATGCGTGACGCATTACCGATTAGCGGCGCGCGTCGAAACGAGAGTGGTATCGTAAATCTGGACGACACGACGGGTCCCGGTACTCATTGGGTAGCGTACGCAAAGAGAGAAACAATCGCGTTGTGGCCGCTGACAGGTTTCGGTAATCTTCGACCGCCCAAGGAACTGATACGATATTTTGGAACGATGCTACGATAGAGTACAATCGAAACGTCCCTCAGACGTACGATCCAGAGCGTCTGCGGACAACTGTGCTTGTGGTTTCTTCTCCAAAACGGTCGGCATGCGTGAATTTATAAAGTCCGACAAAATGTCGCGGCATCTCCAGTATTCGTCATTCTTTTCCATCATGTCGCTGACGCTTATGCTGAGCGGGAAGAGCAGCGTTCTCGCTAATAAATTACTCTCCAGCCATAGATTTGAGCGACGATGACTACGAGCGTTAATAATTTTGGGGAGCTTATCACACGATACCGAATGTAAACGCTTCGAACAATACATTTTATTTTGGCAAAGACGATGCAGAAATTACGATTCCCAGGGTCGTATGAACTGCATGCCATAAATGGGCCGAAACGTGAGATTTTACGGAAACGTCCGCGACGCGACGCGCCGGGGTAACGCTGGTGACACCGCGCGCGCTGGCGAATGGAGAATACCCGATGGTACTCGCGCAAATTACAACACGATGAGGTGTGAGATTAAATGCGCCTACAGAATAAGCTTTAACAAGCCTCGTAACATTGGATCGCTGCTGGGTTTCGAGGCGTATACTGCAACCGCGAAAGTGGCACGAATCGGACGTGTCGATCAACATAATGAACGTAAATATTATCCGTGTAGAGTGCAACGTGACCGCACGGGCGCACCGCAACAACGACAAAAGTGTGCACACGATACACAATTTTCGCCGAGCGTGTCAGGATATAAGATATCGGAAAGGCCGATGCAGATTATTTACCTGCCAGTCATCGTACGGAGCATTACGGAGCTAACGATACGCATTGTTGACCAGAACGGACGATTGCTCGATTTCAGAGGAGAAGAGATCACCGTCAGATTGCACGTACGACGGCGACAGCGATAACGCGAGCGTGACATTTGAGATGCTCGTGTTGAACGAAGCGAAAGCATACGCAGAGAGATAACGCATCTTTTACAAAGAAAACATCGATCGACAATATTCGCTCATCCGGCTGCGTCAAGAAGAGAAAGAAACTTAACGCGTCGAACGTTAAATTTTTACAAGCTTTAGGATTCGCGGTGCGCAACTCGTGAAATGACTGATATCCTAAACATCGAAGACGAGCCAATCTTCGACGATCGCATCGTCAAGATTGAGACTCATGCGTACAACCCGTTCGCCAATACGACATTCGGGTACAGCGATGAGATAAGAATACCTATACAGCAACAAGATCTGTACACATTGCCGTACGAAAGCTTTTTCTATATATCGAGGAAAACGAAGAACAGAATTGTCGAGGGATCTGATGTGGTGCTGGGAAATAATTTTGTCGCGTTCCTGTTCGATGAGATTCGTTACGAGCTTGATGGTGTGGAGATTGATCGTAACAGAAACGTGGGTGTAACCAGCACGCTCAAACATTACGTAACGACATCATCCGACAAAAACGTGATTCTGAGGAATGCCGGTGGGATGCGCATACCAGCGCGGATGGATATTTTAACTTTTGCGTATGTTACGTCAAAACCGCGGTGACCTCTCCGATAATCTCAGCGGCAAATTATTGAAAACGCTCTCGAGGAATTTCATGTTAAAATAGTATTTCGAAGCTAGAATTCTACAAGCAACGGTAGAGCGGCTCGAAACCCTGCATGCCTTAAGGAAATGGCAAGGAGACAAAAAAAGGTCGGTCGTAAAACCCTTCGGTAGAGTGATGCAGCTATGCGGCGGTCGGTCGACGCGAACAAAACGAATGACGCAACCCGAAGGAATCCTGAGCGCAGATACTCTTATATTCGTTCGGATCTATTTCTTTTGTACTCGATATTTTACTGCTGTAAACGTATGTTTAAACGTATGCTGTAACCCGATGAAAACGAAAGCGATCGGGAATAAAACTTAATGTAGGATTCTCACTTACCTTTCGGTGTTTACTCTGCGCAGGTACTCCTCGAGAGGAATACGCGGTCAGCTACTTCCCTGGCAGGCTGCTACGGGTGTGGATGGTGCTGGTAATGCGCTCCAGAGGCGATCGTGCACTAGGGTTCGTACTCGCCGTCCAAGGTCACTTCTTCGCCGATGATCGCGTTATGATCGTAAATCGCGGCCACGTGGAGGTCGTATTCAAGT
>JAECZD010000052.1:287764-340075 GCA_024349325.1 Pogonomyrmex californicus
AAGATCGGCGCGAATACTCTCTTATATTCAGATTCAGGATCTAATTTCTTTGTACTCGATATTTCTGCTGTAAGCGTATGTTTAAACGTATGCTGTAACTGATGAGAAAACGCGAAAGCGATCGGGAATAAACTTAATGTAGGATTCTCTTACCTTTTCGGTGTTTACTGCAGGTACTCCTCGGGAGATACGCGGTCGAAAGCTGCTTCTGGCAGGCTGCGGGTGTGGATGGTGCTAGTAATGCGCTCCAGGGCGATCGTGCACTGGGAGTTCGCGGAAGATCCGCTATTATGATGATCGCGTTGCTGATCGTAAATCGCGGCCACGTCGGAGGTCGTATTCAAGTCGCCAAGTGTGTTGACAGCCCCGCGGTTTTTCGTGCCGCCATTGATAAGGCTTCAGGCGTATGCGTATATTATATTTAATTAAGGGATTAGGTGAGGATATTGCATTCGGCGCGACAATCACATTATGGTTCGGCGTCGCGCGTTGGAATGCATGAGTTACCGCGTGCTCCGGAAGTCAATGTTTCGCTAGTGGTAAATTGCGGATGCTTTTGCTGCCACTTAGAAACGATCGGAATTCTTGCTTTGATTATAATTGTTCAGTAAAACAAGGTTTGGTATTATAAATGCCCGTTGCCTCTTTAGCCTCGCGAACACTTCGTTTCTCGCAGCGGTAAGGATGTTATTGAATGACTGCGTGTTGAATACTGTACTTGTTATGTTCCAAATATTCAGGAATCGAATTACACTCGCGTAACACTTGATTTGAACAATACAGTTTGAATACAATGATCATAACTTCTGAACTAGAAATTTGAATTAAGTAGTAAAATTTAACAGCTTAAAATTAATTGAATTCCGAGATTGGCACTCTTGCGATGTATTTTTCACTCATTGAAACCTTGTATGCAAAGTGAACGGCGTGGCGTGTTCGCCGCGTGCCACCGGCGGCGCTGTTGCATAACTGGCGGATGTGGCGGTACGCCGCGCACGTGGCGCAGATGGCGGATGGCGTGGTACGCCATACGTGGCGCAAGATAGCTGACGGCGTGGTACGCCAACGCATATGCTTCGCGGCGGTCATAGACTATAGAATGAGCTGGGCTGCGCATCTGTAATGGTCGTTGATCGACAATCAGCGCGCGAAAGCGGCCGGAGATGGTGGCGGCAGCATAAAGCCCGCCAGCAGTATTAACGTTTTGCAACTGTTCGGTGGTATCGTTATCAGTGGCGCATGATTTTCCATCAATGGTTAACAAATGTTGTGGTGTTTGATGGTGGTTTATTCTTCAGTCATTATTCATTGTTAACTGGCAACCCTATATCTGCAAGTGAACAAGTATTCATTTAGCGGCGGTGATTATGTTATGATGGAAAGCGGTAAATTTGTTTATTTCCGCTAATATCTTATTTATTAATATTGGCTTCATTTTAAACTACATATTGCGGAAAAAGTAGCACTGGTATTATGGACTATTTAATAATTTACATCTGCGGTTACCTCTCTCATGCCTGTAATTTACTACTATGATGTGTGTGCTGGCGGTATCACGTATTTTATCGACGGCAGGAAGGCCAGTGATTCTGCTTTCAGTTGAAATATTGGCCTTCTGCGGTGGATAAAAAGGAGAAGGAAAAGAATTTTATCGATTTGAAATACCTGACGTCACACATGCCTCTCCACACTGTTTCGGGATTTTGCGGTTACAGGCGCGTGATAATCAACGCTCGTCACCGGAGGAGTTGATCTTGATACCTCGTGACAACAGTGCTGATGGGAAATTCGGCGTTGGATCCCATTAGTCGGCTTATTGAATACAATGGCGGAATGCCCGTGTTATTGAGCGAATAAAAAACTCTTCAATTACTTTGGAAACTGAGCGATGTGTGGGCACTGAAAAACGCTGTGGATCTTGGGGTTCCACCAACTACGTATCAGCATTCGTGAGCCTCTCCAGATTGCGGCGTATCTAAGGCATCTAATGAAGGAGGGCGGAGTCATCATCTTTATCTGCAAGCAAATTCACCATCTATAGCTGGGACGAAGCTGAATTGACAAGCTACAATTTAACTAGTAAACTCTCTGAACTCAGGAATCTTATCCATGACAATCACCATCATTGATTTGACCAAAAACAGATGATCCGTCATTATGTAAACATACGTTTCTACAGGAGTCTGTTGCTCGTTTGGATCATGGTAGATCGGTGTTCTATGTAGGTCATGATGAAGGTCAATTGTTCTCGACAAAATGAATCGGTCAAAGGAAGCACAACGTATGGCTGGTGAATTGAATTTGAGACTAAGAGAGAACATTACCGACCAATGCCACATGCTATCCTCTTGTGCCGTCGCGTAGTTCCACCGTCGATGACCAATGTTGTACGCCAGATCACCTAAGAAGGCATCGCTGCTTTGAGAGAGAGAGAAACAGCCGTCATATCGAAATCGGCCACGTCTCGACAGATTGCTCATCCATGGTCGTGCCAACAGTTAAGACCTGCCAGATTTTCTCGATTTGGAGGACGGTTACATTTTGTAAGAGGAGTTTGCCCGCTCTCGGAAAACGGACGGTTCTCTCTACTATATTTCAGCCTATATGGCTTTCCTCGCAATTATGACAAGTCGTACGACCGGTGGTAATCACCACCGACTATGATGGACATGAACAAATTCATCCACGATGGGTTTGATTAAAGCTGTGCATGGAACAAGAAAGAAAGGTAACAGCGGCAACGGCAATAAACCGGCGATACTGTCATGTATCCAAGGACGGCAATAATGGCGCAAGAGTTGCTTCTGGACGATGACATACGTGTACATCAGACTCTGGATGATTTACAAAACGTGATTCTCTAAAGCAATCTGGACGCTGATCTCATACTATGCGATGGATCATCACTATACCTAATTGCGCATTTAAAATGTATTCATTATTTAATTGGTGAATTAGATAACCCATAAGTAATTAATACCGTCTACAGATTATGTTTTCAGTTCTTTTCCATGCGGTGTAGTATACGATTATAACTTTTTATTTCTTTTCCGTACGTTGATAAATTCTCAGTAAAACGATCGATACCGCTTCTTATCATATAACGCCAGAAGTTTACATCTTGCAGGATGACTCACGCACTTAGTGAGCAGGAATGTAAGTCAAATGTGTCGGTCATGAAAGAAAGTGAATCACGTTTAAAAAGTGAAAATTTTTTTATTATTTATTGAATGCAAAAAAGAATAATTTATACACTTTTATTTGTTGTATATACTATTTATTATTTATACTATGTATACTATATTTATATTTGTATATATTACTTGTTGTATTGTGTGTGTATATATATATATATATATTTGTAGAATAGTGACGCTGCACATCACACTTCTTCGTCACTATTCATGGGGACGTAAACCGAAGGTCCTCTGCAGGTCGAATACATTCATCGCGACTAATTTCATTCCACAAAAACGATAAAATAATTCCTGTTTGGCGATTGCTGTTTTGTCGTGTCAATGTCGCCGATGGTTTAATATTCATAAACCCATTTATTTGAATATCATATAGCTACTATTTGCAATATTAAAAGAAATCTCAATTTCACAATTCGAACATATCAAAATGGAAAAAAAGGAAAAAAGTTACGTATCCATTTCGGGTGGCGTGTTTGAATTTATATAACATTTCCTCACTTGTGTCATTCCACGACTGATGCCGTCAAGATAATGTCATAATTCAAAATTATAAATATTAATTTAATTTTTTTACAATATTAAGTTTACTAATATTTTTAAACATAGAAGATACATATACTTTTTTCAACTGCGTTATAAATTAACAAATCTAATATTGCTAGATAATCGAATTCTTGTGATGTCCTTTCTTGCCATTTTCTTTCTCAGTTCGAACACGCGATACTTTTTGCGTTTTGTTGTAATACGCTTTCTCTCTCTCCACATTGAATTTCCCCTACTGGCGATCCTGCACACCACGTGACCACGCCATATATATCATCGACAATTTCTTTGTCCACTTTGTGCGGGCATTATCTCTTCTGAGTCTCCACAATTTGGGCCCATAGCAGCCGGAGTATCGGCTTCTCTGTTCTGCCACTGACACGTATATCGACGTTTCTACTGAAGGCTATCTTTTTCGCGGGCTCTTCCTAAAAAAACATTTTGAAACGTCCAAAATGCGCTCGTCAGATGTTTCATCTGGACGAATACGCCATCGATATGGCGTTCGATGATCGATATCAGATTCTAAGTCAATTACGATCATTATAGAATGCCATGATTCTCCAACTTATCGCATCTGTTTATGCTGAATCCGAAGTACCGAACGCGATACACGATTGCGATAATCTTCGATGGGCGTCCAACTCGTCAGTTGCGACTGTTGGCTTTAGTTTTTAGTGTATAAGAGAGCAAAACATGTGAATAAAACAATTCCGCCTTAAAAAATGTATTAAATTTGTTTAAATATAAACATATATAATATGCAAAAAAGCAATATAATTTCTTTCTTTCTTTCTTCCCCACCATAAAATAATTGGAAAAAATAATATTCATATAGAGAGACAAGAAATTTACATAACCGGAAGAGATAATGAAAGAGATATTTATTTTACTCGGCGGCGGCGGCAGCGTGATGACAGCCGCTGGCCGTTGGCGCCCTCTCCAAGCCTCGAATCATATCCACGCGCCGATTTTTTTATGTCATCTTCTTGCCCATTTTTGTTTTTACTTAACTCGCGCCGCTATCTTGTCCCTATTTGTTTTATCTCCTCAATCTTTCTTCTTTACCCCCTCTCCCCCTCCCCATGACCCTTTTTAAATCATAATTTTCTATTTTTGTTTTATCTATATCTTCTTGTTTAATATTTGTTTATCTTTGTTTATCTTTGTTTTATATAATGTCTTCACCGGAATCCTGCTATCCCCGCGGCTCCGGTTCAAGGGACTGCCGCTGACTCCTCCTCCCCTCTTTACTTTGGGTCCCCCTGCTACCCCTCGGAGGATTACAGAACAGAACGTGCCATATTCCTACTGTGACCTTATCTTGGGCGTACCATAATGCCGGGGACGGGTACATCCTGACCCAAAGAAAACAAGAACGGTAGAAAAGATTTCATAATAATAGCGTTAAAAACATTAAAGCCATTCTGAAGGCTTGCTGTTATTACAGGCGATTTATCCCTGAACTTTCTCGTGCCGAAAACCGCTCACTCCGTTATTGAAGAAGGTACACCTTTTCCAATGGCTGGAATCACCGGAACGTGCTTTAGATTATTTAAAAACAACCTGGAATTTGGATTTGTGGTGTGTTTTGGAAGTTCATTTTGTCATTGGACGGGATGAAAATTTTGCCAAGAAGTATGCTCGTCAAAGGCAAAAATAGGGAAAAGATCTATCGCAATGACTTATGCATCGCAATGCTGAATACCGCCGAACGAATTATTTATCCGAGAGGAAAAGTTGATGACAATAGTATACTGCATAAATCATTTCGCCCTTGCTAGGTAAAGGGTTTGATCGTGCTGATCATAAAGCCATTGACCTGGCTTCAATTCGACGGTAAAGATCCGACTTCGCGTTTGATTCGATGGCGTCTCCGTTAGCTGAATATTGAGACAGGTAATCTATAAGCAGGAAAAGATAAGAAGTACCAACGCTGACGCGCTCTCGCCGGTCCTCCCAGTTGTGGCAAAAACAACGACCCACTCAACGACGTTCGAGACGATCCTCTTCAGTAACGCAACAAAATAGCCTCAAAGTCAGACGGATCACATGCCGACATTTCCACTGAGCGATGGAAGAGCTCAGAACTAAATTCTAATGAAGCGATGCGGCGAGACAGGCTCCGACGACCTTGACTCAAAAGGGACATGAGCCGCTGGTAGGCGAAGTCATCACCTTCAGGCTTTCAGGGCGGAATTTCTAAACGAAACAAACGAACGATTGTCAACAATGGAAAGATAATTTGGCGATATTCCGTTTACAAACCGGTGACCCTGAACAAGAAGCACTCGATCTACAGAAAAAGCCAGATATATCCTCCATGGATAATTGTCGTGGAAGAAATTAAAAGTAATGCGTGACAAAAAACGTTATAATCGCCTATGGTAATTGAACAAGGAAGAGAATCTCTGCGCTAACAGAGATAAAGCCCTCCGAATTGCAATAGGCTCGTTGATTGATGCAACTCGAAATTAGACTTAGCGACATTATCAGGTGCGCCGTAATGGTATGGGCACGATAGAATGAACGATATATAAGTACTCAGGATACTTTCTGGACAGAAGGAACGAAAATCTGATTGCAATAACTCAACCAGTATGCCTGGTTGTACCACAATCAACGAAACGCGACGAGATAATTTGAGAGTGCCACCTCGCAATGAACTGGACATAAAGGTATAATTACGCTATGCAATATCGACTGTAAAACGCGATACCACTGGCCCGGCATGAACAGAATGTACAGACGTAATAATCAATTGTCAGATATATACTGCAAGCTGGTCCGAATAGCGACGGAACAATAATGGTTAACGGATACATGGTAAAGGCGTTCGATAAAGGTTTCTCTGGATATGGACCATTCCCAACAATATGGAAACTCTTATATTTAACTATTCAAGATCTCCTGATGACAAAATACTCTTTGTTTCTTTAAAAATCCCGCGGCAATCGACGTAATAAAGAAGCATTACAGACAGTTCATATGTATTCACGGCGAAAGCTTTACTGACAGACAGGGGACACATTTCATAATAGTCTAATGCGAAATATTGCACGAAATTCCGGATAAAACGGTACAAAACCACAGCATGTCGACCACCGTCGACGGCTCCATCAGGCGGTCCATCAGTTCTATAAGATACTTAAACCGTTTGCTGAATAAACACAACGACTGGGATTATCATCTCGTAAGTAACTCAAACTTCTCATATAACACCAGCGTACGAAGGGACATTATTCACTCCCAGCGAGCTAGTTTATGGTAGATTTGGCAGAACCCTACTAGCACTTGAACCGGCGCCAGACGACAATGAAAACAAAGGGTTATACTGTTACCTAACGGAACTATATAATAAATTTCTGAAACAAGGCAATGGCTGAGGCATTAACTTAACTAAAACGCGCTAAAATAAGATCTAAGAAATATTACGACAAACGAAACAGTGCAGAGAAACTTTTGTATAAGCGATCAGGTATATTTGCCAATGAACCAAGGAAAGATAATAATAAACCAATTCTGGTACATAAAATATTAGAGATTTTCCAAAAATAATAATTGTTGTTTGACGTCATAAATAAAAAAATTAAAAATAAAATAAATTAATTAATATTTTTATTTCCTATTGTAAAAGTATTATTCTTTTCGAATTTTACAATGATAAATCTTTAAACCATTGACAAGGAACGTGGTACGTCCCTGTTCTGCAATTACCATGGCGATCCTCTATCCATGAGGCGGCACCACGCTCCCCACCAGCGCCTCCATCGGCGCGCCATATCTGCAGGTTTCGGGCTTATAGATGTGAAACATGGTACGGCTGACTGGAGCAGTTTGTCTCATGATCGACTGGAGGGACCTCCGGATCCGTGAATATCTTCTATTCTAGTATTAAAGAAAGTTCGTTCAGATTTATTATTAAAGTTTCGATTCAATTCCTGGTATTCAGAAAAATACTCAGATAAATCAATTCAATTCATTGTAGTGCTAATTGAATCTAACGGCACTTCAATTCAAATTCTTTATAAATCCTAACTTTAAACGTGTTTTAAATTTAATTAATCTTTGTGTAATTAATCTTGTATTAATATTTTGTATTTAATTTGTTTGTCCCAACTTAAAGTACCTCTAGTCATGTCTAATCAAATTTTTTCTTTTTTAAATTTTAATTATTTATGTTGATAATAATTGGAACATCTTCTATCAAACCTTTGGTATATAATAAAGAATATCTACAACTTAAAATTATTAAAAGATTTATACAAATAAACCCTTCTTACAACTACCATGGCGCTACTGGCCTTAATGTCTAGTAAATTTTTCCCTGAACCTACTAACAAACAGAACATACCAAAATCTTCCCAAAACTGTTCGGTAAAGTAACAAAGAAAGTAGAGCTTAATATCATCACTTATCTAAGCATTTCAACATTAACAATAAATCTTAACAATTAAATAATAATATAAAATAGTAAATAAATGAATAAACAATGTATGGCGATATAACCTCATACGTAATACAGCTTATAACAAAACAATTATCAGTGAGTGTAATATTTTTTATTAATAATTAATAGAAACAAATCATAATTATATAAATAACAAAAATATCAACCAATTTCTTTATATCGTCAAATATAACTGAAACGAAATGTACCTTATGTCGAACCTTTCACTTTTGTTCCATTTATAATAATAAATATAAAGTTAATAACAAGGTAATAATAATAAGAAAGGATATGAATAAAGAATAAAAGTCATAATGACAATATAACCGTCCATGGTAAACATTTTATTCAACGGTTCATCGAGCATAATATATTCAAGGATAAATTTGTTGATATTATTTATATGGATATATTTTCTGCTTGTAATACATTCTCCATCGAAAATCCTTTCAACATCTAGTTTAATGGCTACCTGATTCTTAATTCTCAGAAGATATAAACAGTTAAGGTATAGCAACACACACACATATATACATATATACATACCATACACATATATACATATATACGTACAGTATACATTTCATATAAGATATAGTTTTCTTTATGAAGTATATAACTTCTAAATGTGATATATTTTATCTCAGAAAAAGAAATTCTACGATTTAAATTTCGTTTTTAATAAATTAAATAAATAGAATTATTATTATATTAACAAATAATTGATATAAAGTTTTGTGGACAATACACAGAAGTCTTAATACATAATTACATACCTGCTAACTCGCATCGTTTAGAAGATATTTAAACAATTATAAACTTGCTTACATACATACGCATCAAAGCTCAAAATCAGTTCAGCAAAACCAAATCTCAATATCCTCAAACTCTTGTTTCTTCACAAACCTTCATTCTAGACATATTTATAAATTTATTACTTCCCTTTTTCATTAACACTAATTCTATGGCTATGAACAAAATTTTGATTATTGTATGCATGGAAAACTACCCTAACGATTCAACAATCACAATCAGAACCATTTGTACCACAGAAAACATTTAATAATAATGTATTACAAATGTAAAGTTATACTGACTTATATTTTAGATCTACTAATTACGATGTAAATCATTATTATTATAAAATTATGAAAGTATCTAAAACGATATTGCGATGATTATGTTGTTATAGCTTGATTCGAACAAATTATATGAAAAGAATTATTATAACAAAGTATAACTCTTTGAAAGTAAAAATAGATCGATTCGCAGATAGTCTAGAAAGTGTGACTCATGGTCAGTTCATAAGCGAAAAATAAGCCAACGTTATATCGAGGCCGCCATAATACTTAATGATGTGACTCATGGTCAGTTGTAAGCGAAAATAAGCCAACGTTATCGAAGCCGCCATAATACTTAATCACAAATGTGACTCATGATCAGTGCCAACAATAGGCCAACGCGTTAAATGTCAAGGCGCCATGTCTTTATTACGAGTCATCATGACCTCACCGTAAAATCGACCAATAAAACTATTGTCAAGAACAACTAAAGGTCTTAAACGCGTGGTCATATAGCTGACTCATAGTGGCGAAAATGGGCCTTCATAATGACAAACCGTTGCCAAGACCATTTGGTAATAAGCTTTATTCGAATATATGAATCCACTAACATTGAATTTAGGTCACTACTTCCATGTTTGGCAACATATAAAAACCATATCAAACGTGCTTTAATACCTCCAACACCGTTTCACCATCAGGCACTTGTTTTGCCTTTGAATAAATTCCGACCTAAGTGTGAATATTATGGTATTCCATATCCCCAAAATCAACTCCTTTCCTGAAAATGAAGTCACTTCGACGTTCCTGTTACCACTTCCTTCTTCGCAGTATCTAATCCTGGTTTACCATAACCGCACGAAGAATCCCTAAATAACGTGTTAGCAGTCAGGATCTGTTAATTTCGGCTCCGTCGATCTATCAGGAGACTTCTGGACAGTACTAATGATCGGTATTACTACTTCCCGATCTATTTCTCGGCGTTGGTTGGTGCAAATATCTTTCCGTCGCGGTTTTCAACGGGCTTCGCCCGCTGCATATCTTTATGAATTTCTAGTCGCGGTATATATCCCCTTGTTCAGGATTTTCGGTGTTGATATGATGGTTCTGATCCTAGCTGGAACGACGATCGAGTCGTGTTGGGCGAACGGAATTTCCTATTCCCTGCCACCATAGAAGTCGTATCGATGCACATTAATATAGAAGTCCGATCCTAGATTCTTCTGCCCAGGTGGAGATTATTGAACAGCGTGCATTTGATTTCCTGTCGAGAAAGTCGGTGCATGAACCCTACAAGATTATACGATCTTCCTGCAGTAGATTCACTGAGATATAAAATAATGTCTTTAAATATTGAGTATGAAATATTTCACTCGCTATTAAGTTTGGAGCGGCACCGATGTCGATCCCATAAATTTTACCGTTCGGCACATTAAGCCTTTTATCGTTAACGGCAGTAGGCGCCTGATTAAATTCTCTTGGATTTAAAGGTTGCGATGTTCATATTGCTTGTGCTTGGTTGATTCGTTTTCCTGCATCTGTTATCGGTAATTTTACTGGACGCGTGGCGTACTGGGGGGATCCCGCCAAATGTCGTCGGTTTTCAGGCAGATCTTTCCACGTTTCCCGAACGAATTATTGGTTTTGTTATAATATTCTCTTTTTCTTACATTCTTCTATTTCATTGCCCGCGCTTTAATAGCGGCACCGATGAAATGCTGCTTCACAATTAGTTTCTCTTATCGCAATGCGATAGTTTTATCAGGTGTGTTCTCCGCGGCTCGTCGTCGCGGTTTTACTTGATATGATTTGCTTGTAATTTCTTTGATTATCCTGTGCGGCCTGCGTTCGTCGCGATATCAATCTCTGTTATCTCGTGGCGGCTCGCGGTATCTGTTTGCGTCTCGCAACGACTGAAGGAACCGAGTCAGTTCGCGGAAATCGTCGCCACGGTAGCGAAAGTGTCGCGATAGACAAGCTGATATTTCTTGACGACGTCACCTGTTGGCGGCGGCGTCGTTATGCCACCTCCCTAATATCCGTGGCGTGACACTGACTCGTCGGATATCTGCTGGCATTCTTTCGGGGTCTGAGTTCCAATGTTTTCTGGCTCTCTCCTTGGCTATCATTTCACGGCTTGATGCAGGTGCTAAAGAGTTGAATGATGTTGAGGTTCAATTGGGCAATGAGCAGTCGGCAACCGTTGCAAAAGCATTTCGCAATCGGGATATCTATTTCATTTTGTTATTTCCTCTATCTGTCTACCTCCAGCACTCTTCTTTCGCCGTCACTGCGGATCTGGGTTCCTTTACTCGTCTATGTAATCCAAAACCATCTTCTCCTTGCTTGTAATGGATCGCGGTCAATTCTCCTCGATGTTGAGCGACGCGCTCTTCCGCGAACCAATGCGCTCACTAATAAATCAGTTAGCTGCGTTACTGATTTACGCATGGTTCATCTGCCACTGCAGAGTGAAGGCTCTGCCTCGCCAGCGCACAATTAATAGTCGATGGCGAGATCGTTCATCGTTTGGCGGTAATGTATCTGGTGGCAATACCTGCTAGGCGCTTATGGTGTGTGTTATGTTATAACCGTCGTATGGGACAAACTCGGTCAACTTCGCGATGTATGAGATTCTTGGTGCTGGTGGTAAATCTGACGCATGGCCTCGCTTACATCAAATTATGAGGATTCGCGGATTTAAAAAAGGTTGTCCTGATGGGACTTCGATATCTGTTCGTTGCGATGTTCATTGCCTTTACCATTCTTCTACCGTTACCAATGGTCGCGATCATTTCCGCGACATCACGCATTGTTATCGTTCCTTGCGAAAAGCGTTCATTTCTGCTTTAGTCGTTCTATCGTCCGTTTCGGGCGTTTCGCAGATGCCATGCATCCCGTGGGCGTTTCGCGACTTCCTCGAGGGGAGACCGTTTATTCGATCGCGTATTCATTGCGACAGGCGTTCTCTGCATGAGAGATTTTAGGTTTTGAGATTTAAGGAGAGATTTACGCGAAGGTTTTTCCTTTGCAGGTTTAACAATTTCCCAACGAGCGGGAACTCAACGTCTGTAAGATCTCCGGGCAGTTTTCCCATAAACCAAATTTTGGATTAATTAAAATTTTTAATGATTTAAACTCTCTTACAATTTGTAGGTGTAACATGCGTAATCGGTTTTCAGAGGCCCGAATTTTATTTTCATGCAGTTAGTGGACATGCAAGAATATAAGCGTTATGTTGAAGAACTTGAATTTGAAGAAAAAAATTCATTTACGGTGATTTTCTCCATCCACCGCTTGTCACCAGTTTGATACGTCGAGGAATGACGCAACGTTGTTGATCCGGGCGAATGTTGATTGATTCTATCAAACAGTATTCACCGTATGTGGAAAGCTCGCTATGAAAATTTTTAATTTTGTGAATGACAAAGACATCGAGCGGCAGGTTGATCAAGAACATGGCGGAGTGCCTAGTTGAATGATAACGAGATCCTCGAGCAGCAAAGATTCTGTTAGATTGGAGACTCTAATTATTTCGTTATGATGGTATTTTATTATGTAAATTGTACGGGAAAAACTAGATCTCTTGAAAATGTTCATGCGTCGATCACTGTTGTCGACGTCTATGGTCTGGTCGGTAATGATTCAAACCGTTTGATTTCTTCTCGTAGTGGTTTGAAAAGCAACGAGGCGTCTACGCCTTGTCGCATTCCGCGATAAATGGATAACTCAGTCGGGCGGTACTCGCACTTTCGCGGCACTGGCCTATTTCTGATAGATGAGAAATGTCTCTTAGTGCCAATTGAAATTTATTCGTTCAGGATGCGGGTCGTTCACAATCTGCCCGCTGATATAGCTAAAAGTCTGCGTTGTTATAATCGCTGGCACAATGCCGGGCATAACCATAACAGAATTCAGTAATGCAATGACAAGATTTGTGCGATGAATTGTAAATTGCGGCAGAAGTTTTCGATTTTCGCGGTCTCTCAGGTTGTCCCTGCACATTTTGCGGTTTTTCCTGAATTCGAGTGCATAGCATAATATCTGTCTACCGTAGTAGTTCAGCGAAGGAATTTCGCTCTGATTTCTATATCTTCTTCGCGGATCAATGGCGAGCATCCATGACGACAATCTCGGAGGTACTGGAGAACGATGAAGGTCCAGCTACGTTGGAGGCAGCCTCGGTGATCGCTTCGGAGAATAATTGTTTCATGTTTTGTCGTAAACGGCTCTTTCAACAGTTTACAAATGTCGGAAGTCGATTGTTCATTGTTAAAGTTTGTCAGTGATTATTCGACCTGAACGGTGATGACATTTTCAGTGGCATCGCAGATCTTGTAATATTCATTCACTCGATTTAATTTCGTGACTAAGCTGTGCTCTTGCACAGAAGATACACTGAATGAGCGCAGCGATAGCGTTATCTGCGTTATCTTACCAAAGGCATCACGGTGAGCGCCGCAGCTCAATGCATCCTTGAATTTCAATATTCCCGTGTTAATTTGCGTTTAATTTACCACTATTCTGATTCCGACAAGGTGTTGTGCCTCGCGGGCGGTCTCGGGCCGCCCGCATTTGATACATGCAGTGCACGAAACCTGATGATTAAAATATAGCAGATTTAGATTGAATTAGATGAGTCGTTCGTTCCTCGTGATCGGGGCGCCGGCGTGTCAAACGCATGGCGCAGCGTCAATCCAGATCGATACAACGACTAAATATCTTTCATTTGGGTTCTTAATTTATTCAATGTGGTTGAAAGTCTTTATCCTCGCGAACTCGATCGGTTGTTCGTTTCGCTTCAGGATAAGGTCGTCAGGATTCGCTAATAATATCTCGCGATTCAATTTACTGCTTCATATGTTGGATTAAAGTGAATAATATAATGAACTGTGTGGCTGTTTAACCGCACTGATCTTATAAATGAACGAATAATGATTCTTACAGTTTTCCAGGTAAAACAAAGAAAGGGACTATAAGTTTACTTACGCTTTAGCGTGCCGAAAATGGGCATAAAATTATCGCATCCAGTCCCAAGAGATCTTCTCAGCTCCAAGACCTTCAGCTGCAGAACTCCGATATGAACTGCACACAGGGCACCTCTGACTCATGTTTCAACCGAAGTACTGGCATCTGATGAGGCAGCGGCGCTTGTAGGAAGCCACTGGTGGTAGGGCCCCGTTGATCGTGGTGCCAGTGGCTCCCATGGTAAAGATATTCTTCATCGGGACATATCCTTTTATTTTAATATATTCTTATATATAACACCATACACTGAAATAGTAAGGTCAACGTATGTTAAAGTTTATATGTTGAAATGGTTGTTTGAAAATTTCTTGCGGTATATCTACGCCTTAACGTGACACCAGTGATAATCTTCTGAATGGAAGGCGGTTCAGCGCCAGCTCAGCGTATCGTTATCTCCGAATAATAGCGGTGGCGTCTCACCAAAATGGCTAGCCTGGATGACGGTGAAGGAAGACAATCAGACAGAAGTGGCATCATTTGCAAGTGACGTATATTTAGATTGGGGAAGGCGATGGCGGCGTCGTATCGCGTCAGTGTGATGTGGCTCGTTGCTCATCATGGTGTTGGTGAAAGTTTTGCGTTCACCAAAGCAGCATTTTCTCGCCGAACTCATCCTTCTCCGGTTTTACCGTCATTGTCCAACCTAATTCTTATCCTTCTCCAACACGCTTCATTCTCTGCTCGAGCTCTCTCTCTTTCTTTTTCTAACGCATCAGCGTCAGTACCACAATTGCGCGGCACGCTCTGCTGCGCGGCGCGGTCACATCGAAACCACTCGCGGTCAAGGTTTCTTGGGTTATTCCGGTATTCATATCCGCTCCTGTTTCAGATTTTACCGGGGTGCTGCGGAAGCATAAGGCGCGATAATCGCGCCTTGAACGCTGGGGTGAGTCGGTGAGATTTGCCGTATGTTCGAGCTCTGGTGTGATATCCCACCGCTGTCACCGAATTAATATTTTTGTCCAAAACCGCGGGGACTGCTCAGATAATCTCAGCGGTAATTGCCCGAAAACGCTCCTCGAATTTCTGACAAATTACGGCCCGGTACGCCGCGTTTAATCGGATATCAGGTGAATTGTTTGACTGTAAGCAGAATCAGTGCAACAGGAGGTGGTTGGCCGGCGCGATAAAAATGCCGTCGGGCGGGATTCGTCTCAATCGAAGGTAATAATATTCGCAGATGTTCTCGTGGCTTTACCTAACTCCCTGAACGCGCTGGGGACGGTGAAAACCTCGGTGCATTCAGGGCAACTCAATGTCGCGGACATTATTACCGGGCTGGTACGACGCCGTCGCAATGATCCCGGGGCGGAGTATGTCCAAACTGAAACGCATGGGTCAATTCAGCGACCGTAAGGTCCCTCCGGTGTTCTTCCTTGCATCAGAAAACAGATATTCAGCGCTGTTAATTTGGCTCGGCGATGGCGTCGTCCTGCGCGTCAAATGCCAAACGGCCTGGTAGACAGCGCACCGGCGTACTCCTACGATCATCTGTGTAAGCGCCTGGTGGAGATTGCGCGGGTACAACCAGCTCCGGGAAACCGAAGGCGTTTGTTACAGTCGAATAACAGGAATTAAGTATTACGCGGCGATATTTAACAACGGTTAAATGGTATTTTGAAGCTAAGGGAATATTTCTACAAACAACGGTAGAACGACAAAGCCTACGTGCCGCCCAAGGAAAGTGGCGGAGACAAAAAAAAAGGTCAGGTCGTAAAACCTTTGGTAGGTGATGCAACTATGCGGCGGGTCGGTCGACGCAGACAAAACGAATGAAGCGCAGCCCGGAAGATCCCTGAGCGCGAATACTCGTATATTAGTTCCGGATCTAATTTCTTTTGTATCGATATTTACTGCTGTAAACGTGTGCCCGATGAGGAAAACTGCTGAGAAAGCGATCGGAATCCGACTTAGTGCTACAGTTCCTCCTTACCTTCAGGTGTTTACTCTGCGCAGGTACTCTCGGGAAATGCGAGTCGAAAGCTGCTTCTAAGCAGGCTGCTGAGGTGTGGATAGTGCACAATGTGTCGCTCCAGAGGCGATCGATGCACTGAGTTCCGTACTCATAAATCCAAGGTCACTTCTTCGCCGATGATCGCGTTATGATCGTAAATCGCAGTACATGGAGATCATATTCAAAGTCACCGAGTGTGTTTATTACGACCGCGCCGGTTTTTCAATGCTATAGGCATTTCGATAGAAGGCTCAGGCGTATGCGTATATTATGTTAATTAAGGATTAAAGGTGGATCTATGTGCATTCAAACGCGACCATTATTAGTTCGGCGTCGCGTTGGAATGCCAGGGTTGCGTGCTCGAAGGTCAAATATTTCTTTCATTGGTAAGTGGATATACTTACAACAACACCTTACCCAAAGAAACAGTCAAATTCTTGCTGGAACCTTCATTGCTTCGGTAAAACAAGGTTTGAGTAATTATAAATGCCGTTTATCTTTAGCCTCGCGAACACTTCCAGATTCCTCGCATGACGATAGGAAGGATGATGCAATGAATGACATGGCGAATACACTGTACTTATTATATTCAAATATTCAGGAATCGAATTACACTCGCGTAACACTTGATTAAATTTAGAGCAATACAAGATTTAGAATACAAATGATCACTTAATTTACTGAACTAGAATTTAGAATTGACGAAGTAGAATTGACTTAAAATTAGAATTGGAATTGAGATTGACACTCGCACGATGTGTACTACTCGACGGCGCGTACAAGAGTGAACGAGCGTGGCCGCGTGTTGTAACGCGTGCCTGCGGCATATTTGCGCAACATGGCGGATGGCGTGGGTACGCCGAAGCACGTGGCGCAAGATGGCGGGCGGTGTGGGTACGCCAACGCATGTGGCGCTCGCGGCGGTCATAGACTATAGAACTAGACTAGACGCGCATATCTATAATGGTCGTTGGTCGGCCAATCAGCGCGCGGCTGACCGGAGATGATGCGCAACGGCAACGCGAGCCTTATTGTAGTATTAACACTTTTACAACTAATTAAATTGATATCGTTATCGTTAACATGATTTTGTTATCAATGTAAGTGTTATCTTTCACATACTAATTATTAATCTGACCATTATCATTAAATCATTATTAATTATTAACTAGTAACCTATTAGTATTATTATTATTTAGCGGCGGTGATTATGTTATGAGTAAGGAAAGCGGTAATTGTTATTACTACTTATTATCTTATTTATTAATATTATTTTATTACATATTTTAGGAAAAAATGCTTACTATTATCGGTTATTTAATAATTGCAACCTGTGAGATTGCCTATATAATACTTATATTTACTATGGTGTATGTGTGCTGGCGGTAATGCGCATCACGTGGTACGTCGACGGCAGGAGAGCCGGTAGTTGCCAACTTCGGGGATTAGAATAATGGCGCTTCTGCGCAGGTGAGATAAAAAGGAGAAGGAAAAATTTTTACCCGTTGGCTCTCCTGACGTCACACACTATTCACGATTCCGACAAGGTGTTGTGCCTCGCGGGCGACTCTCAGGAGCGCCGCACGTTTGGTGCATGCACGAGTGCACGAAACCTTGATGATTAAAATATAACTTGAATTTAGAATTTGGAATAGGTAGATCGTTGTAGTTCCTCGTCGAGGCGCCGGCGTGTCAAGCACGTAACAGCGTCAATCCAGAGGATCGATACAACGAACTAGTATGTTTTCATTTAGGTTCTTAATTTATTCAATGTGGTTTGAAAGATCTCTTTATCCTCGCGAACTCGGTCGGTTCATTCGTTTCGCTAGGATAGGATAGGTGGGATTCTCTAATAATCACTCGCGATTCAATTTTCACTTCGTATATTTGAGATTAAAAGTGAATAATATAATGAACAGTATTAATGACTTAACCGCACTAGTCTTATAAATAGAATTGAATAATGATTCTTACGATTAGAATTGAAATGAAGGAAAACTCTCGATTTAACACGCTAACGTGCCGAGAATTGAACTTAAAGTACTCGCATCCGATCCTAAGAGAGGATGTGTTCACGAGCCAGGAACCTTCCCGGCTGGAGACTCGATGTGAACTGCACGAAGGGGCCTCTGCACTGAGCTCCTTTGTTTTCGGCGGCTTGAAGTGCGGCGGCGCTCTGGTGGGAGCGGCGGCGCTTGCGTGGGAGGCACTGGTGGTAGGGCCCCGGTGGTCGTGGGGAGGGGTACCAGTGGCTCCCGTGGTAGGGATGTTCTTCATCCAGGGACGCATCACGTCTTTTATTTTTAATATATTCTTATATATATATATACGCTGAAATAAATGGAATTAAACGTAATAATTAAAGTTTTATATATTGAAATGGTTGTTTTGAAAATTTCTTAAGGTATGTCTACGCGCTTGACGTGACACGTAGGAGTACGGTGCGTTGCCTTACCACGTTTGGGTATCGACGCGTAGACGACGCTATCGCCGAGTCACTCCCTAATAGTGCCGAATATCTTTGCTTTCGATGCAAGGAAGAAATACCGGAGGGGACTCTTACGTATCGTCTTGAATTGACCCATGCGTTTCAGTTTGGATATACTTCCGCCCGGGATCATTGCGATTGCTGCCGTACCAATCTAGTAATAGTCCGCGACATTGAGCTTTGCCCTGAATGCACCGAGGTTTTCACCGTGTCCCTAGAAGTGCTCAGGGAATTAGGTAAAGCCATTGAGAACATCTGCGGACGATATTACCTCGACGAGACGAATCCCGCTCCCGACGGCATTTTATCGCGCCGGCTAACCAATTTCTCTGTTGCACTGATTCGCTTACAGTCAAACAATCACCCGACATCTGGTTAAACGCAAGGTCGGCCGTGTAATTTGCCGAAATTCCTCGAGAGCGTTTTCAATAATTTACCGCTGAGATTATCGGAGCAGTCCCCGCGGTTTTGACGTAACAGTTCTATAAAGCTAGGACCGTATATTACAATGTCGTCAAGATATACTAGACATTTAATTCCTTGCAACTCCGTTAAAATTGAATTCATTTGTCGTTGGAAGATTGCAGGTGCGTTTTTTAAACCAAATGGCATTCTATTAAATTCATAATGATCGTGTAGTGTAGAGAATGCCGTTTTATTTTTATCTCGCTCCGTCATTGATATCTGGTAGTGACCTCTGGTGGGAACCTGATGCGAGATCCAGTGTCGTAAAGTATTTTGCGTTGCCCAGCTGATCAAGTATATCTGTTATGTTGGGCAACGGGAATGAATCTCCGATTGTGAGATCATTTTTTCTGAAATCTACTACAATTCGTAATTTTGTTTTTCCTGACGCATCTGTCTTTTTTGGTACGACTATAGTGGTGCGTTCCATTGGCTGACGATCGGTCTGATAATTTCTTGTTTCAACATTTCTTGAATTTGTTTATTTACCTCGTCTTTATATTTTTCCGGTAAATGATAAGGTCGTATGTTTACTGGTGATGAATCTGTTCGTACTGATATGTCATGTTTAATTTTTGTTGTGCACGTTAATGTATCTCCTTCTAGGTGGAACATGTCATTATATTCGTGGCCTAATTTTAATACAGATGTTCGTTCTTCCTCATTTAAATGTTCTGTGCGCAAGGAATTGTTTATTTGCTCTTCTCGAGAGATTAATTTTGTATCTCTATTTTTTGTCTGCATTGCGTTCACAGATTCCTGTGTTATTTTTTCTTGTATATTTATTTCTTCTAATATTACTTGCGGTATCTGAACGATTTTTTCTTCTTCCGTAATATTTATTATACTGATTGGACATGTATAATTTCGTGGTTCGACTAGGCAACATCCAATAAAAATTCCAGGTATCATTTTCTCTGGTTTTGTCAATCCAATTATGTTTTGGTTAGTCGTGACTTGCACGATTGTTTCGCTGCGCGGCCCTAAGGTTACGCGTCTGTATGGGTAAAGTCTGAATTTCGTATTTTTAAATTGTACTTGAATTTTTGGATTGAACGCAGTTATGTATTTCCAAATGAAATCTGCTCCTAGGATTGCATCGTATTCCATTGGCGCATTATCTCGCACTATGTATACGGAGTGTCGTATCTTTTTTCGCGACAGTTGAACCGTAACATGTGTTTTGCCCAATGTTATTATTTCATGTCCTGTTATGCCTGTTAGCTTAGTTTTCTCTTCATAGATTAGGACGTGGTCTGGAACACGTTTTAGTTTTATTATTGTTATTTGATGCGCCCGTATCAAACAAGAAATTTATTTTTCTATTGTGACGTCAGGAGAGCCAACGGGTAAAATTTTTCCTTCTCCTTTTTATCTCACCTGCGCAGAAGCGCCATTATTCTAATCCCCGAAGTTGGCAACTACCGGCTCTCCTGCCGTCGACGTACCACGTGATGCGCATTACCGCCAGCACACATACACCATAGTAAATATAAGTATTATATAGGCAATCTCACAGGTTGCAATTATTAAATAACCGATAATAGTAAGCATTTTTTCCTAAAATATGTAATAAAATTAAATAATATTAATAAATAAGATAATAAGTAGTAATAACAATTACCGCTTTCCTTACTCATAACATAATCACCGCCGCTAAATAATAATAATACTAATAGGTCACTAGTTAATAATTAATAATGATTTAATGATAATGGTCAGATTAATAATTAGTATGTGAAAGATAACACTTACATTGATAACAAAATCATGTTAACGATAACGATATCAATTTAATTAGTTGTAAAATTGTTAATACTACAATAAGGCTCGCGTTGCCGTTGCGCATCATCTCCGGTCAGCCGCGCGCTGATTGGCCGACCAACGACTATTATAGATACGCGCGTCTAGTCTAGTTCTATAGTCTATGACCGCCGCGAGCGCCACATGCGTTGGCGTACCCACGCCGCCCGCCATCTTGCGCCACGTGCTTCGGCGTACCCACGCCATCCGCCATGTTGCGCAACAGCGCCGCCGCAGGCACGCGTTACAACACGCGGCCACGCTCGTTCACTCTTGTACGCGCCGTCGAGTAGTACACATCGTGCGAGTGTCAATCTCAATTCCAATTCTAATTTTAAGTCAATTCTACTTCGTCAATTCTAAATTCTAGTTCAGTAAATTAAGTGATCATTTGTATTCTAAATCTTGTATTGCTCTAAATTTAATCAAGTGTTACGCGAGTGTAATTCGATTCCTGAATATTTGAATATAGTAAGTACAGTGTATTCGCCACGTGTCATTCATTGCATCATCCTTTCTATCGTCGCGAGAAATCGGAAGTGTTCGCGAGGCTAAAGAGGCAACGGGCATTTATAATTACTCAAACCTTGTTTTACCGAACAATTAGCAGTCAAAGCAAGAATTCCGATCGTTTCTGGGGGCAAGGTGTTGTGCGTTATCCGCACTTACCACGAAGGAAACATTGGACTTCGAGCACGCGGTAACTCATGCATTCCAACGCGACGCCGAACCATAATGTGTAATTGGCTCGCAGCCGAATGCAATATCCTCACCTAATCCCTTAATTAAATATAATATACGCATACGCCTGGAGCCTCTATCGAATGCCTAAGGCACGAAAAAACCGCGCGGGTCGTAATAACACACTTCGACGACTTGAATACGACCTCCATGTGGCCGCGATTTACGACCATAACGCGATCATCGGCGAAGAAGTGACCTTTGACGGCGAGTACGAACTCCTAGTGCACGATCGCCTCTGGAGCGCATTACCAGCACCATCCACACCCGTAGCAGCTTACCAGGGAAGCAGCTTTCGACCGCGTATCTCCCTCGAGGAGTACCTGCGCAGAGTAAACACCGAAAGGTAAGTGAGAATCTTACATTAAGTTTTATTCCCGATTGCTTTCGCGTTTTCTCATCGGGCATACGTTTACAGCAGTAGAATATCGAGTACAAAGAAATTATATCCGAACGAACATAAGAGTATTCGCGCTCAGGATTCCTTCGGGTTGCGTCATTCGTTTTGTTCGCGTCGACCGACCGCCGCATAGCTGCATCACTCTACCGGAAGGATTTTACGACCGACCCTTTTTTTGCCTCCCTTGCCACTTTCCCTTAAGGCATGCAGGGTTTCGAGCCGCTCTACCGTTGCTTGTAGAAATATTCTAGCTTCGAAATACTATTTTAACATGAAATTCCTCGAGAGCGTTTTCAATAATTTACCGCTGAGATTATCGGAGCAGTCCCCGCGGTTTTGACGTAACACTATCTTTGGCTTCTGCAATCGGTGATCGCATTTAATCCAGTGTTGACGAGCGATGTTCCCTTGACGTGTGCCACGCTCTGACGCGGGGCACGGGACGGTCGGTTTATCTTCGCCGGTTTCGCTCTTTTTATTTTTAAAGTTTTTCGCGGGATTTTCTCTTCGCGAATTCGAAAAAATTTTTCCGGTATTTTTGTTGTTTTCCGATTTTCCGTTCAGTGTCCAACATTCGTGCCGCAAATGTCCTATCTTTTTACAATAGCTACACTATTTTTCAATTGTATTTATTCGTGGTTGTCCTTCTGGCTTAGGCAGGGTATATCTATTTGAGAAACGGCTAGTCCTACAATCGCGCCGTAATGACCGATTTTCCCGCATTTTTCACAACGCAGACTGGGTGTATGCGCTTTAAATACTGGCCGGTTTCGATAGGTTAGCGTTCGCGTGCTAGGTCCTCGTGTTTTTTCTTCCGCGGTTGCTCCTGCGATTGCTTCCTGTATCGTTTGATATCGCTGCGATCGTACAATCAATTTAATTTCGTCGTGTAAACCGTTCTGGTAATTGTAGAGCGCCTGCTCTTTTATATTTTTTAAAATCGCGCGTTGCTGTTCGACCGTATGATTTTTTCCTTCCATGGATTCGTATAATTCCATGGCTATATTATCTGCTCGCCTACCAAATTCTTGTGTATTCTCGTTTAGTTTTTGTTTAAACAAGTTAAATTTGAGTTGTAAATGTGCGGTACTTCGTTTGCTTAAATATTCCTTTTCTAGTTCTCGTTTTAATTGTTCGAAGTTTATTATGTCTCGCGTAATCCATCATGGCCTTGCTTCTGAATTTAGTGCAAAGAATGGCTTCTAATAGAGAATATTCATCCGCGGGATGCATATTTTTTATCGCGTACGTACTTGCATTTAGAAATTCGTACACGTGTTCTCGTGACGTGCCGTCGATCTCTGGGATCATGTTACGCGCGTCTTTCAATGTGAGGAATGTCAGTGCATTTCCCGACTGGTTTCATATATCTTGATACGAACGTCCGTAAGTTAGATCTAGCGAGTGCGGCAGAAAATCCTGAGATATTCTCGTTCGTTCGCCCATAGGCAATTGTGTTTGCCGGCTTAATCCGTTGACTTGCACACGGAGATCGCGTATTTCATCCATTAATTCTCGAAAAAGAATGTTATTGGGCAGTGCGTCGCGGCGGTTCGTTCGACTTTCTTGCGGTCCATGTCTCTCGACCAAATGTCGTAGTTGCAAAATTTCGTTGTCGATTTCGTTCTGTTATTCGACAGGTGAGTGAGCCATTTCATTTATTAGCGATTGGTATATGTTGAAAGAATTAAATATGCTTCCGTCTCGTAAGTTCGTATGTATGTGTTTGAGCGCTTGTACGTGTGTGTTAATGTGAGAGTCGGTATCGTTCGATTCGAGCAAGCTATAATCCTTTTCGTCGTATGGAAATTCGCGTTCGGTTATTACGTCACTACCGTATCGTAGTACACGGCGCACGTTATCGCGTATTTCTTTTAACGTGTTTCTCGCGGTATTCAACGCGGAGATAGTGTGCGGAAATTTTACGGGGTTATTTATTGGCTGCGATTTTGGCCAAGTCAATTCGCTAAGCTGTGCTCCTTCGCTGCGGACGCCTTTACATAATATGAATTTTCTGACTTACAATAGAAGATAGATCGTATACGCTCGCATGGTCGCTGCTTGTGCTGACGTGTCAGTTGGCTGCGTGTGGTAGTGCGTGTCGGTGAAGCGTCCATGCTGCCTGGTATCGTTGTACATAGTCAGCGCTGGCTGGCTCTTGGTGCTCGTGGACTCTCTGGTCGTTGCTCCGTTGCCACTGGACACTCGTTGTCGTAGGTCGGCACTCTACTAATGTTGCACTATACACTTGACACAATTTCGTGGACGGCTTATTTTTGGACGGGGCCTTTTCCGTCCGCCTGTTTTCTACAGGTCTTGTATTTTCAGCTTATCGGGAATTTGATTCTTCTGCCTGCTTGTAATCTAGTACTGCAGGTCTTATCTTGTTTTTTTTTCTCCAAGAAAAAATTTTTTCTTCTCCGTAATGCATGCGTCGGGGCTTACTCGTTTGATTCTGCTGGCTTGATTAACGATGATCCTCTCAAGTTGTTATTCTTAGGGGTGGTTTTGACAATCCCACCGCTGCCACCAAAATGTTGTACCCCGGATGGACTACAATAATAATATTAGGGATAGTCGGGTTCGTTAAGCCTAAGGAGTTGGGACTCCGAGCAGGATCAAAAGAATGTAAGGATCTTCTTGAATTCACTAACACACTTTCTTTATTTTAATTGATTTATTTAATAAATGCACAAATTCTTGAGATTAGTATTTCTTATTTCATTACTTTACACACGGTTAAACGTCGGTGGGCGGTTCGGCGCGTATCGCGTTACTCTAGCGGCCGACGACAGAGTATGTCACCTGAGATGCTGATAGTACGGCTCGCGTGAACTTCGCCGCGCTTTTGTAATATCTTGCGCGATGTTTATAATAATGAATCCGAATGACACGTTATTCTTGACTCTCTCGACTCCGCCTTGTGTAATATATCGGTTATATAGGCTGATCGATGCCCGATTAGCATTCCGATCGGTTGCGTCGATCGTTTGCGTGATATTGATTGATCAATATTACGCTCGGTTTGATCATCAAATTTAGGAATTTGCTGATAAGTTTTTCGTAATGTTCTCGCGTGATGCATTTCTGCGGTCTTTCGAAAAACTGGTCGCAATTTCGGCGATCACACGTTTGTGTCGTCTTTCAAAAGACTTTTCGAGATTCATGCGGACTATTTTTGTTGCCATGCGGACTACTTTTATTATTAGTTGTAGATCTGGCTACAACAACTCTAGATATTATTAACCACATATAAATAATATTAACTCTAATATTATTAACCACATTAAACTACTTATAAAACATCTTCATTACCAAACTTAAACTTTATCATCAACAATAATACTAATATCACTTTTACTGCGCATCGTTCTCAGTCATACGCGTTCCGATTGGCTTGACCAATTCTACAGCACACATAGCATAAGCATGCATGTCTAGTATAGTTACATAACCCGCGCCACCGCCAGCGCCACGTGCGTTGGCGTACCCACGCTATTCGCCATGACAGGACGCTGCACCACGAGGGTCAGCGTACCTCACGCCATCCGCCATTTTGCGCATTATGACGCGCCTTATCGCTACATATACACTATACATTAGATATAAGTTATTAAATAAATAAACAAATTCTAGTTTAGCCCACCCATTAGAGTATTAACTATATAAATAAGTTTTCTCGTTACTCATCGCTATACACTATTATTATCATTATTGCTAAATACACTATCATTAACAAGTACTATTATTATTATTATCATAACAATTATTATTAACGCCATAACAACAACTATTATTATTATTAGATTAAGAGCTAGCCTTAATCGGGAATCAATACGCCGATCATAATTATAACACATGTATTATACCAACGACACCCTATTCCATCTTACCAACATCCTATAACACCTACATTACATCTCTCTGTATTACCACCTCCCTGAATTACCATGATACCATGTTACCGACACACCATAATGCCATCTACACAAACACACTGCGATGCCACTTACACCAGCATTCTATGCAAACGCCACCTACGCTACCACCAGACTGCCACGCCACTCACGCTAACACCGGAACTCTCCACCAACTTCACTTCAGTTCGGGCCGCGGAACAATAAGCACGCGTCTTAATCCTAACTGAATCTTCTAAATCACAATCCAATTCCATTTTCTAATTCAAATCCTAGTTAAGTTCGAACCCTAGTTAAATTAATTGTAATCTATCTTGTAGTGTCTTATCCTTAATTGTGAAATTTGTGAGTGTAACTTAACAGTGAAATATTGAATATATTTTCTCCAAAAATTTATCACGTGTTCTTTCCCTTTATTCCTTACCGTACCGCTGACAATTGAAAGTGTTCGCGAGACTTCACGCGTAATAAAGTAATTCCTAAAAATTCATACATCGTTAACTATAACAAGAACGCCGAGCGTCTCCCGGAGCAGGTGTTGTGCGTCCATCCGCACTTACCACGACGGAGACTCGAAATTCTTGCTCGCGATAAATTCAATCGTTCTTACGCGAAGCCGAAACGCAACGCGAATTGGCTCGCAGCGGAACGCTAATCCTTTGTTTCATCTTCGCATAATATTTAAACAACTCGAGGCCTCACCCGAATGCTGAAGGACAGAAGAAATCGCGCTGGTCGCAAGACCTTTATTCGAGTACGACCTCCACGTGGCAGCCATCTATGATCACAACGAAGTGATCGGCGAAGAAGTCGAGTTCGACGGAGAGTACGAACTCCTGGTGCACGACCGACTCTTGTCACGTCCCAGCGCCGAGAGTACCTCTAGTCATGTCTAATGTAAATTTTTTCTTTTTAAATTTTTTAAATTTAAAAAGAAAAAATTAAATTTTTTAAATTTAATTTTTTTTTCTTTTAAATTTTTCTTTTAAATCTTTTAAATTTTTTTAATTATTTATGACTGACTGTGTTAGGAGACAGCACCGTCAAGTCTTTGATATACACATAATAAAAGAATATACCGCTTAAAATTATTTAAAAATTTATACAAAATGGCCGCTTCTTACCACAACCTTATGGCGCTACTACAGCCTTAATGCTCCTAGTAAATTTTCCCTAGAACCTCACTAACAAAAAACAGAACATACCAAAATCACTTCTCCAGACTGTTCGGTAAAGTAACAAAGAAAATAGAGCTTAATATCGCATCCTTATCTAAGCATTTCAATATTAACAACAAAATCTTAACAAATTAATATAAAATAGTAAATAATGAATAAAAAACAAATGTAGGAAGTATAACCTCGCCCACGTAATGCACGAAAACTATAACAAAACAATTATCGGTACATTGTAATATTTTTATTAACAATTAATAAACAAAATCATATAATTATATAAATAACAAAATACCAACCAATTTCTTTATATCGTCAAATATAACTTCAGAAACTAAGAAATCTTTGTATATCAAACCTTTCACTTTTGTTCCATTTTAATAATAAATATAAAACAACAAAATTAATAACAAAATTAATAATAATAGAAAGGATGTGAATAAGGAATAAAAGTCATAATGACAATATAACAAAATCCATGACGAAACATTTATTCAACAGTTCATCTGAAACATATCCTTATTTCAAGGATAAATTTTGTTGATGTCTTTATATGGATATATTTTTCCTGTATAAATACATTCTCCATCGAAAATCCTTTCGAAAACATAAATACAGTTTGTGGCTACGATTCTTAATTCTCAAGATATAAACAAAATTAAGGGTATATGAAAGCACACACACACATATATACTTACATTTCCTTATAAGATATAGTTTTCTTTATGGAATTATATAAACAACCCCAATAGAAACATATTTTATCTCAGAAAAGAAATTCTACGATTTAAATTTCGTTTAATAAAATTTATAAATAAATAAATTATTATATTAACAAATAATTATAAAAGATTTGGACAACACATAAGAAATCCCGCAACTTACCTCATTACACATACCTACCTAGCTCGCACCGTTTAGAAGATATTTAAACAATTATAAACTTGTTTACATACACTTACCTCAAAAACTCAAATCAGTTCAGCGGGCAAATCTCCGTATATAAACCAGTTCAACTTCTAGAAACCTTCATCCTAGACTTATATTTATAATTGTTACTTCCCTTTTTTCATTAACACTAATTCTATGGCTATGACAAAATTTTGATTATTAATATGCATGGAAAACTACCCTAACGATTCAACCAATCACAATCAGAGCCATTTTGTACCTGAAAACATTTAATAAATAATGTATTACAAATATAAAAAAAGATATACTGACATATTTTAGATATACTAATTATACAATGTAATCATTATTATTATAAAAAATTGTAAAGTATATCTAAAACGATATTGCGATGATTAATATTTATTATAAAAGCTTAAATTCGAGCGAATTGTATGAAAAGGAATTATTATAACGAAGTATAACTCTTTGAAAATAAAAATAGATCGATCGAATAGTCACAAGTGTGACTCATGGTCAGTCTGTAAGCGAAAATAAGCCAACGTTAAATGTCAAGGCCGCCATAATACTTAATCACAAATGTGACTCATGATCAGTTGTAAGCGAAAGTAGGCCAACGTTAAATGTCAAGGGCGCCATAATATTTTAGTACCACGAGTCATCGCTGACTCATAGCTAAGTCGACCAATAGAAAACTATGTCAAGAACAACTAAAAGGTCTTAAAGGCGTGAATCATAGCTGACATAATGAAAGTAGACTAACAATAGGCAAACCGTGCCAAGGCCATTTGGTAATAAACTTTATTCAGACCTGTAGAATCATAACATTGGAATTAGGTCACCCCTACTTCCATGTTTTGGCAACATATAAAAACCTCGAGCGACAATACCTCGACACACTTACGTTTCTCCATCCACGGGCACTTACATTTTTGCACTTGTACTTTCACTCGCACTCGCTAAATATATATACATATATACATATCTATTATTTATAACAGTGAATAAATTCCGATTCAAATACCACAAGTGTGATATTATATTATTCCTTATCCCCAAAATCGAAAACTCTTTCCTGAAAATAGAAGTCACTTCGACATTCCTGTTACCCACTTCCTTCGCAGTATCTAATCCTGAAGTTTTACCCTCTTAACCGCACGGAGAAGAATCCCACAAATAACGTGTGAGTGTAGCAGTCGAGGATCTGTTAATTTTGGCTCCGTCCGATCTATCAGGACTTCCTAGGACGTCACACTCTGGAGTGCACGGCCGACCCCGCCATCATCCGACAGCGTTATCAAGGATATCCAGTTCCGGCCACGAATCTCCCTAGAGGAATATTTGCGTAGAGCACCTCTAGAAAAGGTAAGTGGATTATTTCATTAAACAAAATATAAAAATCACGTGTATATTTTCGGATGACGTTCTGCGCGTTTAGGAATTTTTCGGTTGCATTAGTCTAAACGTGTCCGTGCCTGCTTATCGTACAAAAAACAAGGGGAAAGTGGCTGACCGGAAGGATTTTATGACCTACCCTTTTTTGGGGGGTATAGTTTTTGCTGCTCTTACTGATTTCAATCGGGAAGTGCACGCTTTGAAGATTCGTTTCGAGATCCTTGGTTTGGAAATATTACTGAAATATTACTCGAGAAAATGCGTAGATGTTTTCTACACGTACGACAATTATTAAACAATTGACGTAATGTGCCCTCCTCGTTCTCGCAAGCCACGGATAACGCGTACTCATCCAGCCGCGGTTTTCCTCCGTCGTGTTAATTCAGTTAGGTGCGCTACTTCCTTCAGTTATCGCCGCGTAAGTACTCCAGCCGACAGTAATTTCCCTAATTGCGCGGATACTCTTTGCTACCGTTGTAAGGAATTATTACCCGAAGGCACACTTATCGCTTAATACTTATCGCTTAACTCTGACTCATTCGCTTCAATTCGGATTTACCGAACCGTTAGATTCTTGCGAGTGTTGCTATACTCCCCTCTCCATAGTCCGCGAGATAGAATATTGCGACACGTACTCCGATGTGTTCGTCGCTGCTATATAAATCCTCGAGGAAGAGGGGGAGTTTCCATCGAAAACGTTAGAATACGTTACTTCATAGATGACACCAACGCCGCGTCCGATGTTATCGTCTCGCGCCGTTTGACGAATGTCTCCCTTTCGCTTAATCGCGAGGAGCAGTAGCCGGCCGAGATCGCGCTATCTTTTGGAACTGTTTTAACTGTCGCGCGGTTTCGCGTCCTTTCCGTGCCTCTCGTAACGCTCGCTATAACTTTCTTTTAAATTTCCCCGATACATTCCTTGCGATTTGCCGCTCGATCGTCGGCAGCATTACCGAATGGTAGACGTAATCCCCCACTTGTTCGGTGCAACGTGACGCTTCGTCATCACGAAATCGTCGCCGCCCGGGACATAACAACGTGTTTTTCCACGTATACAAATTTTGAATTCACATATGTGAAGATGTCGAGATTATCCACCGATATTCGGGTTTTAGATTGGAAGGTTTTCCCTCTTTGAGTTTCGAATATTAATAACTGGGGGTGCTCTGTATTGTAGAGCTTATATCCGCATACGTTTACTTCTGTAGTTCGAGCTAATGCAAACGTTGTGTCGTCCGTTATTACGGTATATATCTCAGGTGCTGTTTGATTATCTCGTGGGGACAACTTTATTGCTGTCCCTTCATACAGGATGTCATATCTATTGAAATGACAACTATCGTATGGTGGAACGGTTCAATAGGTTTCGGTGCCGTCATAATCATTACATCCTCCTTGGGATGCTGTGCATTGTGTTCCTGAATTCAGCGTAATTTTGTCCGCTGTTCTTTTCAATGGAGTTGTGAATGTTCTCAGGGTAATTTTGATGGCGGCTTGGACTACTACGTCCTCCCATGTGCCATATCCGTCTGTGTATTGTGCTCCGGCGCATCGTCCGTCGCTATAAGCAATTCCAGCCAGCGTAACACTACGATGGTTGTTTGAGTTAATGATGAGGCTATCAACAACGGCATTGCCTAATGTCACTGTTCCTGTTTCGTGGAGCTTCTTACAATTATACGCTCCCTTATTTCTTTGACATATTGTTTCTTTCCTTCAGTTACGACCGATACGTGGGAATGCATCCCGCAGTGATAAATGTTTCGGTCTATTTCGAGTTTACTGTTACGTCAAAACCGCGGGGACTTCTCCGATAATCTCAGCGGCAAATTATTGAAAACGCTCTCGAGGAATTTCATGTTAAAATAGTATTTCGAAGCTAGAATATTTCTACAAGCAACGGTAGAGCGGCTCGAAACCCTGCATGCCTTAAGGGAAAGTGGCAAGGGAGACAAAAAAAAGGGTCGGTCGTAAGACCCTTCCGGTAGAGTGATGCGGCGGTCGGTCGACGCGAACAAAACGAATGACGCAACCCGAAGGAATCCTGAGCGCGAATACTCTTATATTCGTTCGGATCTAATTTCTTTGTACTCGATATTTTACTGCTGTAAACGTATGCCCGATGAGAAAACGCGAAAGCAATCGGGAATAAAACTTAATGTAAGATTCTCACTTACCTTTCGGTGTTTACTCTGCGCAGGTACTCCTCGAGGGAGATACGCGGTCGAAAGCTGCTTCCCTGGTAAGCTGCTACGGGTGTGGATGGTGCTGGTAATGCGCTCCAGAGGCGATCGTGCACTAGGAGTTCGTATTCGCCGTCAAAGGTCACTTCTTCGCCGATGATCGCGTTATGGTCGTAAATCGCGGCCACGTGGAGGTCGTATTCAAGTCGCCGAAGGGTGTTATTACGACCCGCGCGGTTTTTTCGTGCCTTAGGCATTCGGTAGAGGCTCCAGGCGTATGCGTATACTATATTTAATTAAGGGATTAAGGTGAGGATATTGCATTCGGCTGCGAGCCAATTACGCATTATGGTTCGGCGTCGCGTTGGAATGCATGAGTTACCGCGTGCTCGAAGTCCAATGTTTCCTTCGTGGTAAGTGCGGATAACGCACAACACCTTGCCCCCAGAAACGATCGGAATTCTTGCTTTGATTGCTAATTGTTCGGTAAAACAAGGTTTGAGTAATTATAAATGCCCGTTGCCTCTTTAGCCTCGCGAACACTTCCGATTTCTCGCGACGATAGGAAGGATGATGCAATGAATGACACGTGGCGAATACACTGTACTTATTATATTCAAATATTCAGGAATCGAATTACACTCGCGTAACACTTGATTAAATTTAGAGCAATACAAGATTTAGAATACAAATGATCACTTAATTTACTGAACTAGAATTTAGAATTGACGAAGTAGAATTGACTTAAAATTAGAATTGGAATTGAGATTGACACTCGCACGATGTGTACTACTCGACGGCGCGTACAAGAGTGAACGAGCGTGGCCGCGTGTTGTAACGCGTGCCTGCGGCGGCGCTGTTGCGCAACATGGCGGATGGCGTGGGTACGCCAACGCACGTGGCGCAAGATGGCGGATGGCGTGGGTACGCCGAAGCACGTGGCGCAAGATGGCGGGCGGCGTGGGTACGCCAACGCATGTGGCGCTCGCGGCGGTCATAGACTATAGAACTAGACTAGACGCGCGTATCTATAATGGTCGTTGGTCGGCCAATCAGCGCGCGGCTGACCGGAGATGATGCGCAACGGCAACGCGAGCCTTATTGTAGTATTAACAATTTTACAACTAATTAAATTGATATCGTTATCGTTAACATGATTTTGTTATCAATGTAAGTGTTATCTTTCACATACTAATTATTAATCTGACCATTATCATTAAATCATTATTAATTATTAACTAGTAACCTATTAGTATTATTACTATTTAGCGGCGGTGATTATGTTATGAGTAAGGAAAGCGGTAATTGTTATTACTACTTATTATCTTATTTATTAATATTATTTAATTTTATTACATATTTTAGGAAAAAATGCTTACTATTATCGGTTATTTAATAATTGCAACCTGTGAGATTGCCTATATAATACTTATATTTACTATGGTGTATGTGTGCTGGCGGTAATGCGCATCACGTGGTACGTCGACGGCAGGAGAGCCGGTAGTTGCCAACTTCGGGGATTAGAATAATGGCGCTTCTGCGCAGGTGAGATAAAAAGGAGAAGGAAAAATTTTACCCGTTGGCTCTCCTGACGTCACACCTCCCCCCTCGGAAAGAAAATGTCGGGCGTCCTGCACGACATTTTCCTGTGCGTTCCTTATTGAGGTAAAAGTATGCTATCTTACGCACTTATTCACTAACACTGTTTACACTATCAGTTTTATACAATGTCCTCTTTTAAATATTTTCGCAGTTCGCTGTAGGAACGCGCGTGTTCCTCCGTTTCCTCCCTTTGAGGTGCGGTGGCTGGCAATGGCTTGTCTGCGGCTTGGTGTGGCATGAGACGTTCGGTGCTGGGCGAGTCGGGCTGGTTCGTCGGTTTCGCCATGTGCAGCAACAGGTTCGTGATTGAAGACCAGACGGCTCCCAAAAGATGGATGCTCCATCCGTAGATTCTATGCAACGCATATCCGTGGATGATCGTGTCTATGATCAGCTTGACCATCCTGGCTATCACGAATATGGCTAGCACCCCTGCGCTAGCAGAACCGAAAGTTATGAAGCCTTTCCAGATCCGTTTTCCCGCGCTCTCGGCGATTTTGTCGAGAGCTTCCTCGTCGAGTAAGTTGGCTAACGAGATGCTCCCTCCGGGGATGTTTTGTCCCAGTGCTCCTCGCGCGATGGTGTTCAACGTGGATGGTTTCTCGACCGGGAACATAATGTGGTCCCTCAAGCGGTCAAGGTCATCAGCAGAGTAAATTCCGCTCGTGGCGAGCGCATCTGGACTCACGTACTTCCACCTAGGTGTAGAGAGCGGCTGGATAACTGGAGGCGGAAGTGATTCCGATGGCTTGGTGGTTAGCTTATACCAAGCATCATTCAACTGATACATGTTGGGCAATAGCTCGTTGCAATCTTTATGCGTTCCCTTGCGGGTAAGTATTCTAGTGCGAGGTAGCAGAAAGTATGTGGCGTTTTTGTACGTCACTGGGAGCTCATTATAACATGTCTCCGTGTGCCTCAACTTACAGGTTACCGGTACGCACTGGATGATGTGGATGACTTCTCCCGCGGTCACGGCGGTGTATCCTGGTGATTTCATCACCCTGTAGGCCATCTCGTCGGGAGCGATCGCAGAGAGTGACAAGGCATTCTGTAATATTTGCCTCTCCAGCGCACACTTCTGCTCCATAATGTCATTATAGAGTCTGGTGAGCTGGTGCTTGACGTGCTTCTCTACGTACACGAACTTGGAGTTCACGTAAGCGAATATATCTAGGTTATTCACAGATATACGTGATTTGGCGGCGAAGGTTTTCCCCTTCTGTGTTTCCAATATGATCAGCTTTGGATGTTCAGTGCGGTAGAGTTGATATCCGCAAAGGTTGAACTCGGTGGTTTTTGCTAATGCGAAGGTAGTTTCCTTCGTGGTTACTGTGTATACGGTCGGTGTCGTCTGATTGTCTCTGGGGGACAACTTAGTGGCAATCCCCTCGTACAGTACGTCGTACTGGTTAAAATGGCAGCTATCGGCGGGCGTCAAAGTCCAGAACGTTTCAGTCCCGTCGTAGTCGATGCAGCTCCCGAGTTGCGCCTGGCAACGCGTTCCCGTCGGCAAGATGATCGTGCCCGTAGTTCGCTTATACGAGGCCTCGAGCGATCTGAGTGTTAATTTTAGCGTGGCCTGTACCACCACGTTCTCCCAAGTTCCGAATCCATCCGAATACTGCGTTCCAGAGCAGCGTCCGTCTGTGTACGTTTGTCCGGCCATTGTGATGCTCCGGTGGTTCGTCGCGTTGACCTTCAGGCGGTCCACGACTGCAGTCCCGATGTTCAGGGTTCCGGTATTGTGGATGCGCTGGCAGTTTTCATGCCCAATCTCCTTGACATAATCCTTATGCCCGTTAGTGACGATTGAGACGTGGGAATGCATTCCGCAATAATATATCGTCCGGTCGATCTCTAGCTTACACTGCAGGGCTGTGACGCTATCGTAGTCGGATGATTGCATCAGCTGGATGTACGTTTCTGTGCTTCTCGGCTCCAATCTCTCGACGTTACAGCTTCCGATGTCGAGCAACGACAGGGTTGTTATATTTAGACCGTTGCCTCCACAGTCATACCCTAGCAGGGCTTGGCAGGCTGGAAGGATTAGAAGAGCGGCTAGTCGGAATGGTCCCATGTTGTTTTGTTCGTTGTCGCTGCTTTACTGCCACTCCGGTGTCCCTCACTCTCCGGTTCAGGCGACGATGGTGGGGAATGGCGCGTGGTGGGGCTCCGATTCCCCACTTTCTTCAGTTTGTCCGTATGTACTACACGGAACTTACCTCGCTTTATCTCTAGTTTTACATTATTGTTATCGAGTAGGTCGGTTATGACATAAGGTCCCGTATATTGCGGACTCAGCTTGTCTTCTCGCGGCTCTTTGAGCAGGTACGCGCGGTCGCCCTCGCGGAACGTACATGCATTTACGCGTCGGTCGTAGTACCTCTTAGATCGGATCTTCGCATTATCTAAGTTTCGGCGCGCTATCGCCTGGGCCCTACCAATTTTATCAGCTAGGTCGGCGTAGTATTCTGCGTAACTTTCGTTATTATCGTTAAATTCTACGGTCTCGCTGGTGGGTGTGCGGGCGAGGTGCCCATACACGAGCTCATGGGGAGTGAATCGGGTGCCCTCGTGCACGCTTGTGTTATATGAGAAACTGGCTAATTTTAATATTTCGTCCCAGTTCCTATCTTTGTCTACGAATTGTTTGAGGTATTCCCATAGCACGTGGTGTGATCTCTCGATCGATCCATTGGATTGCGGTCGATACGCGGTGGTCTTAAATTGTTTTATTTTGAATTTCCGTGCAATGCATCTCATTAGTGAATTTAGGAAATGTGTGCCTTGGTCCGTAAGGATCGCCTTAGGCGCGCCGTGTACGCAAATGTATTCGTTAACGAGTGCATCCGCAACGTCGATCGCGGAGATTCCCGGTGTCGCGATGGCGGCTGAGTGCTTGGTCAAGAGATCCTGTATCGTAAGAATATATGAATTGCCAGAGCGCGTGGTAGGGAGAGGGCCCATGATATCCATGGATATCTTATCGAAGGCTCGATCGGGCGTATCTGTCAGTACCATAGGCTGTCTGACTTTTATCCGCGTTAGCTTATTTAACCGGCAATTTTGGCAATTCGATATATAGCGGTTTATCTGTTCTTTCATGCCGGGCCAGGTGTACCTTTCCTTAATTCGCGCGAGCGTCTTCGTCACACCTTTGTGACCTCCGACGGCAGACGCGTGGTACTCTTCGATTATCCGGCTTCTCTCATCTACGGGCGGAGTCGCGATTTCGTTGGTACAAATATTTATGCCTAGATTATGATCCCAAAGAGCGGTGCGGAACACTTTGTCTATTTTAGCAAATGGTACTCCATTCACATCGCTCTTGCAGACCGAAATAGTTTGTAACTCTAATTCCCGGATTATATCCACCAGGGATTTTAGTGCTTCCCTGATGCTGTCGAGAACGGTAAGCGAAGAAACATTTCTCTCGACGGGCAAAGCTATTACGAGTTTATTGCCTACGCGTCGGATCTTGCCGCGGCCCATGACATCGCAAGCCTCAGGCAAAAGGTTCTGTTTACTCAAGATACGCGCCCCTAAGTCGCATGGTTCTCCTCGCGCGTCAACAAACACTACCAGATTATCTTTTCTGTTCGCAAAGTTATCTCTTATTTCTTTTACTCGGAGATGATGCATCTGATACGGCGCATTGTCGCCGTCGAACAAGTTTTCATCTCCCGACACATCGCTTCCTTGCTCAGGGTCGCTATCAAGATTTATTTCGGAGTTACAATCGATTGAATCGTCATGGCCGCCGTCCTCTTTGTTATTGCGGTTAGCGTCCACTTCCGATTCTCTATTTTCCTTAACAGCGGGGATCCCCGGTTCTCGCGGTACGGGGGTCGAGAACAAAGACTCGTCGGATTCGCTTTCGTCCTCATTGGTTTCGGTCGGTTGTTCGCGAGTCACCGCGAGAGGAAGCATTCGTACGGGTGGGTTTCGCGAGAGCGCGTCTGCGTTAGTATTCGTTTTCCCTGCCTTATATACTACTTCATACTCGTGTTCTGCGAGCTTTAGGCGCCATCTTACCAGACGCGACGTCGGGTCCTTAACAGAGTGGAGCCACGTTAAAGGCTTATGGTCAGTAACTAATCGAAATTTGCGACCGTACAAATAAGGCCGGAAGTAATTAACGCAATACACGATTCCTAGCAATTCCTTCTCGATGGTTGAGTAATTCTGTTCGGGCGGGCTCAACAATCGAGAGGCGTAAGCTATCGGTAGATCTTTGCCCAACGGTCCCTGGCTCAGGATACCGCCAATGGCAAAGTTCGAGGCGTCGGTCGTTACAATGAAGGGTTTCGTAAAGTCAGGATATTGTAACAGCGGTTCAGAGCAGAGGGCGGCCTTCAGCGTGTGGAATGCGAGTTTCTGTGCGTCACCCCACTCGAATTGTTTTTCTTTCTTTAATAAATCTGTCAGAGGCTTGGCCGTCCTGGAAAAATTCTGGATAAACCGGCGGTAATAACCAGCGAGCCCCAAGAATTGTTTAATGTTCTTTGCCGTGCGCGGCTGTGGAAAATTTTCTACGGCGTAAATTTTTTTGGGGTCGGGTTTCACTCCGTCCTCGCTGATTATGTGCCCTAAGTAAATGACTTCTCTCCGGAGAAACTCGCATTTATCTGGCTGCAGGCGAAGCCCTGTCTTTCGCAGTCGTTCGGCCAATTTTTTAAACTTAATTTCGTGCTCGCGTAGAGAGCTAGCGTATACCACTATGTCGTCCAGGTAGACGAACAATTCTATCCCTTGCAACCCCGTCAGCACCTGATCCATGAGTCGCTGGAACGTCGCCGGGGCATTTTTCAGTCCGAAAGGCATTCTCTTAAAATGATAATGGCCAAAGGGTGTAGAGAAAGCTGTTTTCGGCGCGTCTGACTCATGCATCGGTATCTGATGGAAACCAGATGCCAGGTCAAAGACACTGAAATACTTGGCGCTCCCTAACTGGTCAAGTATCTCAGTGATGTTAGGGAGGGGGTACGCGTCTCCTATCGTTTTTTCGTTCAATGCGCGGAAATCGATCACCATACGCCAACGCCGATTTCCTTGAGAGTCAGGTTTCTTGGGCACGATCCACAAGGGGGAATTATATGGTGAATTAGAGTGTTCGATGATATCATCTTTTAGCAATTTATCGACCTGTTTGGTGATTTCCTCCCTGTGCATCGGCGGGAATCGATATTGTTTTACGTTCACAGGAACGTTGTCGGTGGTCGCTATAACATGCGAAGTGGCGTTTGTGAAACCTAACGAATCAGTGGGGAGTTGAAAGAGGTCGGCATGGTCTCTCACAAGGGCGTCAACATGTTCCGCCTCTATGTCGCTAAGATGATCTAGCCTAAGCAGATCCCTGACAAGAGTGATTCTATCGCGCTCACGCGAAGCTTCCTCCGGTCTCGATGCGGCGACACAATTAACGGCGCGACTTGCCCGTGGCGGTCTCGGCGCGATTAAAGCGATTTCCCCTAAGGGAATCGTCGGGACGGCAATCTCTTGATCCGATTCTGTAGTATTCACGATTTGTACATATGCTCTTCCTCCCCTATTAGTCACGATAGCTTCTCCTAAGTACACTCCTTCCGCGACGCTAAGTCGAGGGAGGTAGCCGGTTTCGATTTCAGAGTTAGCGACGTTAACGTAAAACGTTGTCCGCGATCGTGCGGGAATTAGAATTCTCTTTGAATGCCTGAAGGGTAGCTTGATCCCCCGCCACTCGACTATTTCGCGAGCGAAGTCGATAGTGGCGTCATCGCGGAGGAAGTCAGATCCTAGGATTCCTCCCTGCGCAATCGGGAAGCTGTCAGGAACGGTATGCAAATTTATCTCGTGACCCCGGAACTGGACGGTTATCGACCCTAAGGTCTCGATTCTGCCGGTCGTTATCCCTGTGAGATAGATCGTATCGTTTTTGACGATGGGCGTGCTCGGATGCACGTGTTTTTTCTTTATAAGGTTAGGTGCGGCCCCGGTGTCGACCATAAAGTCAGTTGGTTCTGCTAAACCGCTAACGGATAGCAGAATGGAGGGGGCGTGAGACGGCCCAGGTAGATTTAGGATTGCGACTCGGGTGTTTGTGCTTCCTCGCGAGCCGTTTCTACCGTGTTCACCGGACGCGCATTTCTCAGGGGATCCGCACGCGGCGCGTCCATCCCGCGAGGCGGATCCTGACCGTTTCCCGGCCCGCTAAATCTGCTGTTATTATACTGTCGTTTGCGGCACTCTTCGATTTCATGCCCGCGATTCTTACAGTACCTACACCACTTGTCGTTTCGCGATGTTTCGAAGTTACGCGTGACACGGTCTCCATTCCGCGGCTCGGATGGGTTTCTGTTATCGTATCGCGACGCTGGTCGCATCTCGGTGCGGCGCTCGGTCCACTCGGAGGGGCGGTGTGGTTGATAATTTCGTTCGCGGTTCCTGTAATCGCTATATTGCGGGGGCGAATGTCGCCTCTCAGGCGGGGGCGTTGGTCTGTAACGCATGTTGCGTCCCGCGTCCGGCTCGGGTGATCGGCGGCGTGCATCGGTCGTTTGTCTTGGTGGCTGTCCGATTCGCGCAGGGAGCCCGTAACGCTGGCGTTCGAGCTCATCGCGCTTCGCGATCATTTTTGCAGCTGCGAAAGCTTCGAAAGGCTCGCGATAATGCTCCGGCCGCAGCTGTAACCGGTACGGGGTGGGGAGGCCCTCGCAGAAACAGTGAGCAGTAAGCTCGTCAATTTCGCTGGTCACCGCAGAATTTAGGGTCCCGCGAGCGCGTCGTTCTCCGTCGCGTATTGCAGATCGGAGCTCCTTAACGCGGTCTATGTAATCTAGGATATGTTCGTTGGGACGGAGGTGTACGGCGGTCAGTTCTCCTCGATATTGCGCTACGCTCTTGACGGAACCGAAAGCACTGTTGAGCAGATCCGAGAGTTGTGTAACTGACTCGCAGGGTTCGTCGGCTACCGCGGAATGCGCGTGACCCCGTAGTTTGGTTATAAGCAGACGCGTGAGGGGCCTTTCGTAATGCGGGGGAAGGATATCGCGAGCTTGCCTACAGGCCCCGAGGAACTTGGACAGCGGTATATTATAACCATCGAAGTGCGGCACGTACTCAGTGGCTTCCCGGTAGGTAATCTTCGGAACGGAGGGCGGTTCGGCGCCCGACTCATTGTGATCTCCGAATAGCGGTGGCGTCTCACCGAATGGCTGGCCTGGCGGTAGGCTGGGGCTTCGCAATGGAAGATCGCGGCGTATGTCCATTTCGCGTCGCATGCTATTTAATTCGGCGCGCAATGACGCCATCATATCGCTCATCTCGCGTAACGCGGCTCGACCTTCCTCGGCATCGGCGCGGTCCCGCTGCAAAGCGGCGTTTTCTGCCCGAACTCGCTCCTTCTCCCGGCTTACCGCTTCATTCTCTGCGCGAACTCTCTCTCTTTCCTTTTCTAACGCATCGGCGTCGGCCTGCAATTGCGCGGCACGCTCTTCTTGCGCGGCGCGAATCCTATCGAGCTCCTCCTCGGTCAAAGGTTTCTTGGGGTTATTCCGAGTATTCATATCGCTCTCTTTAGATTTTACCGGGGTGCGAAGCATAAGGCGCGATAATCGCGGTATGAACGCTGGGTGGGTCGGTGAGATTTGCCGATATGTTCGACTCTCCCGATTAACGACATCCCACCGCTGTCACCAAATTATGTTACGTCAAAACCGCGGGGACTTCTCCGATAATCTCAGCGGCAAATTATTGAAAACGCTCTCGAGGAATTTCATGTTAAAATAGTATTTCGAAGCTAGAATATTTCTACAAGCAACGGTAGAGCGGCTCGAAACCCTGCATGCCTTAAGGGAAAGTGGCAAGGGAGACAAAAAAAAGGGTCGGTCGTAAGACCCTTCCGGTAGAGTGATGCGGCGGTCGGTCGACGCGAACAAAACGAATGACGCAACCCGAAGGAATCCTGAGCGCGAATACTCTTATATTCGTTCGGATCTAATTTCTTTGTACTCGATATTCTACTGCTGTAAACGTATGCCCGATGAGAAAACGCGAAAGCAATCGGGAATAAAACTTAATGTAAGATTCTCACTTACCTTTCGGTGTTTACTCTGCGCAGGTACTCCTCGAGGGAGATACGCGGTCGAAAGCTGCTTCCCTGGTAAGCTGCTACGGGTGTGGATGGTGCTGGTAATGCGCTCCAGAGGCGATCGTGCACTAGGAGTTCGTATTCGCCGTCAAAGGTCACTTCTTCGCCGATGATCGCGTTATGGTCGTAAATCGCGGCCACGTGGAGGTCGTATTCAAGTCGCCGAAGGGTGTTATTACGACCCGCGCGGTTTTTTCGTGCCTTAGGCATTCGGTAGAGGCTCCAGGCGTATGCGTATACTATATTTAATTAAGGGATTAAGGTGAGGATATTGCATTCGGCTGCGAGCCAATTACGCATTATGGTTCGGCGTCGCGTTGGAATGCATGAGTTACCGCGTGCTCGAAGTCCAATGTTTCCTTCGTGGTAAGTGCGGATAACGCACAACACCTTGCCCCCAGAAACGATCGGAATTCTTGCTTTGATTGCTAATTGTTCGGTAAAACAAGGTTTGAGTAATTATAAATGCCCGTTGCCTCTTTAGCCTCGCGAACACTTCCGATTTCTCGCGACGATAGGAAGGATGATGCAATGAATGACACGTGGCGAATACACTGTACTTATTATATTCAAATATTCAGGAATCGAATTACACTCGCGTAACACTTGATTAAATTTAGAGCAATACAAGATTTAGAATACAAATGATCACTTAATTTACTGAACTAGAATTTAGAATTGACGAAGTAGAATTGACTTAAAATTAGAATTGGAATTGAGATTGACACTCGCACGATGTGTACTACTCGACGGCGCGTACAAGAGTGAACGAGCGTGGCCGCGTGTTGTAACGCGTGCCTGCGGCGGCGCTGTTGCGCAACATGGCGGATGGCGTGGGTACGCCAACGCACGTGGCGCAAGATGGCGGATGGCGTGGGTACGCCGAAGCACGTGGCGCAAGATGGCGGGCGGCGTGGGTACGCCAACGCATGTGGCGCTCGCGGCGGTCATAGACTATAGAACTAGACTAGACGCGCGTATCTATAATGGTCGTTGGTCGGCCAATCAGCGCGCGGCTGACCGGAGATGATGCGCAACGGCAACGCGAGCCTTATTGTAGTATTAACAATTTTACAACTAATTAAATTGATATCGTTATCGTTAACATGATTTTGTTATCAATGTAAGTGTTATCTTTCACATGCTAATTATTAATCTGACCATTATCATTAAATCATTATTAATTATTAACTAGTAACCTATTAGTATTATTATTATTTAGCGGCGGTGATTATGTTATGAGTAAGGAAAGCGGTAATTGTTATTACTACTTATTATCTTATTTATTAATATTATTTAATTTTATTACATATTTTAGGAAAAAATGCTTACTATTATCGGTTATTTAATAATTGCAACCTGTGAGATTGCCTATATAATACTTATATTTATTATGGTGTATGTGTGCTGGCGGTAATGCGCATCACGTGGTACGTCGACGGCAGGAGAGCCGGTAGTTGCCAACTTCGGGGATTAGAATAATGGCGCTTCTGCGCAGGTGAGATAAAAAGGAGAAGGAAAAATTTTACCCGTTGGCTCTCCTGACGTCACATTACATTGGTAGGCATTGATTGTTTCGAACTCCGAAGTTTGGAGTAATTGAATAAATATATTCGTTTTAATAGGTTCGATATGTTCCAGGTCACATTTCCCTATATCGAGAAGTGATAGTGCAGTTATGTTCAGTCTATTCCCTCCACAATTGTAGCCGGTCAGTAGGGCCGTGAGGGTTGATAGAATGAGGATTACTATTAGGTGTAGGGCCATGTTTTGGCTGTGGTGATTGAATGCGTTCTGATCCCTTCAGGCTCGTCTTCGGTGATATCTTCCTCGATGCCTGGTGGGGGTTCAGCGAGGTGGGGGCTCCGACTCCCTTTCCTCTTTAATTTATCTATATGTACTATTCTGATTTTGCTATGTTTGATCAATATTTTTACATTATTATTTTCTAACAATCGTATGATTTCGAACGGACCCGTATACTGGTCGGCGAGTTTATTTCTTATAGGTTCTTTTAACAAATATACATTATCTCCTATCCTTAAATTACGTTCTTTCGACTTCCAATCATAATAATACTTAGATTTATGTTTTGCTGTAATCAAATTGCCGCAAGCTATGCTTTGTGCTTGCAAAATTTTGTCGTACAAGTTTTCTAAATAGTTTGCATAACTCTCGTTTTGTTCGTTATCTAAATTATCTTTATCGATAAATGTACGGGCTAGCTTTCCATAAACTAGTTCGTGGGGTATAAAACGCGTTCCTTCATGTACACTGGTATTATAAGAGAAATTTGCTATTTTAAGACACTTATCCCATTCATTGTTCGTATTAACGAATTGTATTTTAGGTACTCCCATAGTACATGATAAGAGCGTTCTATCAATCCATTTGACTATGGGTGATACGCAGTGGTTTTGAATTGTTTGATTTTAAATTTTCGGGCTATATTTTTCATTAGGCTATTTAGAAAGTGTGTACTCAGATCAGTCAGGATAGCTTTGGGCGCTCCGTAAATGCAGATGAAGTCGTGCGTCAAGGCGTCTGCCACATCGATAGCGCCTGGATTTTTTAGAAGGATGACCGTGGAATGTTTTGTGAGTAGGTCTTGTATTGTGAGTATATATTAATTTCCAGAATTTGTCATGGGTCAACGGACCCATGATATCTATTGAAATTTTATCGAATGCCTTTTCAGGCGTGTCCGTGAAGACCATAGGTTGACGCGGTTTTATTCGTACTAGTTTTATCTGGCATTCGCAACAATTATTAATTTCGTTCTGCACGTCTCTTTTCATCTGTGGCCAGTAATATATTTCTTTGATTCTCTCGTATGTTTTTGTAATGCCTTTATGGCCTCTGTTACGTCAAAACCGCGGGGACTTCTCCGATAATCTCAGCGGCAAATTATTGAAAACGCTCTCGAGGAATTTAACGTTAAAATGGTATTTCGAAGCTAGAATATTTCTACACGCAACGGTAGAGCGGCTCGAAACCCTGCATGCCTTAAGGGAAAGTGGCAAGGGAAGCAAAAAAAAAGGGGTCGGTCGTAAAACCCTTCCGGTAGAGCAACTATGCGGCGGTCGGTCGACGCGAACAAAACGAATGACGCAACCCGAAAGAATCCTGAGCGCGAGTACTCTTATATTCGTTCGCATCTAATCTCTTTGTACTCGATATTCCACTGCTGTAAACGTATGCCCGATGAGAAAACGCGAAAGCGATCGGGAATAAAACTTAATGTAAGATTCTCACTTACCTTTCGGTGTTTACTCTGCGCAGATACTCCTCGAGGGAGATACGCGGTCGAAAGCTGCTTCCCTGGTAAGCTGCTACGGCTACGGATGGGGCTGGTAAGGCGCTCCAGAGGCGATCGTGCACTAGGAGTTCGTACTCGCCGTCAAAGGTCACTTCTTCGCCGATGATCGCGTTATGGTCGTAAATCGCGGCCACGTGGAGATCGTATGCGAGTCGCCGAAGTGCGTTGTTACGACCCGCGCGATTCTTCCGTGCCTTAGGCATTCGGCAGAGGCTCTAGGCGTATATTATATTTAATTGGAAGGTTAGGGTTAGGATATTGCATTCGGCTGCGAGCCAATTACGCCTTATGGTTCGGCGTCGCGTTGGAATGCATGAGCTATCGCGTGCTCGAAGTCCGATGTTTCCTTTGTGGTAAGTGCGGATGACGCACAACACCTTGCCCCCAGAAATGATCGGAATTCTTGCTTTAACTGTTAATTGTTCAATAAAAGAAGACTTGAATTTATGATGAACGCCCGTTGCCTCATTAGCCTCGCGAACACATCCGTTTATCGGAATCTCGGAGACAAGGAATGAAATAATGAAGAACACGTGGCGTTAAATAGAAATCGTTATATTTAGATTTTCACTGAATTTACACTCACGGAATATTAACACTATATATATCAAACTAGAATTTGAACTATTAATAAGATTTGAACTAAAACTAGAGATAGAAACGATTTGAACTAAACCTAGAAATTGAAACACGCTTATACTTGAACGAGACGACGCTCGCGCGGTGTTCACTGGTCGACGACGCGCACAAGAGTGAACGAGCATGGCCGCGTGTTGTAACGCGTGCCTGCGGCGGCGCTGTTGCGCAACATGGCGGATGGCGTGGGTACGCCAACGCACGTGGTGCAAGATGGCGGATGGCGTGGGTACGCCAACGCACGTGGCGCTCGCGGCGGTCGTAGACTATAGAACTAGACTAGACGTACATATCTGTAATGGTCGTTGGTCGGCCAATCAGCGCGCGGCTGACTGGAGATGATGCGCGCAACAGCAACGCGAGCCTTATTATATTAATGATTTTACAATTAATTAGATTTATTGTTCGCATGATTTTTATTGTTATTTATCATTTTATTTATTATTATTTAATTTTATTACTTATTTTAGGGAAAATGCTTACTATTGTCGGTTATCTAATAATTTGCAACCTACGGGATTGCCTATATTATTATAATACTTATATTTATTATAGTGTATATTTACTGGCGGTAAGACGCATCACGTGGTATGTTGACGGCAGGAGAGCCGATTATTGCCAACTTTAGCGGCTAGAATAGTGGCGCTTCTGCGCAGGTAAGATAAAAGGAGAAGGAAAAATTTTATCCGTTGGCTCTCCTGACGTCACAGGGATAAACCGGCGGTAATAACCAGCGAGCCCCAAGAATTGTTTAATGTTCTTTGCCGTGCGCGGCTGTGGAAAATTTTCTACGGCGTAAATTTTTTTGGGGTCGGGTTTCACTCCGTCCTCGCTGATTATGTGCCCTAAGTAAATGACTTCTCTCCGGAGAAACTCGCATTTGTCCGGTTGCAGGCGAAGCCCTGTCTTTCGCAGTCGTTCGGCCAATTTTTTAAACTTAATTTCGTGCTCGTGCAGGGAGCTAGCGTATACCACTATGTCGTCCAGGTAGACGAACAATTCTATCTCTTGCAACCCCGTCAGCACCTGATCCATGAGTCGCTGGAACGTCGCCGGGGCATTTTTCAGTCCGAAAGGCATTCTCTTAAAATGATAATGGCCAAAGGGTGTAGAGAAAGCTGTTTTCGGCGCGTCTGACTCATGCATCGGTATCTGATGGAAACCAGATGCCAGGTCAAAGACACTGAAATACTTGGCGCTCCCTAACTGGTCAAGTATCTCAGTGATGTTAGGGAGGGGGTACGCGTCTCCTATCGTTTTTTCGTTCAATGCGCGGAAATCGATCACCATACGCCAACGCCGATTTCCTTGAGAGTCGGGTTTCTTAGGCACGATCCACAAGGGGGAATTATATGGTGAATTAGAGTGTTCGATGATATCATCTTTTAGCAATTTATCGACCTGCTTGGTGATTTCCTCCCTGTGCATCGGCGGGAATCGATATTGTTTTACGTTCACAGGAACGTTGTCGGTGGTCGCTATAACATGCGAAGTGGCGTTTGTGAAACCTAACGAATCAGTGGGAAGTTGAAAGAGGTCGGCATGGTCTCTCACAAGGGCGTTAACATGTTCCGCCTCTATGTCGCTAAGATGATCTAGCCTAAGCAGATCCCTGACAAGAGTGGTTCTATCGCGCTCACGCGAAGCTTCCTCCGGTCTCGATGCAACGACACAATTAACGGCGCGACTTGCCCGTGGCGGCCTCGGCGCGATTAAGGCGATTTACCCTAAGGGAATCGTCGGGACGGCAATCTCTTGATCCGATTCTGTAGTATTCACGATTTGTACATATGCTCTTCCTCCTCTATTAGTCACGATAGCTTCTCCTAAGTAAACTCCTTCCGCGACGCTAAGTCGAGGGAGGTAGCCGGTTTCGATTTCAGAGTTAGCGACGTTAACGTAAAACGTTGTCCGCGATCGTGCGGGAATTAGAATTCTCTTTGAATGCCTGAAGGGTAGCTTGATTCCCCGCCACTCGACTATTTCGCGAGCGAAGTCGATAGTGGCGTCATCGCGGAGGAAGTCGGATCCTAGGATTCCTCCCTGCGCGATCGGGAAGCTGTCAGGAACGGTGTGCAAATTTATCTCGTGACCCCGGAACTGGACGGTTATCGACCCTAGGGTCTCTATTCTGCCGGTCGTTATCCCTGTGAGATAGATCGTATCGTTTTTGACGATGGGCGTGCTCGGGTGCACGTGTTTTTTCTTTATAAGGTTAGGTGCGGCCCCGGTGTCGACCATAAAGTCAGTTGGTTCTGCTAAACCGCTAACGGATAGCAGAATGGAGGGGGCGTGAGACGGCCCAGGTAGATTTAGGATTGCGACTCGGGTGTTTGTGCTTCCTCGCGAGCCGTTTCTACCGTGTTCACCGGACGTGCATTTCTCAGGGGATCCGCACGCGGCGCGTCCATCCCGCGAGGCGGATCCTGACCGTTTCCCGGCCCGCTAAATCTACTGTTATTATACTGTCGTTTGCGGCACTCTTCGATTTCATGCCCGCGATTCTTACAGTACCTACACCACTTGTCGTTTCGCGGTGTTTCGAAGTTACGCGTGACACGGTCTCCATTCCGCGGCCCGGATGGGTTTCTGTTATCGTATCGCGGCGCTGGTCGCATCTCAGTGCGGCGCTCGGTCCACTCGGAGGGGCGGTGTGGTTGATAATTTCGTTCGCGGTTCCTGTAATCGCTATATCGCGGGGGCGAATGTCGCCTCTCAGGCGGGGGCGTTGATCTGTAACGCATGTTGCGTCCCGCGTCCGGCTCGGGTGATCGGCGGCGTGCATCGGTCGTTTGTCTTGGCGGTTGTCCGATTCGCGCAGGGAGCCCGTAACGCTGGCGTTCGAGCTCATCGCGCTTCGCGATCATTTTTGCAGCTGCGAAAGCTTCGAAAGGCTCGCGATAATGCTCCGGCCGCAGCTGTAACCGGTACGGGGTGGGGAGGCCCTCGCAGAAACAATGAGCAGTAAGCTCGTCAATTTCGCTGGTCACCGCAGAATTTAGGGTCCCGCGAGCGCGTCGTTCTCCGTCGCGTATTGCTGATCGAAGCTCCTTAACGCGGTCTATTGTAACGTCAAGAGAGCCAACGTAAACTTTTTCCTTCCCCTTTTATCCCACCTGCGCAGAAGCGCCACTATTCAAGCCGCCAAAGTTGGCAACAACCGGCTCTCCTGCCGTTGACATATCACGCGTTGCGCCTTACCACCAGTGAAAATACACTATAATGAATATAAGTAATAAAATTAAATAATAATAATAAATAAAATCATGCTAACAATGAATCTAATTAGTTGTAAAATTGTTAATACTATAATAAGACTCGCGTTGCTGTTGCGCATCATCTCCGGTCAGCCGCGCGCTGATTGGCCGACCAACGACCATTATAGATATGCGCGTCTAGTCTAGTTCTATAGTCTATGACCGCCGCGAGCGCCATGTGCGTTGGCGTACCCACGCCGCCCGCCATCTTGCGCCACGCGCTTCGGCGTACCCACGCCGCCCGCCATCTTGCGCCACGTGCTTCGGCGTGCCCACGCCATCCGCCATGTTGCGCAACAGCGCCGCCGCAGGCACGCGTTACAACGCGCGGCCATGCTCGGGCACTCTTGTACGCGCCGTCGAGTAGTACACATCGTGCGAGTGTCAATCCAATCTCAATTCCAATTCTAATTTTAAGTTAATTCTACTTTGTCTCAATTCTAGTTAAGTAAATTAAGTGATCATTTGTATTCTAAATCTTGTATTGCTCTAAATTTAATCAAGTGTTATGCGAGTGTAATTCGATTCCTGAATATTTGAATATAGTAAGTACAGTGTATTCGCCACGTGTCATTCATTGCATCATCCTTCCTATCGTCGTGAGAAATCGGAAGTGTTCGCGAGGCTAAAGAGGCAACGGGCATTTATAATTACTCAAACCTTGTTTTACCGAACAATTAGCAGCCAAAGCAAGAATTCCGATCGTTTCTGGGGGCAAGGTGTTGTGCGTTATCCGCACTTACCACGAAGGAAACATTGGACTTCGAGCACGCGGTAACTCATGCATTCCAACGCGACGCTGAACCATAATGCGTAATTGGCTCGCAGCCGAATGCAATATCCTCACCTTAATCCCTTAATTAAATATAATATACGCATACGCCTGGAGCCTCTACCGAATGCCTAAGGCACGAAAAACCGCGCGGGTCGTAATAACACACTTCGGCGACTTGAATACGACCTCCACGTGGCCGCGATCTACGACCACAACGCGATCATCGGCGAAGGAGTGACCTACGACGGGGAGTACGAACTCCTCGTGCACGATCGCCTCTGGAGCGCCTTGCCAGCCCCATCCGTGCCCGCGACAGCTCACCAGGGAAGCCGCTTCCGACCGCGCATCTCCCTCGAGGAGTATCTGGGCAGAGCAACCACCGAAAGGGTAAGTGAAAAAATCACACATTGAGTTTCATTCGCGATTGATTTTGCGCCACCCCGCCGGGTATACGTTTACCCGCGAAATGTAGAACGTAACGGATAAATAAATAAAGAATATAAAGGAATTAGACGTAAGCCAATATAGGTATACTCGTCACGAGTTGCGTCATTCTCTTTGTTCATGTCGAGCGACCGCCGCTTAGTTGTATCACCCGACCGGGAGGGTTTTACGACCGACCCTTTTTTTTTGCTCCCCTTGCCACTTTCCCCTAAGGCATGTAGGGTTTCGAGCCGTTCTATCGTTGCACGAAAATATTCCAGTTTTGAAATATTATTTTAATATCGAATATTCGCCGCGGTTTTGGCGTAACAGTCATTTCCTATTTCCTTAATTCTTCCGAACCGCTGTTGGAGATTTGCCGCTCGATCGCTGGCAGCGTCGCCGAGAGGCGAGCGTATTCCCGCCTTGGTCCAGTGCCACGTGGCGATTTGTTTAGCAACCTCGCCACCGCCTGCGACGTGACACTGGCAATCATATACTGCGTTAATCATTTCCGTCCCTATCTGTACGAATAAAAATTTAAGCTGGTTACCGATCACAAACTTAACCTGGCTTCACTCAGTGAAGGATCCGACGTCACGATTAATTCGTTGGCGCCTAAAGTTAGCAGAATACGAGTATGAGATAATCTACAAAGCGGGAAAAATTAACGGCAACGCCGACGCGCTCTCACGTAATCCGGTTCTCTCAGTCCAGCCACAGAAACTCGCGACTCCACATAACAACGACTCAGATGAGTCATTTTACAATTATGTAAATAAGGAAATCCTCAAGGGCCAGACCGCCCGAACGTTTACATTCCATTGGATGATAAGAAGAGCACAGGCCCGGATGAAGCAATGACCATGACAAGACGGACTCCGACGTTGACTCCGACAGTAAATCACTAGTAGATAACGTTAATGTCCCTTTCGAACTTAAAAAACAATTTTTGAACGAAACCAACGAATGACTGTCACAAAGGAAAGATAATTTAGTAATATTCGTATCTCAAACTGGCGAGCTTCTACAAAGGAGCGCATGACCTCAAAGAAAACAACCGATATCCGCCGATAGGTAGACCGTTGATAGGAAAGGTAAAAGTAATACGACGGAAAACACCATATACTTGCTATGGTAATCGAACAAGGGAAGGGAATCTCGGTATCAATAAAGATGCAGACCTCCGAGTCGCCATAGGCTCGCTAATGGACGCGAGAATTAGGTTTAGCGATCTTATCAATCTGTAATGTAGGCATCATAGAATGGAAGACAGTGTAGAATGCTCGGAGACACCTTTTGGAACGAAAATACTAAAATTACGATTTGCAATAACTTGACCAACATACCTCAAGTTGAGAACCGAGACGCGATAATTAAAGAGTGTCATACCTCGGCGATAGGCGGACACAAGGGTATAACCAAAACATATAACCGATTAAAAGAACAATACTATTGGCCCAGCATGAAACGGGATATACAAAACATGATAAATAACTGCCGGGAATGCCAGATTAAAAAATATTCAAATTAAACCAAAACAACCCATAAATTTTAACCAATACACCTGATAGAACGTTCGATAAAATCGCCATGGACATCATAGGCTCACTACCGATAACTTTCACTGGGAATTCGTACATTTTGACTATCTAGGATTTACTAACGAAATACTTGATAACTATCCCCTTAAAAAACCCCGCTGCTATTGACGTCGCCGAAGCATTCACTAACGAATTTATATGTACTCATGGCGCTCCGAAAGCCTTACTGACAGATCAAGAGTCACACTTCCTCAACAGTTTAATGCGTAACATCGCGCGAAAATTTCGCATAAAACATTATAAAACTACGGCATACCGACCACAATGGCTCTGTTGAACATTCCCATCAAATGCTGTGGGAATATTTAAAAAAATTTCGTAGACAAATACAGTGAATGGGACCGTTATCTTAAACTAGCGAACCTTTCATATAATACTAGTGTACACGAAAGGACTATGTTTACCTTTCACGAGTTAGTTTACGGTAGGATAGCAAGAACCTCTACTAATGAACCGATGTCAGACGATGACGAAAACAAAAGCTACACGCGTTATTTGACAGATTTATACCATAGAATCTCAGAGACGCAGGCAATAGCCCGACGTAATTTGATAAACTCGAAAATAATATCTAAAAAATATTATGACAGACGAACAATGCAACGAACCTTTTGAATAGGCGACCGAGCGTATCTCCTTAAAGAACCCAGGAAAGATAAATTGTCCGACCAGTATTCCTTACGAAATATTAGAAATACTTAGAAACAATAATGTAAAGATAGCGTTGCGACCCGAAAAAACACGTATTGTACATTTAGATAAGTTGAAATGGTCGGGGAATCGGAGCCCCATCCCAGCTGACCCCCCATCATGCGACAATACTTCGAGGAATAAAAGGCACCACTGAGATCA